>JAESUZ010000511.1:0-346974 GCA_017311185.1 Proteles cristata cristata | reverse complement strand
TCTGATACCTGTTTTAAACTGGCTACTCTGTCCTCTTCACCATATTCTTAGCCTGCTTTATTCTTCTTCAAGGCACATATCGCTCCATGAACTTCTATATATATTTATTTACTCATTTATTATCTCTCTTCCCCACTAGATGATTGGCTCCCTTTTTTAATGTTTCATTTATTTGTGAGAGAAAGAGAGAGGCAGGGTGAGCAGGGGAGGGTCAGAGAGAGAGGGAGACAAAGAATCCGAAGCAGGCTCCAGGCTGTGAGCTAGCTGTCAGCACAGAGCCCGACACGGGGCTGGAACTCACGAACCATGAGATCATGACCTGAGCCGAAGTCGGATACCCAACCGTCTGAGCCACCCAGGCACCCCTGATTGACTCCTTTAAGACAGATACTGTGTCTTGTAGTGCTTAGGGCATAGTAAGCACTTGATAAGCATTTATTGAACGAATGTATGAGTAACTGAGACAATGGCTAAGTGAGTGAATCCCTGTGTAGAGCCCTACAGTACTCCTTGGAGACTATCAAGTTCTGTTCTGTTGTGTTGTATTGGAAGAAACTGAAACCTGGGGAGAGGAAGGGAGTTGCCCAAAACCACATAATGAGTTGAGGTAAGTTCTGGCTTTGAACCCAGGACCTTGAGTCCCAGAACAGAACCCTTCACTCTTCTAGCCCAAACAGAGAACAGATCCTTTATGGGGTGAGCCATGAGATGGTAGAAAATCTTGCATTATAGTGGCATTCTCTTGGTCATACAGTCTTCAGAGGCTTTGACTTTGGTATTTTCTATACAGAGTAGAGCTTAATAGCAATGGGTGACTGGGGTTGGGCTGGAAAGGAGTTTTCAAAGTGGGTACAGTAGAATATCAGGGTAGACAGCATCCTACTTCACCAGATTGCCCCTGGCCAGTGGTGGGAACCTTGTAGTACTCGGAGTCAAAGCTTCTTGACTTTGGTAGTGGCAGCAGTACTAGCCCTGGGCCTAGTACTTGTAGTACTAATGATAATTGTCGTCATTAACTGACTGCATTAACTCCCTGTGTGTGAGCCACTGTGTTTAATGCCTTACATGAAGATTTTCCTCAACAACCTGCAGATTAGATACTATTGTTATCCCGTTTCACAGAAGTAACTGAGGCCTAGGGAGAGGAGGTTCCTGTCCAAAGTTTTGAACAAGGGTTGTTTGACTCCAAAGCATGTGTTCCTAATGTTAGTGCTGAAGAGTCGCAGGAACCTGGGCTCAAATCCAGACTGTGACTCTTTGGAGCTATTCATCTTGGGCAAATGACAACCTCTCTGAACTTTGGTTTCTTTATCTGTAGAATTGGAGTAAAACTGTACTCCCTGTCAGATTGTTGTAAGGTTTAGGCATAATGTATATTAGGTACTGAAGAAATCCCTGGTGCATAATTGGCATCCATAAATGCCAGCTTTTATAATTAATGACTACTGTTTTTTTCCTTAACTAATTTGGGATTAGCTGTTCTGTGTTGCCATAGGCCCATTAAAATTCCAGCAAGCCAAGGAGTATCTGCTTCTTTCTCACTTGCTGGCCATGTACCCTCCTCCCATTGCCTTCTGAATGTCTGAATCTTGTTCTCTGCAAATGGGAGGGGGACTTTTCTCTTTGCAGAGCCTGTGAGCTATTCCAGCCTCTAGAAAGAAAGGAAGGAGGCTCAGAGAAAGTGGCATGTGGAATTAACCCAAACGACTTGAATGGTTTCTGGAGGATGCACAGGGCAGAAATGTCCAAATTCTCTTCAAGGGCTGGCTGTGGGTTCCCATCCACTCTGTGCATGTGGCCATTGCTGTCTCACGGATGGAGCTTGGTGCTGAGATGATGGAATTACAGAGGCTGGATGGTTCTGGACTCAGGCACATCCCTGGCTCTGCCCCTGGCTCTGCCCCTCCAGATTTCATGACCTTGGACAGCTCCCTGTGCCTCTCAAAGCTGGTTTCTTCATCTGTGCAGTCGATGTGGTTGTGAAGAGTGAATGAACGAACAGGCAATTAAAAGAGTGTTGTCTGTATGTGAGGGACTGATTAAAGCTCTGAATCTGTTCAGCAAATCTTTTTTGAGTACTCAGTGTCTGTTAGGCACTGTCCTAGATCTGGGGTTGGCAAACTGGCCCACATGTCAAATGCTGCCTGCCTATTTCTGTAAATAAAGCATTGTTGGAACACATCCACCTTCATTCGTTTCTGTGTCATCTAGCTGATTTGGTGCCGCGGTGGCAGAGTTGAGTCGCTGTGACAGAGACCATGTGGCCCGTAAGGCTTAAAAGATTTACCCTCTGACCCTTTCCAGAAAAGTTGTAGGTGATGAGACAGGGAGTAAACAAAATGTACACACATCTCTTCACTAGTTCTGGGAGAAAGGAGACAGATAAGCAACCAAATCAATAACTGAACTTCATAATATATTAGAAAGTGGGGGAAAATAAAACAGGGGAGCGTGACAGGGCATGCAGTGGAGGGAATGCCGTTGTAGTTTTGTATAGGTGGACTGGGGCCAGCTTCATTGAGAAGGTGACGTTTCAGCCCTGACTTGAAGGAGATCAGGGAATGAGCAGTGAGGTAGGTGGGGGAAGGGTAAAGGGGGTGGTAAGTGCAAAGGCTCTGAGGCAGGAGTGTGTGTGGTACGTCCTAAAAACACTGGGAGTGCAGTGTGGCCGGGATGGGTGGGGATGGAGAAGTGGGGAGAAGAAGGAGACTGAGAATCCTCATCTCAGAGTGGTCATCTGAGGACTCCGTGTTTTCCCCGAGTGAGCGGGGAACACTGGATGCTGTCAAGCTTGTACTTTACAAGTCTCACTCTGGCTGCAGTGCTTCAGTGGGGGCAAAATCTAGGATACTGGAGAACCTGGAGTCTCCGCATGGACTTCCAAGCCTTCCATCCTTGACCTTCTCCCTTGGCACCGGAAGGCAGTGTTAAGAAGCCACCGACAGGGGGCGCCTGGGTGGCTTAATCGGTTAAGCGTCCAACTTTCGCTTAGGTCATGATCTCGCGGTTCGTGGGTTCGAGCCCCGCGTCGGGCTCTGTGCTGCCTGCCAGCTCAGAGCCTGGAGCCTGTTTTGGTCTGTGACTCCCTCTCTCTCTGGCCCTCCCCTGCTCACGCTGTCTCTCTCTCTCCTAGAAATAATAAAATATTAAAAAAAAAAAAGAAGCCACCGACAGGGGCAGGTCTGGGTATGATCCAACAGGAAAACAAGGCCTGTAGCGAAGTGGGCACATGGCCCTTTAAGAGATCGCTACTGATCAGCTCCCACTGCTTGTCAGTATATGGGAATGTGAGCTCTGTGTCCCCAGAGCTGATTCCTCAAGAGAACCCAGAAATGCAGATTTTAATATCCAGTCTCCCAGCCTTTATATGTTTGCTAGTGATTCAACTTGTCTTTTTAAAAACCATGCACAACAAAACATATCTGCAGAATATTCCAGCACAAATACAAATATTCCTAGTTTTACTGAATCTCTGCAAGGATTTGGACTGTGGGCTTTTAAATTTAAAAAAAATTTTTTTTTTTTTTTGGAGACGGCCGATTGAGACCTGGCATTAGCAAATTGTTTTTTTCTAACAATGTGCCCTAGTGGATTGTGACATGAACCAGAATAGAGAGAGTGCTTGGGGGTGGAGGGCTGGGCATGCCAAGTGGGTTAGCATCACATGGCATACCAGGATTTGGGTCTGCATGGCTCTTTTTGGCTTCTAAAACCTTGAGGGTATAACTAGCCCAGCAGTGATGGTTGTTTGTCTGGCTCATTTACACTCCAGGCCTGACCCTGTGCTCAGGACTTTCCAAGGGACAGAGTTTGTAAGTTTGCTCTTGCCTTCCTGAAGTTTCCACTCTAGAGGAAAGGGTGGCACAGATGTCCTTAAAAACAGAAATACTGGCTAGTGCCAGGTTGCAGACTGGAGTCCTCAGGTGGACCTAGTCAACAATCATGTGCTGTTTGGGGTGTGTGTATGTGTGTGTGTGTGTGTGTGTACATTTGTACACCTGTTTTAAACTAGGTACTGGCTTTGTTTTGTTTTTAATATTTTTTAAATGTTTATTTTTGAGAAAAGACAGACAGACAGTGCAAGTGGGGTGGCGGGTTGAGGAGAAAGACACAGAATCTGAAGCAGGCTCCAGGCTCTGAGCTGTCAGCACAGAGCCAGACGTGAGGCTTGAATCCGTGAACCACAAGATCATGGCCTGAGTTTACCTAGGTACTGGGTTTTGAAAATCAAAAGATTTCACAGTAAATTCCAGATTTGGGCTTCTCTTGAAACATCAGGAGAATCTGGCCACGCTCAGCCCAAGTTCCTGCCTGGAATATTGAATAGCTGCCTCAGAATGGGGTGTGTGCTCGCAACTCACTCCTGGTCCAGGTCTACTTTGTTAATTTACGGTCCCTGCCTGCTCCCCTCTTCCCTACAGGCTTTGGAGTTTGAATCTCTTGAAGTTGGGGCTACAGAGCTAAGTGAGACCCACTTGCACTGTATCCTGTCTCTATGGATTTCCATGGACTTCCATTCATTCCCTGGACTCAGTCCCTCATGTGTCTGCCATGACCAATGACCAGTTAGAATCATTTTATTTGTCTATCATATTTATTGTGTCTCCACAAGCTTCTAGCACAGTGCTCTGGGCTCAACCTCTGGGGAAGGGCAGCCTTCAAAACGAGCTTCTAACAGGCCGAGTGCTGCTATTTTGGTAGACATCTGACCCTCTCCCAAGTTCCTCTGTCCTCACCTGGTGCCCCAGATGGTCACTTCTCAGAGCGTGGCCATGGCAGGCATTGCTACCCCTCTGAAATGGAGGAGCAAGAGAGAGAGGGCAGATTTTCCCTCCATCCCGTCTGGTGCCCCGGTGCAGCATTCTCAGGCCAGTAGATCACACAGCAATGTCAGGGTCGCAGCTGGCCCTTGGGAAGCATTTCATCCATGGTGTCGTAATTGATTTTCTCCCTCCTGACTCCACCCCCTCCCCCCACATCCCCGTGTCTCTGCTGCTATGATGCTTTACTGATTCCCCTTGACGTTTGGGGAAAATTTACTCTCTGTGACTTGTTTTGTCACTGTCAATCCTCAATCAATATGTGGCATCCAATGCAGTCACCGTTCAGAGGAAAATAGTAATTATTCTCCATGGGCCAAAAGTCGTCTTAATTTCAAGGATACATGGCTAAGTCAACTTTTAGGTTTTTCATTCTTAAAGAGGCAGATCATGTTTTGGCAGAGGGAGGCAATAATTCCTCCCTCTATCAAGTCCAATATGGTAGTTTATTCATATAATAATACCCATTAAAAGCACCCTCTTATTTCTGCTTTGATGGGCACCTGTAGTGTGCGGATCTCTTTGAGGATATTATCTCTGGGCCTCTCACTTGCCTGTAGGTGGTTTACTGCTTTGTAACATGAGGAAACTGAGGCAAAGAGATTGCATGACTTATCCAAGGTCATATAACTAGTCTAGGTGGCAGAGCTGGGACAACACAGGTGTGTCGCACTCCAACGTCCACACGTACATTGAGCAGGAGCCCCACTGGTAACTCCATTTCCTTGCTTTTCATCCTTGTCCATCTCCTGGGACAGCCTGAAAGCCCCTTCTCGAAACTCCTTTTCTGGTAGGAGTGTGACAATTTATCTTTCTCTTTCAACCTTGGTTTCTAGACTTTGGGATATGCATAGGGAGATGTGATCATGTTTCTGGGGTGAACTATTGCACATTCCAGGTCACAGAGTATCTTTAATGTTCCATGAGCAGGTGAGTGGGAGCAGCAGGGGCTGATGGAAGGAAGCCAGGGTGGCATCTGCAGACCAAGAAGGGTCTCAGGAGAGAAGAGCTCTGCTCTCGAACACTGTCCCCCAGCCTGTGGGGAAGAGGAAGTCACAGGAGCAGGACTGCCCCCATTTTCAGGCACTGATCACCTTGCACACACATAGGACTTCTGCCCATGCAAAGTCTCTTCTGTTATGTCTGAGGATTGTGCAGCGGGTCATTGTGTTTTTGCTTTTGTCTGGCTGTATTCTTCTTACAGTGTCTGCCACTTCTTTTTTTCGACTTTGGCCTCATTGTCAATGTTTGCGGCATGAGATGCTCTTGTGGGTGCTTCGCGGTGCTGGAGCCCATGTATTACGACACCATGGGCTCTGTTTTAGTACATTTGCAAAGATGCCAGCTCTAAAGTTTCCAGAGCAGTGAGAAGAAGTCACATCTCCCCGACTCTGGGACACACTCTACCACCTGAGCTCCAAAGCCATCCATCTTGGGCTTTACGCTAAAGTGTCTCATGAAAACACAGGCTTCAGTTTATCCATTCATATTCTCTCTAGATTGCACCAGGGGCTGTGCACGTGATTCTTGCACCACCCCCATCTCCCTCTATTGGGACATCAAAGCTTGTTGCTTTCTTCTTCATCCCCAACCAGTGCCTTCATGCAATGGCTCATGTAAAAGCCCTGCCCCAGGGGGCCCAGCTCACCTCTCAGCTGTTGCGACTCCAATTTGGCTTCAAGTTAGGGCCTGGTAATATTTAATAATATGGGCTTGGATGTAAAATGAGCACATTTTTGTAAAATGGGAGTAAAATGGTACACCTGCCTTGGAAAACAGGTTGGCGATTCCTTAAACAATTAAATGTAGACTCACTCTATGACCAATCAGTTTCATG
The DNA here is from genome assembly GCA_017311185.1 of Proteles cristata cristata. Lineage (NCBI taxonomy): Eukaryota > Metazoa > Chordata > Mammalia > Carnivora > Hyaenidae > Proteles > Proteles cristata. The sequence continues at coordinate 340,317 of JAESUZ010000511.1, read as the reverse complement.
CCCAGGAACTTACTCAAGAGAAATGAAAACATGTATTCACACCAAGATACAGCCGTAGGTATTCTGAAAAGGATTATTCATAATAGCCCCAAAGTGGGAGCAAGCCAAATGACCATCAGTCAGTGAACACATACACGCGATGTCAAAGATCCACACAGTGGAATACAATTCAGCAATAAGAAAGCAATGAAATACTGATAACTGCTAGCAAATTTGCTTTTGACCCTCAAGCACATGCTAGATGAAGAAATCCAGATGATGACCATGTCACATGAGTCCATTACGAAATGTCTAGAAAAGGCAACTCTGTAGAGACAGGAAGTAGATTAGTGGCTGCCCTAGGGAAGTGGGAGCAAGGATTAACAAAATCAACATGGGGAAAATTTGAGAGGATACAGGAAATGTCTAATATTGGAGGGTGTTGATGATGGACATTCTATGGCTTTACAAAAAACATCACAGAATTGTATACATACAATGGGCCAATTTCATGATTTGTAAATTATAGCTCAATAAAACTTAAAAAAAGAAAAACAACCTATGTGGGCTCTGGTTCAGACAGACCTTGATTTGTGTCCCCACTCTATTGCTTACTAGCTGTGCCATTGTGGGTTATGTTATTTTTTTTAGGTTTATTTATTTATTTTGAGACAGAGGGTGCACGTGTGAGAGAACAAGGGAGGGGGAGAGGGGGAGAGAGAGAGAGAGAGAGAGAGAGAGAGAGAAAGAGAGAGAGAATCCCAAGCAGGCTCTGCACGCTGTCAGAGCAGAGCCTGACATGACGTGGGATCATAACCTGAGCCAAAATCAAGAGTCAGATGCTTAACCAACTGAGCCAATCAGGTGCCTTGTGGGTTACTTCATTTAACTAAACCTCTGTTTCCTTATCCATAAAATGGGCATAAGTACTACTTCCTAGGGTTGTTGGGAGGATTAAAATTGGTCAAAACATGGTTAGCATCAGGAAAATATAGTAATATTTAACATGTATAAAGAATGAACATTTATACACTCTGTGCTCAATACAAGTTAATTTTTTTATTGTCTTTCCTAGATGCTGAGATATTTTTTACATTAATAACATGGGTTTTTTTTTTTTTAAATGTACCTCAGGAGTGCGCAGCTAGTGAAATAATTCGATTTCTGTTATCTTGGAAAGAGTTTTTGAACGTATGGTGCCCTGCTTACTGCAACTGGTCTCCCAGGCTCTCTGGGCTCCCAGGCTCCTACTGCTTATTTTTGCAAAGCTTCTTGTAGAGAGGCTTAGACGGAGGATGGCAGGATGTCCCCACGGGGCTTCCCGCAGCCTCCCAATTAGACTAGTTTAGGGGAGACTCTGGAGGAGGGAGGTCTGGGCTCATGCCAGCAGGATGGCTGGAAATCTGGGGAGAGAACACAGAGCACGGAAAGGGAACTGTCTAAGCAGCCAGTTTCATTCTGGGCTTGGCAATTGCTTGCGCTGTCAGGAGGAATTGAGCTACTCTGCTGAGGAGAGCTGCCAGGGGCTGAGAAACTCCATTCCAGGTCCCCCGACACCTCTTGGGCTTCCTGAAAACTTGGCACTGCCTGGTGGGAGACATAGAGCTTCGAGGTTGGGAAATGTTGAACTCACATTGAGAGCGCCATCTTGGATGATACTGGCATTCAAAGTCTTCATCATTCGGCTTCTAGTGTGCATCTCACCCGAGGCTTGACCCCTCTGAATTTCCTGGGATCCCCGTTTCCATAGGTACTGTTCCCCCTCTGCCTCTTTGTCTTTATTCCTACAACTCTTCTCCCCCCCCCCACCCCCTTTTCTTTTTGGCAGAGAAAGACATTGAGCCTGAAAGGTCAAGCAATGCATTCACGGTCACACAGCTAGTAAGTGGCAAAGCTGAAATTAGAATCTGGGTTTCAGTGATTCAAGAACTCTTGGCTACTAAGTTCTGTTACCTCCCAAATTTTGGTGTGAATAATAGCACGTGTTATCACATTATATCATGACTTTATTCTGGCACATCTGTCTCCCCCTGTGCATGGATTGCACATTTTCCACCTCTGTATCTTCTGGGCTCAGCACAGAGCCTGATGTGCAGTCCTGGCCTTGGCTTCTACCACTTACTAGCTCTGTAGCATTAGGTGACTCATTTAAGCTTTCTGAGCCTTGGTTAACAATACTTACCCAGGCCATTTGTGAAGATTTGGTGAGGTGATGTTTGCGTGGTGCTCCATGCCAACTAAGTGTGGTGGTTTTGTTTTCTTTGGGATGTCCACTCAGTTTGGAAGGGGTTTACCTTAATCTCCAGCTCTAGGGACACTGACAGATCCCCGGCTAGCCTGGCCACAGGATTCCTTGGCCACAGGGATTGGTTTAGAGGTAGTCGTGTGATGGGGACGTGTGATCTCTGAGACCTTAGCTAGAAATACCAAGAAGAGACACATTCCATCCTTCTAAGATAGTGACTGCTGAGGGCCATATAGACAGCGAGGTATTGCTTTCACCAGGGAGGAAAGCACTTTCCTGAGAGCACAGAGGAAACAGAACAAAGAGGAGAGTGGAAGAGAGTTCTGGCCATATTATTTGAATTTCCGGATCCAGGCACATCTGGACTTTCCTACCTACACAAACCAATAAATCTTCTCCCTTTCTCTTTTTGGCTTGAGTTAGCTTCTGTTGGTTTTTGTCACTTGCAAGTGAAATTGCGTTTCACACAGAAGGCATCTGAAAGTAATGAGTCTTATTTTTATTTACATGGTCAGTGCTTGAGGGAGTGAATGAAATAATATGTGCATCTGAAGTGACCAGAGTTGAACTTCAGATTTAGTGAAGATTACATAATTAGGTAGGCAGGCAAGGTGAAGACAGGGGACAGGGCCTGGAATTCACGGGGCAAGAGGTTCTTCACCAGGGTGCAGGGCATGGAGACTTAGCTATTTTCTGGTATGAAAGCCACTGTGGGGTTGGGGGATAATGGCGGCAGGCTGAGGCCCCATGATGAAGCACTTTAAATGTCATGATGCTGCATTGGAGGGTAAGCAGTGGATGGTGAAACCAAAGGCCAGTAGGTATATGGAATGGTCATGAACAAGGACAGTACTGGTAGGTATGGGACACAGCTAGTCCTTAATTAATCTTGAGCTGGTGAAAGCCAGATTGGGAGTGGAATGTGGGTAGGGGTCTAACCTGACATAGCATAAGCCCTGCACATAGTAGGTGTGGTACAGTAGGTATGTTTTGATTTGATTTTTTTTAAGGAACTGAGCTTGTTGGCTGTAGTTTTACATTATCCTAGGTCTCATTCATTTATATCATCCATTCAGCAGATGTTTATGGAACATGTGTCAGAGGCCAAGTTCTGTGCTAGGCACTTGGGGTTCAGCTGGTAAAAAATAAAGAGATTCCCAGACATCTTAGAGTGTACTTCTCATAGGGTAGTACATGCATGCTATGTTAGGTGGTGATCAGAGCTAAGGAGAAAAGACATTTGGGATTTCGGGGGACGGGGAGACAGGGAGTGGAGGAGCAGGTGCTGTTTAGGGAGGGTGGACAAGGGAAACTGATGAAGAAGTCTGCCTCAAAGTCAAGGCACATGGGAGGGGCTGCTTATTAATCTCTGGGAAGATGTTTATAATTTAATACACAATGGGGGGAAAATCAGCATAGCAACCACAAAACAGATTGGGATAGAGTAGAATTGCTTTTACCACTGAGAAAATCTTGAATCTGAGCCAATCTTTTCTTTTTTCTTTTTCCTTAAGCAACTTTGGTAATTTCTTTTTTTTCATGATTTGAAAGGACTCACATTTATTCTAATACCAGAGACCGTCATGAGCCCGAGGGGGAGAACAATCTCCTCTTGTTTAAGACAGGTTTTCCACCTTGCTCCCCAAAATGTTGTGTCCTCAACTGACAAAAGCATCCCAGAGCACCCTGAAATGGGACAGGTAATACTGTTATCTCCAGGCCCATGACAGGTCCATGCACCGTGATTCGGGGGTGGGGTGGGGGGTGGGGCATCTTGACCTGCCCATCTTGGATCCACAGACATTTGGTATTGCCAAGCTTGTCAGGATTCTAAAAATCCAGTCATTGTCTCATTCATTCATTCATTCATTCAGTTTCCAAGTATTGTGGGCATCAGATGCCCATTTCTTACTCAGTGTCTCCACTTGCTCAGAGATGGAGGGATGATGGCAGCCAGGAAGAAAGGAAGAAAGAAAGAAAGGAAGGAAAGAAGGAAGGAAGGAAGGAAGGAAGGAAGGAGAATGAAGTCTGATACATGCATCCTTCAGTAATTTAGAAAAAGCTGAATGTTTGATGATTAAAACAAAAAACCCAACCAGCATTCACCCATTTTAAGTGTACAATTTGGGGGATCGTTAGTAAATGTAATGACTTGTGCTGCCATCACTACTTGCCCAATTTTGGAACATTTTCATCTCCCGAATAACGTCCTTGTTCTTGTGCCCCTTCCTACCGCCAGGCAGCACAAGTCTACTTTCTGTTTTTGTAGATTTGCCTGTTCTGGCTGTTTAATATCAATGGAAGCATGTAGTATGTGACCCTTAGTGTCTGGCTTCTTGCACGTAGCACATTATTTGGGAGGCTCATCCGTGTTGTGGGTGGTATTGAAATTTCATTTCTTTCTATTGCTGAATAATATCCCATTATATGGAGAGACCACTCTGTGCATCCATTTGGGCTCTTTTCCATTTGGAAATTATTATGAACAGTGCTGCTCTGCATATTCTCACACACATCTGTGTGGATGTCAGTTTTCATGTGTCTTGGCCAGATACCGAGATGGGACTTGTTGGGTCATACAGAAAGACTGTATTTAAGTTTTCAGGAAATTCATAGCTTAGTTTTTTGTTGTTGTTTGTTTGTTTTTGAGAGAGAGACAGAGTGCGAGCATAAGAGAGGCAGAGAGAGAGGGAGACACCGAAGCCCAAGCGGGCTCCAGGCTCTGAGCTGTCAGCACAGAGCCCAACATGGGGTTCGAACCCATGACCTGAGCAGAAGTCAGATGCTTAACCAGCCACCCAGGCGCCCCTACAGCTTAGTTTTCAAGCCAGGTTAAATTGTCCCCCCAGCCACATGCAAAGGACCGTTGGTGGCCCTGCATCCTCTCCCCACATGACTACCCCAGGGCTCACAGTGGGATTTCACGTGTCAGAGCAGATCCCCACCGCCTCCCCCAGCCACGTGTTCACGCGGCCCCCTCCCGACCCTGAGGAAGAGGAAACAGAGAGGGCTGTGGCTGTCTGCACTGAGCTTTCTCCCTGGACCAGACCCGTGCCGTCCTGTAAGAGCAGCTGCAGTGTTTCCCTGCTGCAAAGGGCTTTTCATGCAAGAGACAAAGGAGCTGAATATCGTGTTGGAAAGGTGAGCCCAGGTAGCTGGGATGAAAAACAGCCACTGTTCGCTCCGCGTTTCTCTGGGAGGAATCAGCTGCATTCGAGGAGAGGTCCCTTTTGCAGCTTCAGCCGTGGCTTGGGTCTGTGTCAATGTTCGGAAGCAAAGAGAGCGGGGACTGAAACTGTAGCAGGAATCAAAGGTCTCTGGAGACTTGGAGGCGGCCTCCCAATGGTGTGACAGGTCAGGGAGGCCAGTCAGCCAGCTGAGCAGCTGTGATGGGGAGCCCGTGACCAGAGAGCCACACGTGGCTTCGTTCATCCTGTGCGAACCTGGGGACTTCGGGCTCAAACGGATGATGCCCAATGGAACCTTCGCTTGTCTAAGACACAACAGGTCAGTGTAAGTTGAACAGATGCCAACCGTACCGGTGTCCTTAGTGGTAACTGATCCTCCCTTAATGGAGCTGAAGGTGATTTTAGAAAAATACTCAAAACCAGGTTCCCAAGATGTAATTGTTGGTCGTTGAGAAGGTGCTCTTAAGAAGGCGACCTCGGGATCCCTGGGTGGCTCAGTCACTTAAGCATCTGACTCTTGATCTCAGCTCAAGTCATGACCTCCAGTTTGTGAGACTGAGCCCTCCTGTCTGGTTCTGCACTAAGCATGGTGCCTGCTTGGGATTCTCCCTTCCCTCCCCTCCCCTGCTTACATGTACTCACACTCTCCCTCTCTCTCAAAATAAATAAACTTAAAAAAAAATAAGGTGATCTCAAGCATCAGAGTCCTTCTACAAGATCATCAGATAATTTTTTTTACAAATAGTTTATTGTCAAATTAGTTTCCACATAACACCCAGTGCTCATCCCCACAAGTGTCCTCCTCCATGCCCATCCCCCCTTCCCACTACATCCATTAGTTCTCAGTTTTTGTCAGCATTCAAGAGTCTCTCATGGTTTGCCTCTCTCCCTTTCCCCCACCATTTCCCCCCTTCTTCTCCCCCTTGTTCCTCAGTTAAGTTCCTCCTAATCCTCCTATACGTGCAAACATATGGTATTTGTCCTTCTCTGCCTGACTTATTTCGCTCAGCATAACACCCTCAAGGTCCATCCATGTTGCTACACATGGCCAGATTTCATTGCTTCTCATTGCCATGTAGTATTCCATGGTATAGATAAACCACATCTTCTTGATCCATTCATCTGTTGACAGAGCCTAAGTGTCCATCAACGGACGATCATCAGATAATTTAACTTCTCTGTGCCTTAGCTTCTTCATCTGTTAAATGGGATTGAAAATAATACCTCCTCTTTTTGAGGATTAACTGGAATTATTTTTGTATAACCCTTAGCAAAGTAATGGATACTTTGATGGGTGAATAGTAAATATTAACCATCATTACTGTTATTTTTAAATTTGTGCTTTATTTATTACTAAGGTAATTTTCTATTTTAAGCCTCTATTCTACCAGGTGGGCAAAATTGAATCTTGATCTATTCCAAGTAACCCCAGGTGGTTGAATCTTGCCTCTCCTTAAAGATTTTGTTTCTTTAAATGTTATACAGTTATAGGTGAAGCAGGTGGAGAGAGTATGATCATCCTTGCTTGGGTGAGGGGCCATCCTGTCTTTAGTTATCGTCTGTCCAGGCCAATATCTATGGAGGTCCATTTTATCTTGTTACTTGCAGCTTTAGGGACTGGAGCCCAGAGAGGTTAGGACATTTCCCTAAAGACACACAGCTGAAAACTGGAGCCAAGACTCAAAACCAGGAGTGTCTGACTTCAGGGACTTGCTCTTTACTTTTGTCTTCCAAACATGACCCACAGGCCTCTCTACCTTAAGTCTGGGTGGTCACATCATTTAAAAACAAAGGGGAAAAAGGGCTTTTTGAGGAATGGACTAGGATTGCCTTGTGACAGGGCAGAGAGGGCTTTGAGGACTTACTTGAGCCATCTGCCAATTAAAGTTTTTTTTAGGTTTAGAAAGCAATAGCGTTTCAGTTAACAGAATATATTCAATGCATATCTGTTGAATTGAAGGAAGTGGGGAAGGAGAAGAGAAAGAAAAAAGACAGAGGGAAGAAACCAAGAAAAAGAAAGGAAGATTGGAAAGGGGAAGAGTGTGAGAGCAGAAAAGGTTTTGGTCTTCCTTCATGAGGCAAGGCTTTGTTTTTTGTTTTTTTAAATTTTTTTTTAATATAAAAAATTTTAATGTTTATTCTTGAGAGAGAAAGACAAAGCATGAACGAGGGAGGGTTAGAGAGAGAGAGAGAGGGAGGCACAGAATCCAAAATCTGAGCTGTCAGCACAGAGTCCAATGTGGGGCTTGAACCCATGGACTTTATCAGGTTATGCCTTAGCATCTGCAGCAGAACAGTTTTGAAATTTGTATTCTAGGCTGACACCCCACGTCTTTTGAGTTGGAATCCCCGGGGTCCAGGACGTCCTGGGCAGGTAAATACAGGTGAATCTACATTGTAACTCTCATTGGGAACTGTGAATTTGTGGTGTTTTGATTTTGGTTTGGTTGGTTGGTTGGTTTGAAGCAAATTTAGGATTAATTGAGTTTTAGCAAATGATTTGTTTACAGGTTCTGAGTCTGGGTTGGTTGTCTCTTATTTAGACACTTCTGAGTGATTTCCATGTCAGAGAAGTGCTCATTGACACCTTTCAGGGACCATTAAAAGGCACCACGGGGTCAAGGCCCAAGTTTGCCTTTGTGAGGGCCAAGGAGTGTGCGGGGCTGACATTCTCCCTTTAACCAAACCCTGTGTCACTTGGAACCAGTCTCTTTTTGCACCCGTATCTCGCTTTAGCTCACTGATGGTAGAGTAACAAAATTGAACACATCTTCCTGACTCTCAGGACTAAAGATTTTCAGGTCTAAGTTGACCTAAATCAAAAGTGTGTTCACTAGTTTATAGTGATGGTGGCCACGGCGGGGGTTCCCAAGGGACCAGTAAGAGAGCATCTCCTGTGTGATTGTATAAGGCAGCTCACCCCTGCCCTTAGCATCAGGTTAGGGTAAGAGTGATCTGTTTTTCCAGGCAGCGCCCATCGTGACCTAGCTAGCAACTGATTGCCCGATTTGAATTTCCCATCACCCAGAGAGTGATCATCCTTGCTAGGTACAACATCCCTGAATTAATTGGCTGCCTTCAGGACTTGTAGTTGACACCCATTGGACAGGAATAGATATTGAAGCCTTGGGAAAATTGTCTTGCCTGAGAAGCTCATTACTGCATCCAATACAAAGGAATTTGGGCAGGGAGGTCAGAGTTAATGTGCTTAATATTCAGTTGCTGCAGGGACCTGGCCAAGGAATTGAGAATGTCCTGAAAATTACTGGCTCATTTGTTTGCATTCTCTGGCTGTGTTCTTGGAACCCATGAAGGAGGGAGGGCTGAATGCAATGAAAACTGGGAAAAGGCCCAGGCCAGTGTCTTAGTCATGAGAAGAGTTTTGTGGCCACATCCAAAAGGTCATTTAATCCGACTCCCGGTCAATGTAAGCCTCTGCCCTAAACTACCTAGCAGCGATCGATCATTCATTCATTCGTTCATTCAGCACATCCTTACCTGGGACGTACTATAAGCTTGGAAATATGCCTGGAAAATTAGAGATTACCTGTGTTGGTTAAAATATTCCTAGAAGCAAGCAACTGTTTTCCCAGAACACACAGATTTAGCAATTTAGCCAAGTCACAATATCATAGTGTCCCCTCCACTCTCAATTTTTTTTCTCTACTACAATTTTTATTTCGAAGAACTTAAAAAGGGTACAGAGAAGTACAAAGAACAAGGTAACAATCACCCAGCCTTTCACCACCCAGACTCCATGATTGTTAACTTTTGGCCCTGTTTCTTCAGACATATTTTGTTTTGACATCAGAACCAGTAAGTTACATGTCATATTGAAATTGTCCCTTCTCTGTCACCATCTGTATCTTACCCTCTCTCGGCCATGTGGTTCAGAGTCATGAATTTTGGTTGTTTCCTTTTTATATCTAATCCAAATAACTTTTAACTTTAAATACTTAAAAATTATTTTTTAATGGTGGTAAAATTTGCATCACAAAATTGCCGTTTTACCACTTCTAAGCATACAGTCCTGTGGCATGAATTGTGTGACCAGAACTACCATCCATCTGCAGAATTCTCTTCATCTTGCAAGACTTAAACTCCGTACCCATTAAATACTAACTGGACAGTTTCCCCTACCCCAGCCCCCAGCAACCACCATTCTACCTTTTTTCTTTTTTCTACTCTCTACCTCTATAAGTTTGACTACTCTCGGTACCTCACAGAGATGGCATCATACAGTATTTGTCCTTTTGTGAATGACATTTCACTTAGCACAATGTCCTCAAGGTTCAACCATGTTGTAGCATGTGTTGGAATTTCCTCCTCTTTTAAGGCAGAGTAAGGATTCTGTTGTACGTATATACCACATTGTGTTTATCTGTTCATCCATCCATGAATATTTGGATTGCTTCTACCTTTTGGTCATTGTGAATCATGTGGCTATAAACACGGTGCTCAAATAACTGGTTGAGTCCCTGCTTTCAGTTCTTTTGGATATATCCGCAGAAGTAGAATTGCTGGATCATATGGAAATTCTATGGTGAATTTTTTGAAGAACCACCATACTGTTTTCCATAGCATCATTTTGTAGTCCCACTAGCAGTGCATGAGGGTTCCAATTTCTCCACATCCTCACTGACAATTGTTATATTGTTATTTTCTGTTTTTTCCCTCTTTTTTTTTATAGCATCCATTGTTTTTTTAAAAAAAATTTTTTAATGTTTATTTATTTCTGAGAGAGAGAAAAAACAAGGGAGGGTCGGAGAGAGATGGAGATACAGAATCTGAAACAGGCTCCAGGCTCTGAGCTGGCTGTCAGCACAGAGCCCGACGAGGCACTCAAACCCACAAACAATGAGATCATGACCTGAGCCGAAGTCAGACGCTTAACCGACTGAACCACCCTGGCACCCCTTACAGCATCCATTCTAATGGGTGTGAGGTAGTATCTCAGCATGGTCCAGATTTGCGTTTTGCTAATGATGAGTGGTGTTGAGCTTCCTTTCATTTGCTTATTGTCCATGTGTATATCCTCTTTGGAAAAATGTACATTCGGGTCCTTTGCCCATTTTTTAATTTGGTCATTCATTTTTTTTAGTGTTGAGTTTAGGGGTCCTTTGTATTTCTGGATATCATCCTATTACCAGATATATAATTTGAAAATATTTTCTCCCATTCTGTGGCTTGCCATTTTACTCTGTTGCTCGTGTTCTTTGATGCGCAGAAATTTTTCATCTTGATGTGGTTCAGTTTATCTGTTTCCTTTTGTTGTCTGTGCTTTTGGTGTCATATCCCATGAGTGTCAAATCCATGAGATCATTGACAGACCCAATGTCATGAAGCTCTTTACATACGTTGTTTTTTAAGAGTGATAGCTTTAACTCTTCTTTTAACTTTTACATATAGATTTATGTTTTGATAAATAATATATAGTATTTTATGTTTCAATTTTTGTGCATTGTATCATATTCGACATTGCATTCTGCATCTTACTTTTCCCCCCTCACTCAACATTGTGTCCTGGAGCTTTATATATGTTACTGTCTAGCTAGATACTATATGTAGCTCCATCCATCCATCATTCAGCCAGCCAGCTATTCCTGTTTCCTGATAGAGAGATAGGCATCCTCCCTATCTGTCTGTCTATCTGTCTGTCTGTCTGTCTGTCTATCTATTATCTATCTAATCTTTCTTCTCTGCCTTCTCCTTTTCCTCCATCATCATCATCATCATCATCATCAACATCAACATCATCATCATCATCATTTATGTATCTACTTACTTATTCATCTATCTGGCTGACTGTCTAGCTATTTTACACCTATGTTACTCACTCATTCATTATTCTTGCTTCATCAAGTTGCAAGGGTGATACTCAAAATATTTAATAACCTATATGCTCCATAAAAAAACCCGTGTAATGGCCCAGCAAGACTCAATTTGGCTATGAATAACTGGCAGATCTGTCATATTGGTTCACACCAGCTGATCAGTATGCATGCCTGTAGATACTTGCATTTGTAAATAATTGCTCCACTAGCAATACTGCAGGCCCCTTCCAATGGCAGTGTTCTTAGGAACAAAATCTTCTGAATGTCTTCCTCAGGAAGATTTTCTCCTTAGACTCTCTCACATCATCCCTCCTTGTAGAAATCTAAGCACCCTCTTGGCCTATTTTGAATAGCATTCCCTGCATGGATAAATCTCAGACCTCCAAGGCAAATATTTGCTTTGATTCTCTATTCTGACTTCTAACCAGGATTGCATCTGTAGCATTGTCCATAGGTTGAATGATCCAATGGACTATAGGTTCTTCAGACCCGGTAGTGTACCTTACTGATCCATCGGAATTTTTTTTGAACCCACCTCTCATTTAAACATGCATGTCACCTGGTCCCTGGGGTGCACCACAAACTCTTGGTAGGTCAGCAAAGGATCACTGGTGGCATCTACTTGCAGTGTGGCGTGAGCAGTGTGTCTGGGACAACATGAAGGTGTCAGGTTTTCGAGTTCTTATTCACGGGAACTTCCTAAGTTGTTCTTGGCCTTGCTGGTCCTTGGCTCTAGCTTCTGGTGTGGCAGAGTGACATTGCTGAAGGTATCAGGAAGGAGCCAAAGTCCCAGACATAAGACTTGCTTTTAGAAGATTGGAGGTGGTTGACAGCCAGGCAGTGTGGACCAGTGAGCGGAGCACTGGCTTTGGAGTTAGACACTCACCTCTCTGGGGCTGGGTCTAGAAAAGTCTGGGAACATGTGTGTCTTAAACACTGTCATTCCTGGAATGTGCTAGGCACTCAGTAAATATTTGCTGAATGTGTGAATGGAGCCACATAGCCCCGGGTTCAAGTCCTGGCTCTGATGCTGGCAGCCACCTGTGAGATTTTGGACACATTTCTTACCTGAACTGAATTTCAGTTTCCCTGCTTGAAAACTACTGACAATAATATCCACCTTCATGGTTCTTGGAGAAAGGACACATCGTGTATGTATAATGCCTAATACTGACACAAAGTGTGTGTGCCATCAACACATTGCACTTAACATAGGTTAGGGCTTTTGTGCGTGTTCAGGACAAACGCTTGGGAGATGGACACATGTCTTTGTCTCAATCTAGTTTAGTTATGATACCAGGAAGGTTTGATATTGTTGCTGTTTATTTGTGTTTAAACCCTCTCAGTTTCGGCCTCTGAAAAGTGGGTGTGCATTAACAGAGCAGAGATTTGGATACTTACTATGAGGCAGAATAGTGGGCTTGAAAGGTGGCCATTAAATAGCCACGTCCTAATCCCCGGAACCTGTAAACATGAATTCACCTGGGGGGAAAAAAAAGTTTTTGCAGATGTATTGAAGTGAAGGTTCATGAGATGAGGAGACTATCCTGGCTTATCTACACGAGCCCTCCCTCCTAAGGCAAGGGGCCTTAAAAGAGATGCACAGAAGAGGCAGTGTGACCACAGAGAAGAGTTTCTGAAGCCACCACAGAGCTGAAAGAGGCAGGAACAGATGCTCCCCTAAGAGAGAGTGCCCTCCGCAACACCTTGATTCCCTACTTATGGCCTTCAGGACTGTGGGAGAATGAATTTCTGTTAAGCCACCAAGTTTGTGGTCATTTGTTAACAGCAGTGGACGGAAACTAACAAAAGGGGTTTCTGTGCTGACTTCTGGTTATGCGAAAACCTTTTCTGCACATTGCAAGTGCTTATTGAAATGCCCTTAAAAAGTTTCCCATACAGAGCTGGGAGATGACACAGAAGCCACCAGTTGCACAGCACAGCAGGTGAAGGTTTGATAGAGAGGAGCCCGGGAAGGGCAGGTAACCCAAGCGGCGAGGTAGCGTGTGGGTGTTTCCGGGAATACTTCCTGGAGTTCATTGAAGCTGTGTCGCAAAGATGAAGGAGGGGTCAGCTAGACAAGAATGTGGGAGGGTATTTCAGGAGAGGGAGCCACCCACAGAGGCATGAGACAGCCAGAACAGGCAATGATTCTTGTCTTGCCCAAGTCTCTTGGGAAGGCCAGAGAGTCATCTGGAGCAGTGCTCCTCAAACATTAAGGTGCACTCGGATCACCTGTGGGATCTTGTTAACATGCAGACTCCGATTCAGTGGCTCTGGGGTAGATTCAGAGACGCTGCATTTCATATGAGTTCCTGGAGGCTGCCAATGTTGCTGGTCTGCAGAGGCGCAAAGCCTTAGGATTCTGAAGTTCCTAAGACTTTTGCCAGTTCCTTACCGTAATTGAACGTGCCCAGGAGAGAGCCAGGTCCCGAAACAGGAAGCTTGCAGAGAAGAAGGGCCTTGCCCGAGGTCACACAGCCTCAGATGACATCTTTTGATATCTTAGAACCTAGGTTTTCTGACTTTGAATCCAGTGCTCTTTTTAAACAAGGCATCATGCGATTTCTTGTGAAATGCAGATAAAGACCACATTTTGATTTTGACCCAGCCTGAGTGTCTTTTTTTTTTCTTTTCCTATGTAGCTTGCATGCTTATTATCAATTCTGTCTTCATTTTTTGGTGATGCTCATATTCTTTATGTGTCCTTACTATCTTTGCCCTCCCACTTGTGCCTTTTCCACTAGATTGGTGCTTCCCAGCATTAGACACACACAGGAATCCCATACAGCGTTTTAACAAATTCTGCTGTCTGGCTCCTGCCGGAGACTTGGATTTATCTGTTCCGGCATGTGGTTTAGGCATCAGGATTTTTCAGACTAGCCCCATGCATTCTAATGAATACACCCAAGGTTGGGAATCACCAATCTAGTTTTCTTGGCCTCGGTTTTCCTTCCCTTCCTTCTACTTCCCTAATTTCTGGGGTGGGGGGGTGTTGTTTGGTTCTTTTTTTTTTTTTAAGTTCTTCTGTTGATCACCTGTGTATTTTTAACTAGTACATTCAATTCTTTTCCTTCATTTGCTAGCAATCTCATTGAAGTGGATTCTTTTAATTTATTACTGTGAAAACGTTTGAAACAAATGTGGATATTCACTCCCACATACCTCTTCTGTTAGCCCTCCTTATTCCAGCAAATCCTAATTCCAGTATAATTAGTAAACTCTGGCTGTGTGTCTGTGTGGCCTGTGAGCTTCTTTCACTTCTGTTGGTGCTGTTTATTTGTATTATTTGACTTTTCCGCCAAGACTTGTAAGATCCACATTCTTTTCACAAGGTTGCTTAGCTTTTAGTTTTATATTTCCATGGTTTCCTTTGCTAAAACAGTTTGAAGAAGCTAGAAGGGCTAGAGGGTTGGAAACAAAGTTACTATGATAATAATTAATAATAATAATAACCCCTTCTTATCTGGTAAGTTACAATATCTTACTAATCAGGGCTAATTAGGGAACAGGTAATACCAGGCATTAAGGGGCATTAATTCAGCTGGGTTTTTTTTTTGTTTTGTTTTGTTTTGTTTTGTTTTTGGTGGGGGGGCAGATTTTGTTTTCCATCTATGTGTACAATGGAGATTGGTTTTCTTGTGTGGTCTTTGTGCAGGAAGGCAGATTGGGTTGTATTCAGTCCTTATGGTCTTTGTCCAGTCTTGGTAATGACATTATATACTGGTGTCGTAAGGTGATGGGTGTAACTCACCTCTTCCCTATGTTCTAGAACAGTCTGACTAAAATGAGAATTCTCTGTTTCTCAAAGGTCTGCTACAGTTTGGCTGTGAAAATAATTGGGACGGTTGCTTTTGTGTGAGTGTATCTTTTATTTTTACCCTGGTTTTTATTTTGAAATTTTAAAAACATATTCAACTTACAGAAAAATGGAAAGTACAACAGAAATGACTTCAAATTAAAAAAATTTTTTTAATGTTTATTTATTTATTATTTATTTATTTATTTGTTTAGAGAGAGACAGAATACAAGTGGGAGGGGCAGAGAGAGAGGGAGACACAGAATCCGTAGCATCTCCAGGCTTCCGGCTGTCAGCACAGAGCCCCATGCGGGACTGGAACTATGAGCCGTGAGATCACGACCTGAGCCGAAGTCAGCTGCTCAACCAACTGAGCCACGCAGGTGCCCCGGAAATGATTTCAATTTTTAGATGGCTTTTAGTCTACTGTGGGTTTCTCATTTCTCTTGGGCCAGTTTTGCAATGCAAGTTTTGCTTGAAAACGTGACCATTTCAACCAGATTTCTATTTTAGGGTGAAACTTTTAAATAACACTCTCTTCTTTTCCTAATCTCAGCTGTATCTGTAGTTGTAACAACTTCATCATTTCTGGCAGGTTTTATGTTATCTCTAATCCTCATAACGACTCTATGAGGTGGATATGGCATATCATCCGTATTTTACAGATAAGGACTTTGAGATCGAGAGTTCCCAGGGTCCGGCAGCCGGTGAGTGAGAATCCAGGTTGTAGCTGACACTTTCCAGACCAGAGTCTAGCTTCCGTCAGCTGTGCCGTCATGGCCTGCTGTTCTTTCAGCCACACTTGGGAGAGCAAGGTCTGGGTGTGCTGAAGGTGACAGCACTTTTTGCCCATTTCTTACCGCATGTAAGCCTCTCCCCTGGGGATGGCCGGGTCCCCCATTTGCAGCTGGGAAACCAGAAGCTTGCAGAGAAGAGCTGCCTTGCCCAAGGTCACCTGGCCTCCAATGGTACTGTTGATTTTAGAACCCAGCTTTTCTGACTCTGGAGAAAGTTTATATTCTGTATCCACTTCCTGATGTCACATGCACATTTATTGGCCACTAAGAATAATTATTTTGTTTTCTATTATTAAATAATTATATAATCAAATAACAGTTACCAATGGGTTATTAAGACTCATCATCATTAATTACAACTAATTAAATTAATTATAATTAAGCTGCCTGTCTTCGTAGTCTCCCAAAAATGTGTGGGCAGAAATCTCTCTATGTGTTGTTACCTTTGGGAGGAGTGACCCTCGTGGGGCTTGGGGTGAACTGGGTTACACACGGATCAGCTTTCCCCCGATCAGAGCCCTAGACGATGATAGTGCGGGGCTTATGCTTAGCTCAGGCAAACACTCTGGCCACCTGCTTCTATCAGGTAGGTACTGACTATTAAAAGGAGGCTGATATTTTCTTGTTGCTGGTGCTGTTACAGGTTGCGTGAGATCTAAGCTGCTCTGCAAGCCCCAAGTGCAGTCAGTAGTTAGGAGGTACATTTTTCGGAAGAAGGGTGGTGGATGACGTCAGATAGAGCCGAGCGCACTCCAAGGGGGGATGAGAACATGGTATGAAGAGAGACATAAAGGGACGAAGACAGTGTCCTCCTCGAAGTCTGGTAGGAATGGGTGACAGCAGCTGGCATGGTCTTAAAAATGGCATGACGGTGGTTGGCTCCAGGAAGGGCAGGTAACACAGCTCTGAGGACGAATCGAAGAAGGGTGCAGATATACAGTGAGATATATCTACAGTATTTCTTAGCTTCAGCCACACTAGTTTGGTTGCAAAGTTACTCCCTCTGAGAAAGCTCCCACTATAATAAATCCAAAGTCTAGAGCTCTGGAGCCCTTTGGCTTATTACCTAAGGTCCCGTTCCCAGGGTACCTGTTCACAGCGGGGGTCACGCATCAAACGTCTGCTCCCCATGACCCGGGATGGAGTTGGCAGCCTGGGCCTACTCCAGGCTCAGGGAGGCGCCATGTTGGCCGTGCCCCCGATGCTCCTCATGGTCGTAAGTAGGGCGGAGAACCCCAGGGACCAGAGAACATATTTTTACACATAAATATTTATGTCAAATCAACTCTGCTAAGAAGGTGGCAAAACAAGGCGTGAAAACACAATGAGACAGAGCAGCCTGACTTGCCGCAAATATTTATGAGAGCTGAAGACGCTGAGAGAGAAATAGCCCTCGAAGAGAATAGCAAAAAGAAGAAGAGAGACGTCAAGGGTGCCCCGAGCTGTGGCAAGGCTGTCTTGTTGGAAGAAGACGGTATGGAGGACAGGACTAATCGAATAATGCTGTTAGGGAGGGGAGGGGGTTGACACTTGTTACTTGTGTCTTGAATACCTATATGACAGGCACTTTGCTAAAGCACATGGAATTCTTTAACGGTTTCGTCCACCTCTGTCCAAAAGTTTTACAAAGATCATTACAACTTTTAGAATAGATCACTAAATTACACACACGCACACACACACAGAGGACAGGTCTATATAACAGGCATATTTGGCATCCTTCTCTTGGTAAAGTGATGCCAGTGAACACCCTAATTCATGGGATCCTCTGAGGACTGAGTGAGACTGTCCACATGAAATACCGCAGCACCCAGCACACTGGAAGCTCTTGATCCATGTCAGATGTCACAGTCATCTTTTGAGCAGATGGCTCATCAGAGAAGCACACAGAGTGGTGGTCGATGGATCATGCACATGCCCTACTCGTAGTAGGGGCTCAGTGCTTCTGTTGTTGTTGAAGAAGATAGAAATACACTGGGGCTGACCCTGGTTTTGAGAGAAGGAGGTCCAGCCTCTGATAATGGTGCAGCTGTAGGCGGTCACTGGCCACTGCCGAACTTTCAGCCAAGGGTCTTCTGCTGTCCCTTTAAGATGTGGCCATTTCTTGCCAATCCACCAGCAACTGTTTCTGCCTCTGGCAAGCAGTTATCCTGATATTTACTTGAGAGCCCTGTACTTCCTAAATGCTGGAGGGAACAGAACAGCAAAACCTCTATCACATAGGAAACCAGCCAAGCGCTGGTGGTGGTGGAGGAGAAAGAGATGCCCCTAAGATGTTTGGGTGTTTTCTCAATTTGACATTGATTGACTGTCCATTTTCCAGGCGTTGTGTTTGATGCTGTATATGTGTTTTCTCATTTGATCTTCACACAGTGATGCAGGGCTGATATTAGCATGCCTGCTTTCTAGATGGAGAAGCCAGCTCACTTAAGGTCCTATAATTCAAACAAATGGAATAGGTCTAGGGTTTGGGAACTAGAATATCTGTCTGGGTTTTTAAATCTTTGGGAGGGTGTGTGGGGATAGAAAAAACAAAGAGGTGTGAGAGTAAATGCACATTACGATGTAGTCAGTTTGGTTTTCTGCCCTTGAGAAGTGGGGCATGAAAGGGGAGATCTTGTTACTCAAAAGGATACTTTCCGTCCTTTACTTGGGAGCTGTGTTTGGTCCCGGCTCATGTCTGGCAAACGGTAAATCTTGAGCGTCTCATCTGATCTGTTTGGTAGTGATGCTTGGTGGGAAATTGATGGATGAGGCCCATTATGCACGTGGGGTAAGGAATTAGTGGCCCATTTGCTATTTCTTTGATAGCTACTCATGGAGCAGAGAAGTGGCTGTTCTGAGTGATACAGGAAAGGCTTAAAAAGGGTGGGTGGGTTGCATCACTGTGACAACAAAGGTATGAGGTGAGTGGTGAGCACAGCGGGCAGAAATGGAATCCAGTGAAAATGGGCAAAGGCCTCATTTTGTGTTATAACAAGACATAGCGAACTTAACAACTCTCCACCGCCTCGAGGGGAGGCAGCCCAGTCTGTGCAAAAGGGAGACATTCAGAAGAATCCAGAAAGCAAAGGCCTCTTCCAGCAAAGTGGTTACTAACAGTGGGACTTTTGGAGCTGGACAGGTCACATTTCACATCCCGGCGCCATCACTCTCTTGGTGTTACTCTGAGGATGACGCGAGGTAACATCATTAAAGTGCATTGCATACAGCAGGTACTCTGTACAGACCGTTCCCTCCCCCTCCCCCCTCCCTATTGTGCCCTACATCTGGGGATTCTCTCCTTGGTGAGGAAGGACCTCACTGGGAAGCACCGAATCCTGACTCAGACTCAGTCCAACCCTTGCTATACAGGTGTCTCTAATCCCTGCCCCTCTCTATGACCGAACTTCAGGGCCCACTTGGCTTCCCCTATTACTATTAATGGAAACTGTGTTCCTAATTCTTCTCCCGCTGCGCAGTCAATTTACCTCTTAATGCCTGGCAGAGGCAGCATGCAGAAAGATTGACAACATTGTTCACACTGTTTAAAGGTTCCACTGCGTGTTGAAAATTGTCTAAATGGGGGGATAATGAACAATCACCAAATTGGAGCCTTCTCAAGCTGAGAGGAAAGAAAGGCTTCGGAGAGTGGTTGCCACATGACCGAAGTTGTTAGCTGGGGTGTGGAGGGGGAGAGAGATAGTGTCTGTTCCCCAAGCCCAAGAAAGATTGGATCTGTTGGAGCATGAAGCATTTGGAGCCTTACATGATTTGCACTTTGCCTGGTAACTTTGCAGGGGATGCTGGGACAACAAGCGTTTGCACACCTTGTACCCTCTCAGCTCCAGACAGGCAAGTAAAACTGTAAATCCATTGGCATCCACCACAATCTGTACCTACTTGAGATGTGAATTCACCATCAGTTTCCTGACAGTAACTTCCCCAATGGAATGGGATATGCTAGATGGAAGGATTGTGTCTCAAATCCTGTCTCTCTCTTTTAGTAGGGGTGTATCTTAAGGTAGTTGGCTTCATCTTTAAGTCTCCACTTCTTGCCTGATAAATGAAGGGATCCCACAGAACCGTTAGGATGAATTATAGTCATAATATTTGGAAATAAGTATCATTTACCATGTTCTCCTTTTATGATGGAGAAAGACACGGTGCTGTGTTTTGATCAGCAGCCTAGCGACATAGACTATTATCCGCATTATAAAAATGAGACACTGAGCTTCATAAAATTGAGGTTTCTCATCCAGGACCTCACAATTAGGAACCAAATCTGCTTGACTCCAAATACGATTCTTCATCTGTCTATGCATGAATACCTCAACAGGAGACACTTGCTGGTTACAGAACCACCCAGTCTGGTGCAAGAATTCTGCTCAAGAAATATTCATGTTGAGCAATCAGCCAGTCGTCTCATGCATGTTTCCTTGTATGTAACCCCTCTCTTTTCTCTTGCTTCTTTGACTCTTGCCAGCTTACTTATAATGTGTCTGGGTATGGCCCTAATTGAGTTCAGCCCACTTGGAATCCTTCAAGTCTCATGGATTTGGATGTCCGTTTCTCTCACTAGGTTCAGGGTCTTTTCAGCCATTATTGTTTAAATATACTCTCTGTCCCTTTCTCTTTCTCTTCTCCTTCTAGAATTCTCATAATGTGAATATTGTTGTTGTTTTTTTTTACATTGTCTCCCATGTCTTCTGGGCTTTCTTCAGTATTTTTTTATCTTGTTTCTTTTTTCTCCTCTCACTGGACAGTTTCTTCCTCTTCTTTTTTTTTTCTTTTTAATCTACACCTTTATTTATTTACTCCTCAGTAAGTTTAAATCCTCAAGGGGATACAGCATCGTACGGATTCTGTGGCCCATGGCTTTGGCAGGAAGCTTGCTTTGGAATTTGGCACAAGCTGTACACCGCTGTGTCCATGAGCACGAGTTATTTCCCAAGATCACTCCGGTTTTCTTCAGTTTGCCACCAGGAGTCACCATGTCATTCTTTGCTTTGTACGCATAAGCTCATCTCTTGCCTAGATAGAATTCAGTTTCATCTTGAGCATAACACCGTCAATTTTAGGAAGAGCTGTGTACTCCCTCTGTTTCCAGAGTCCCCACTTACATCCTTCTAGATATATCTGTTGTTTTAGGAGTCCTGTTCCCAGCAGGCCTCCACAGGTTCCAAGATGGTGGAAAGAGCTGGATAATTTCTTATGTCCTATCCTCCAGGTCGCTGATTCTTTCTTCCAAAGATCAGATTTGTGGTTATCAGAGGCAGGGGATGAGGGGAGGGTAAATTGGTGAAGGTAGCCAAAAGCTACAAACTTGCAGTTTTAAGCCCTGGGGATATAGTGTACAACATGGTGACTGTAGTTAGCACTGGTAGATGACATGTAGGAAAGTTAAGAGAGCAGATCTTAAGACTTCTCATCACTAAAAGAAATTTTTTCTTTCTTTTTATTGTATCTGTATGAGATGATGACTGTTAGCTGAACCTATTGTGATAATCATTTCACAATGTATGTGAGTCAAACCATCATGCTGTATGCCTTACACTTACACAGTGGTGTATGCCAATTATTTCTCAGTATAACTGGAACAAAAGAAATATTTATGTGTTTATTGTTCATTAATCTGTTCTCATGAGCCCTGAGCACTGATCGGCTCTGAGGCTAATGTTGGACATCTGCTGGTTGATGTCTAATAGTACCTGGCCTATTGATCCTTATCTGGGATGAAGAATAGGTGGACAGTAGACTACCTTCTTTGGCTATCTAAGCAGTGGCAGGCCCTATTTGAAATTGACAGGACATGAGGAAGAGTCCAGTTCCACGACATATGCTAGCTAGTGGCAAGTTCTTAGGTATTTTATTGCTCAGGTTGAGAATTCCGTGATCAACAGAGGCTGACAAAGGCTTTGCACCCCCATGTGTGTGGATGGTGACATCTTGGGATTGGACTGAAGTGGAGACAATGATTAAGAGCCTAGTAGTGAAAGCATTCCTTGGGGTCCTCATCCATACTCACAGCCAACTCTGATTTCCCGATCATAATATTTAACCTCACTACTGTGGTGTCTGTTTTGCTCTGTCCCCCTACCCCACCTGAATGTGAAATCCTTGAGAACAGAGACATGTCTGATGGATCTGAGAGTTCCCAACATGTTATATAAGGCCAGGCAGAGTAAGTAGTTAATCAATACTGTGAGAGCCTGAGGGTGCATGAAGGAGGGAAGGAGGGATATAGAGAAAATGAGACAAAGGGAAGGGAGGGAGAAAGGAGAGAGGGAAAGAATCAAAGTAAGGAGGGAAGGAAAAAAAAAACAAAGGAGGCAGAAAATGAAGAAAATTAATAAGAAAACGAAGTTAGGCAGGAAGAAGGAAGAAAAAGAAAAGATAGAAGAAAAGATTATACAGGCCAACTCTTGAAAGGTTTCTCTTTGGCTCTCCTGCAAGACATGAACTCAAGCTATCTATGTGACTGGTATCCTAGGACACCAGGCTGCAGAGTGAGCTTGGGAATATTCTTCCAGATGACCCAACTTCTCTAGGGATCAATCCCCTTGTCTGAGAAATGGGCTTAGGCATGTCTGCCTCACACGATTGTGAAAATGAAATCACATCATCATGATGAAAGAGTCACAGCCCCTGAAACATGGGAGACCCAAGCGAGGAGGTGGAAGTATCCTGAGAAGCTCAGACAGGACGAAGGAAATGTCAGGGGGAGCCCAGCTCCCAGTGATGAGCTGTCAGCCTTTACCCTTCTAAGTACCCCACTTGTTAACTTCTTTTATTAGACTCTTTTCTCTGGTTTAATAGGCTCATGTCTGTGATCAGGACCTTTTCTGGGGTTCACACAGACTGTGCTATTTTGAATTCTGCATCATTAAGATAATTAGGTGCCCAGACAGAGTTTAAATACTATGAAGGGTTTGGTGCACACTCACTGGCCCTGGTGGCAGAGTCATTTGGGGACGCAGCCTCAGCTTACTGCTGGTGTTTGGAGCTCAGAACCTTGCCTAGAACAACAAAATGGCTCTCCTGGGCAAATGGAGGCAAGAGAAGGGAAAGAAGGTGGCATATTTCCCAGCTCCTTCTCAGTGCCAGGTGATCGGCAGGGAATTCAGTATGCATTGTCTGATTTAATTTTATCCCCCTAACAGACTTGTTAGGCATGCATTATTGCTCCCATTTTATAGATGAAGACAGACTAGTGGAGGGGTCAAGGCATGTGCCTCGGGTCCGCATCTGGGAAGCCCTTTACCTGGGTGGCGTTGAGCACTCTCCTTCACTTCTCTAAGCCTGGATTTGCTGAATTTGTAAAATGAAGATGGCAGTAACACTTACCATGTAGGGTCAATAAGAGAATTCAGCATTATGGGACATATATAACACTCCTATCACCGTGCGAGGCAGCTACAATGAACTGGATAATGGTTCGTTGGCATTCTCATTCATTCCCACATTATCTGGGTCCAAAGTCTACGCTTGGTGTATGAGTCTGTGAGCTTTGCTTGCAGCCCACTGGGAGACAGGCACAGGTCCCACGTGGACACAGGGAAATTGCTCTTCTGTCTAGTACCTGATCATTTCCGGTTCCTATCGTGCTATAGGAATTCAGCTCTTCCGTGTCTGTGTACTTGTGTCTACATCACAGTGCTGTAAGAGCTCCTTGTGGCCATGCCCATATGCCTGCTCTGTGCCTATGCTGCCACAAACCACCTTATTCAGTGACGGAGAAAGTGAATATCTGCACAGAACTTTACTGTTCACAGAAGAACTGTGTTGTGTGTGGTCTCTATCTCTTCTTTCCAGTGATCCTCAGTCACTGATTGACATTGATCTTGTCCTCAACCAGCCAGTAGTCGTATCTACAAATGTGTTTCTGAGTGTCTTGTTTATGTCGGACTGTTCTAGACAGAAGAGTGAATGAGAAGACAGAGTTCTTGTCTTCATGAAGCTTCTATTCTAACGGCAGTAAAATAAAACACTTGTATGTATTAATTAGGGGTACAAAGAAAAAAAAAAAACCCAAACACCCAGTGCATGAATATGACTCATGTTCATTTCCCGTTCACATCACAGTGAGTAGGTGAGGGACGGAGAGAGAGAGAGAGACAGAGAGAATCCCAAACAGACTCCACACTATCAACATGGAACCCAATTCAGGGCTTGATCTCACTAACCATCCGATCATGACCTGAGCCGAAATCAAGAGTTGAATGTTCAACTGACTGAGCCACCCAGGAGCCCCTTGAAGTTTTCCACTATATGATATTGTATTCCCCATCATCTAATACTAATACTGATATATAACAAATATATAATACATATTTTACATAATTTTAAATATAATTATGTAATTTATAAATGCACACCACATAATAAATATATAAATAATAATAGTGTGATTCATATAGTTTTAGTACTTTTTCAAAGTACTTTTACATAGGTGATTATATTAGAATATCATAATGAATTGTAGTTCAGTGTAGTTTGTATCACAGGCTTGTTTTTATTTTCCTACTTCACAGATTTAGAAAGAAAATCTATAAAGAGACTTCTCCACTAAGGCTCAACAAACTTTTTCCGCAAAGGACTAGACAATAAGTTATTTTAGGCTTTGTGGACCATACAATCTTTATTGCAACTACCCAGCTCTTCCCTGGTAGCATGAAAACAGCCATAGGGCTGTGGCCATGTCCCAAGAAAACTTTATTGACAAAAACGAGGGACAGCCAGATTTGGCCTACGTGCTACAGTTTGTCAGCTCCTGCCGTATACAACTATGAAAAGAGCTAAAATGGAAAATATGGAAAACACTAGAAAGGAAAAATCAGGCTTGAGAGTGTTAGAGTAACTTGCCCGAAGTCCCACAGCATATTTGTGTCAGAGCTGTACCCCAAATCTTTGTTGCTTCCTGACATAATGTTCTTTCCAATGCACCAGCCTCCCTTATTAGCCCTTATGGCAGGAAGAGAATCATGGATCTCATGGATTTGCCATTTGTCCCCTTCGACTACAAACACTAGTCACTGCTCAGTCTTTAGTTCTGATATCTTTCTTTCACAGAAACCTGAAGAAGGACAAACACTTTGCATTCTCTTTCCTAAAGGAATGAACCTAGAAGCCAGAACAGAAATCCTCTCTTGATTTTCAGTTCTCCAGCATAGTCAAGAATACAGATTTAGGGCCAGGCAGTGGTGGGAACAGCAGCTCTGATACTTACCAGCTGGGTGACTTTGGGAGCCTCAGTTTCCTTATTAGGAGATTGGGGGTAGTAACAGCCCCTGCCTCAAAGGGTGGTTAGATGAGGACTGAAAGAAACAGGAGAAGTGTGTGCGTATTTAGGCGAATGTCTGCCATGCAGTAGATGTTTACTGCTATTGCTGCTGTTTATCATGATCTTCATCATTATTTTTCCAAAATTTATGGAATGCATGACTGCATATATTGACTCCTTTTAACCTCCAGTGCTTATAATGCAGAGTTTTTACTCTTGGCATTAGTGACATTTTGGGCTGATAACTCTTTGAGTGGAGAGGGAAGTCCTATGCATTTGGGCATGTTTAGCAGTGTCCCTGGCCTCTACCCACTAGATTCAGCAGCATCCTCTCCCTCTTTTGGTGGTAATCATGCAAAATGTGCCCAGACATTGACAAACGATCCTTGGGTCAAAGGGGGACAGAATCTCCCCCAGTTGAGAACCACTGCTGTAATGTTATTGTTTCACCGTCATGACTGTTTGGCAAGTCCTGACGTATGCTTTCCTCATGGAAGAGAGAGAAATGAACAGGTGTAAAGAAAAAGTCGAAAGCAACCCCTCACTGAGTCCCTCTCATTGATATGATCAACTGAAGATGATTGGAGAAAACTTTGGGGTAAAAACTTTGGGAGGCATTTCAGATTGAAATCAAACATTTGGGGACCTATCCCCTGGCCCAGATCTCTAGATCCTCTCCATGAGTGCGAAGGACATTCTTTGTCCAAATGACTGAGTCAATCATTTGGGGAAGTATTACTAGGAGAGAGTCACCAGGTTAAACCATGATGGAAAGAAGCAATGGCATCCTTTATTTACTCAACAAACCAAAGGCCACTTTTTAAAAATGTAAATTCAAGTTAGAGAACATACAGTGTAGTCTTAGTTCAGGAGTAGAACCCAGTGATTCATCTCTTACATATAACACCCAGTGCTCATCCCAAAAAGTGCACTCCTTAATGCCCATCACCCATTTAGCCCATCTCCCAACCCAACACCCCACCAGCGACCCTCAATTTGTTCTCTGTATTTAAGAGTTTCTTACAGTTTGCCTCCCTCTCTGTTTTATTTGATTTTTCCTTCCATTCCCCTATGTTCATCTGTTGAGTTTCATTTGTTTCAGGCAGCAAAGAGGAATGAGATGATATCTCCACATTCTAGAAATGCACAATCTAGGCAAAGAGACAGACAAGTAGACAAATTAATTGAGCAGTCCTCCAGATTGAGACTCAGGGCTAGGTAGGACTTGTCTAAACAAATCCTTTATTTTTCTGGATTTTGGTTTTATCAAATATGAGGACATTCTGCACTCATGTGGAAGGGTGGGAATATGGAAATTACCATTCTCTGTTATGATAAAGTATCAGAAAAGTATCATCAAATGCCCAAGAATTAGAACTTACACATGTCAGAATGGCTAAAATTAACACAAGAAACAACAGGTGTTGGCAAGGATGTGGAAAAAAGGGAATGCTCTTACACTGTTGGTAGCAATGCAAACTGGTGCAGCCACTCTGGAAAACTGCATGGAGGTTCCTCAAAAAGTTATAAATAGAACTACCCTACAATCCAGCAATTGTACTACTGAGTATTTATCCACAGGATACAAAAATACGGGTTTGAAGGGATACATGCACCTTGATGTTTATAGCAGCATTATCAGCAGTAACCAAACTATGGAGAGAGCCCATCAACTGATTAATGGATAAAGAAGATGTAAATATGTGTATGTGTATGTATATATATGTGTGTGTGTGTGTGTGTATACACACACACACATATACATTTGCAATGACATGGATGGAGCTAGAGTGTATTATGCTAAGCAAAATAAGTCAGAGAAAGACAAATACATGATTTCACTCATATGTGGAATCTAAGAAACAAAACAGATGAACATATGGAGGGGCAAAAAGAGAGAGAGAAGGAAACAACCCATTAGAGCCTCTTTTTCTTTTCTTTTTTTTAAATTAGAGGCTCTTAAAGATAGAGAACAAACCAAGGGTTGATGGAGGGAGATGAGTGGGGGCTGGGTATTAAGGTGTTGTATGTAAGTGATGAATCACTGAATTCTACTCCTGAAACCAATATTAGACTGTTTTTTAACTAACTAGAATTTAAATAAAAATTGGGGGTGGGGGAACTTACTCCTAAGCAATGTCCATGATTTTCATTTCTCTTTTTCCTATCAGATTAATACTTTGGTGAGCAGCAGGCTGTGGAAATGTGGGTCATTGCCCAGTAGTGTCTGTGCAAATTCAGTTTCCAGATTCCTCCCTGAATTTTGCTTGTATCTCTGCCGCTCTGGTTACTAGCATCATGATATGAAAATGTCATAAACTGTAAAGCCCCATTCAAATGACTGCATTCTCCTTCAAAGAAGGACTTGCTGTCCAGCTACCAGGAATGTGGTCAGCAGAGTGTCGAGAGCTACCAGTTTCTTTAAGGTCGGCCTCAGCTGAAAAGAGCTTATCATCACATTGTTCCCAGACCATCCAGTATCTAGTGAATGAGTGAGGCAGATTTATAAAGGCCCCCATTTGTGTCTGAAAGGGAACAGCCCTGATGGACAATATTTGTTCCAGATCTCCTTGGTGGGGTGTCTCAGGCTTTTCGAGTTTTGATTTGAAGTTCAACTTTGCACTCTGCTCCATCTTGCTTCCTTCCCCTTCCCCTTCACAGATAGATGTTGACTCCTGATAAACACCCTGCTTTAAATTCCATTTCAGCATCTATTTTTGGGGAACCCAATCTGCGACATCATAATAGTAATATTAATAATAATGGAATTAACATTATAATATATAATAATGTCAACAGCAAGATGGATCTATCTGTTGTATTATACTCCCCATCAAGGGCCAATTTAGGGAAAGAAACCAGACTGAAGAATTAGTATTGAAAGCAATAGATCATTCCTTTGGATTTTGTCTGATAAAGCCACCAGTTTGTTTCTTCAGGATTTTATGTTCCTGGGGTAAATATTCCAGGCCACTGTCAGATCCTTTGGGATCAACCAGAAGCTGAAATCTGTATCCCAGGCCATCTGAAACCCAGAGACTCTGAGCTGAGATGACCCTTTAGGAGAATCCATAGGCTTTTGTACTGGTTAGAGCTATCTAGAAATAACTGAAGCCCTTGCTATTCTGTGGTCTTGGTTTGGTCTTAATCAACCATAGCAGTGATGCCTCTGTTTATTAGAGTATACTAGCAAAAGACCCATATTTCAAGTCATAGAGACCTGGGCTTGAATTCAGGCTCTTTATTAGCAGCCGCTTGACAGCAGACAACTTACACAACTTCCCTGAAACTCCTGTATAGAATATGGGTTACAAATTTACCCCATATGGTCATAGTGAGGATTAGATGAAATATTCTATATGTAAAGCTCTTAGAAGGTGCATGGCACACAGTACGTGCTGAGTAAACATGAATTTCCTCCCCCTTGCATCCTCCTCTTAGATGAAATACGCAGATGTCACTTGCTGAATACGTGGTTTGGTTACTTCCACTGATGACCCTGATATAAGGATTCTTCTTCCTGAGAAATGCACACCAGGAAGAAAAATGATGATGGTGCTTTTCTTCCCCTATACCTAGTAAAATATTTATTTTGACTAAAGTTCTTAGTCCATGATGATTTAAAGGATTAGAAGGGTTTTCTGTTAGGTGTAAGCTTCTCTCAGTCAGTCAGGGATGCCTGGAGAGCTAGCTTGAGGTTTTTTGAGACAGGGTCTGGGTTAAACAAGAAAGAGAACAGGGATTGATTAGTGATGTCTGTCACAGGAACAGAATAAGCATATGGGGTCACACATGCCACTCACTTACCATCTTTGTGGCATTTCAACAGGATATATCCTTCTTTCCCCTCAAGGTGTTTTCAGTTTCCCTGAGAACTGTCTCAGTTCATGGGAAATCAGATGATGATGTCTGCCTTTTGTAACTGGCCAGCTGAATGAGAAATATTTGTTGGAGCTGAATTTGGAGACAAATAGTAGAGTCCACACTAGATGCTGTTGGGTGGAGTTCTTAACCTGGCAGTCTTACTCCTCTCTTCATGTAGATCTGCAAGGAGGCTGCTTCTCAAATGTTAGCATGTATAAAAATCACCTTGAGAATTTGATAGAACACAGCTTTCTGGGTTTTGTCATCAGAGATTCTGATTTAGTAGGTCTTTAGTAAAGCCTGAAAATTTGCATCTATGCATACTCAACAGTGATCCTGATGCTGCTAGTTCATGGACCATGTTTTGAATTGCTCTGTTCTAGGATTTTCTCTCTCTGTGTGGTCTGCAAACAGCAGCAGAAGCATCACCTGGGATTTATCTGACATGCCAAGTCTGAGACCCTATCCCAGAGCTCCTGAATCAGAATCCACACTTGAACAAGATCCTGTGGTAATCCATATGCCAGTTAAGGTTGAGAACCTCTGGTCCAGGAACTGGTCTCTACTCTCCTTTGCTGGGATAGGTGGGATAGGAGGTTCTCATCATCCCTCCCTCATGTCCCTCCCTTATCACACATGATTATAATCAGCATAATCTACCTCTTGAGAATGGGGCTCCATATCCTCACTTCTGTATATCCATCTCCTGGGGCAGTACAGGCATAGAGGAGGCCCTCAAAGAAATATATGTTGAAGGAACAAATAGGGTAGTCCCCAGACCTTAGACTCTACCAACCACCCCACCAGATCTTATGCAAGTTCTCTTTTTAGAGAAATGTTGTGTTTTCAGTGATTCAGGAATATGGATGCCTCACAAAGGGACTTTTTGAGCCATTTAAGAGGACAAGGGATTTCCAGCTCTTATTTCCATGCAAACAATTGCTGCTGTAATTATGAATCATTTTCCCCCATTCATGGGAGCAGGTCATGAGGATTCCCTATTTGGCAATATCTTTTTGCAGGATTTGTGCTTCATGAGATGGCCAGAGTGTCTGATCGTCTATCTGAAGTTTTTAGTGCTACTACACCTACCTTCACCTTTGCTTCATTGGCACCTTGGGCTAGGAGCTTTTTTTTTTTTTTTTAATTTTTATGTTATTTTTGGAGAGAGAGCATGAGCAGCAGTAGAAGGGCAGATAGAGAGGGAGAGACAGAATCTTTAGCAGGCCCCACACTCACTGTGGATCCCCATGTGGGACTTAATCCCACAGCCCTGGGATAATGGCCTGAGCTGAAATCAAGAGTTGGATGCTCAGTTCACCAACTGAGCTACCCAGGTGCCCTTCAGGCCATGAGCTTTAATTAGGATGCCTTCCTGCATTGCAGAGTAAAGGCAGGGATGGGGGGGAGATGGAGCTAATGGAACTTCTGTTCTCAAACAAATGTACTGAGTTTGAATCAGAAGACTAGAGTCATCATCATGAAAGTGACATTTCCTTCCTATGTGACCTCAGAAATTCTCCTCTCCTGACTCTTCATTATCTTGGGATAGGTTTGGGTGTCATCAGTAGTTTGTTTTCTTCTTCTTCTTCCTTAACTTTGTTCCCTCCATCAACCTCCTTCCTTCTTCCCTCCCTCCCTTCTTCCTTGCTTCCTTCCTTCCTCCTTTCCCCCCTTTTCTCTCTAGTTTCCTCTCTCCCTCCCTCCTTTTTTTGTTTTGTTCCTGCCTCCCTTCATCTCCCTATCTTTCTCCTTCTCTCTCTTCCTTTCCCTTCCTTCTCAACCTTCCTCTCCCCCTTCTGAGATTCCTCTTCTCTCTTTTTCTTCTCTTTCTTCCTTCCTTCCATCCTTCCTCCCTTTCTCCATCCCTCCCCCTCCCCTTGCCTTATCAACAAAACCATTTCTTCAGGAATCTTCTGTGGGTGCCACTCTGTAAGCCAGTCATGAATGGAGCTGCCCTACTTGATGCGTCTGCAGCACCAGCCTCTTCCACATTCTCTGTCTTTGAAACAATTGTGTAGAATCCCAAATTCCTGTGTAGTGCATTTTGCAGACCACTGAATTTGATGATCTCTGATGAGCATTTTGTTCCCAGTAATTTAAGGATTGTATGAGTAAACAAGACAAGTCAGGTTAGAATGTCTTGTTTGCCATCTCACAGCAAGGCAACTTTAAAGCTCTTAACCTGGAGCCTCAGAAGAGGCACCCTTGAGGCTCAGACTCACTCATACTGATTCTCACTCAGATGAGGTTCCTGGTCATCTGTATCCTTATACCCTTTGTCATGGTTCTGTCCACTCCTCACCCTAAATTCCAGCTTGGCTCTGTATTTCTGTTTTGGCTCTTGGCTGTTGGTCAAGCTTTTTTCTGGGGATAAGCACACATCTCATGAGTCCATTCACTATCTACCAGCAAAGATTTATTACAGTAAGTTCTATATGCCAGATGCTGTAGTAGTCACTGGGAATGTAGTAATACATCACGTGCTATCTTGCCCTCAGTGATTTTGTGGCCAAGCTAAACGTGCAAACACATCAATACCAATCAGTGTCATATGTGCAATGATAGAAACCTGTGCATGGCAGTGAGGGGAGAGCATAAAATCTGTAGTGAGGCTTGGTGGTTTCTGGGAGGCTTTCCCAAGAAAGGTGATATTAGCTAGGAAACATCTAAAAATTGAACTGGGGAGGAGGTGAGAGGCATTTGAAGTTGTAGGATTAGATGTATGAAGATTTCGAGTTGTGAAGCCACAGGACATGTCTGGAACACGAATGGGCATTTAGAACTATCCAAAAATACTGTCCTCTCTAGGAGGAGGCAGAGTAGTGGATGATGAAATCAGAGGAGTAAGACCAGCCACCAAAGGCTCTGGTATATTACACTGAAAAGCTTTACTTTATAGATGGTTGGGCAACAGTGAAGCCTTCTTGCAAATCTGATTTCCCTCAAAAGTAATGGTGGAAATTTTAGAAGAAAAATCAAAGAGATATGAAAACAAAACATCTTACCTAGGGAAGCCCATGTTCCAAAGGCAACAATTGCTTATTTTTTAGTCTTTTTACTATGCATTTTTAAAAATATAGTGGAAACAATACCACCAGTGAGTTTTCAACAGGATAGTCAAATCCAGAATTGCCCACTAGAGCAATCATTTTGTGGGCCAAGTGATAATCAGGAACCCTACGGAAAATCTCAATATACTGGAAGTTATGTAATAGTCTTTTGTTTCTAAGTGTTTTACTTTATTATTTTTTTAATGTTTTATTTATTTCTAGGAGAGAGAGAGAGAGAGAGAGAGAGTGAACAGGGGTGGGTCAGAGAGAGAGTCACAGACTGAAAAAGGCTCCAGGCTCTGAGCTGGCAGTCAGCACAGAGCCCAACACGGGGCTCAAACCCACAAACCGCGAGATCATGACCCAAGCGGAAGTCAGATGCTTAACCGACTAAGCCACCCAGGCGCCCCCTAAGTGTTTTACTTTAGAATAAGTTAGATTTATAGAAAAGTTGCAAAGACAGTACAGAGAGCTCCTTTATACCTCTCACTCTAGTTTCCCATTTCAGAGTCTTAATTCATTGAGGTTTATTGCTATCACTTGGTAGTCAGCTAAGACAATAGTCAAGGCATGGGTATTTGTCTAAAAACTTAGTGGCTGGTTGATACTTCCCCACAACTCCCCTCTCCTTAGGGGACATTAATAATTCTGGACATTGGGAATGATGGTTCACATTGATAACCATGAAGGGACCTGTCCATATGTCATCCAAGCTGAAGCAGGAAATTAACTCAGATCGTAGGAAGATTCCTCACCATACAAGTTGAAATAAACATGGCTTTTCTATTCTACATGAAATAAAGTCCCAGCATCCTCATCCTAGAAACACTTCTGAGCCTTATCCTTGAACCCATACCTGGTTGGAGAAGGCTCTGCTGAGTCTGGCTCTAGGTCTTTTCTGTTTGGGTGTGGACTGGGTGAAGTGGGAGCCCAAGGATCATTATAATTGTGATAGATATAGGGTGTCTAGCATGGCCAGGCCAAATGGCATAGCCACAACTACTTGCTACATCTTCCCCGAGTCCACAACAGTAACAGCCCACACATTCCCTTCTGTAGCTATACAATGTGAGTACCCCAAACCACACTGCTTGAGCCAGGCAATTTAACTGCAGCTTTTGAGCTCCACTTGGCTCCACTTGGTTTTCACAATCCAGGTAAATGCATGTAATCATAACCCAATTAATGACTACAACCCTTTGGCCAGCTGCAGTGAGAACTTTGCGAGCAGAGACCATTAGTCTATAATACTCAGCCTCCAAGTCTTGATATTGGAGCCGTACATAGTCATCTTGCCCTTCCTATGAAGACTGCAGACGACGCATTACCCGGTCATCCTTTTGCTTGTACATCACCTGGCTCACCTCTGCCTTTGTTTGACCCCAGATTTAATACTATTTTTTTATCATGTCATTATTTCACTGAGGGAGAGACATTTCCATGGCAATGCAGAGATCTTACTACTTTGAAGCAAGTTCAAGCATGTTAGTACACTGTTTAGGAATTTTTTTTTAGAGGGAACATTATTCAGGATGCTGTAGAGTGTGTTGCAGGGGCTATAAGGTTTTCCCCTAATTCTCCTTTTTATATTTTTTATGGGAGAAGATATAGTCAAGTTAGTGGAGATGAACTTAAGAGCATATGGAAATGAGTAAAGGTCCTCAGTAGATGTTTCTTCTATTCCAGTTAGCCTACTCACTTAACATTTTAGTGGATGTTTTCAGTCTAACACCACAATGTGCCTAGGATAAATATGTTTCCATATCTATCCTTCTGGAATTCAAACTATTACAACAGAGGGCGATAAGGACTTTCCACATGGTAGAAGGAAGACCAATCGACAGCAGCACTGGTCCCCAGTGGGCCATCTGTGGTCTGGTTACCATGCTCCAGCTACGCTCCCTGGCCTTATCGGCTGTCCCTCTTGATGTGATCTGGCTCCAGAAATTGACTTCCACTATATTGATGTATAAACCATCATAAAAATATATGCTGCAACCCTGAAAGAGTTGGCCACCAAGCAGACAATATTGGGGCAGATAAGTGAACTCTTTCCTGTGGGTCATACCACATGCGAAGCTATATTATAGTCAAAATATTCCTGCAGTGATACCACTGGGGATGCAGGAACATGCTTGTTTTGACCTACAAGGATCAATTGTACACATTTGTACACATCTTTTCTCAATTCTAACATTCCTGTTGGTTGCTTGCAGTTGGGCATGCTGAGAATATTTACACCATGATAATTGGCAAATGTTACAAATAACTGCTTGATTTTCTCCTCAGAAATCTGATTGTTCATTATTTATCAGTATATCATTTGAGTTATTACATGTATCAGAAAACATATTTAAGTTGGTAGCACAGTCCTGGACATGTGTTGCACAGTCCTTGGAAGAGCATGACTGATATCTTCTTCCTTTACTCTTCTTGTCACTGGGCAGGAATTCTGCTAATGGATGGATCTACTGTTATGTCCCAGATGGGAGACTGTTTTTTCCTTACTACTTCTTTCAATTGGTATTATTTATTTCTACTCTGGGGTCCATCTTCTATTCAATGGATAACCTGGTTTCTAGATTCCAGGTTCTCTGAGGCTGCATCACTGTTGGCCTTGACTACACTATTAGGGGAAAGAATGGCAAGATAAACAAAAAACAAGAGGCAAGGGCTGCTGTCATCTTAGTGACTCTTACCATCTATCATTAAATGCCCTTCCTGAAACAAAAGATTTAATGGGAGCTCAAATTGCATGTGAAAACTGGCCTTCTGCTGATCTTGGGCCTTGGTTTGGACAAATGAGAGGAAGCAGAAGCCACCACTAAGTAGATTTTGCTCTTCTTAATGAGGGATATAGTGTCGAAAAAAATTAAGTTTCCTTCATTAGTGAAAATGAGTCTCCTTTATCAACTTTCACATTATACAAAGAATGAAAGAAAAAACACAGGCAGAAGAGAAGGCAGGGAGCGTAGACAAAGCAAACAATTATTTTTGATTTATTGATCCTTGCAAGAAGATAGAGCTTTTGGCAGAGCAAGGAGCATCTTTCTTAATTAGTGCCATGATTTTTCAGCAGTTATTGACCATGCAGTGTCTTCTGCCTATTGTTTCCTTAATGCCAGTGTCTTTGCCTGTGCTCTTCACCTCTAGTTTGGATCTTCCATCAGAGGGATGAGAGGGAAAGAAGATTCTCTGCTTCTCCCCAGGAAACCAAAGGGGTACCTGAATTGCAGCATAGTCCAGTACTGGAACCAACCTTGAATTCAAATCCCAGTTGTCACTTAGCAATTACGTGGCCTTGAGCAAGTTTTAACTTCACTGGGTCTCAGATTACTTAGCTTTCACAACTATAAAATGGAATTAATCAGACCCGCTTCATGATTTTATTGAGAGAATTAAAAGTGAGGTGTGGAGTGCATTTCACAGTTTAGGTGTGAAGTGGCACTTGTCAATAATAGTAATGACTGGACAGATAGATTTCTGCAATCTGCTGACTGGTACACAATGCATTTTCCTAACAAATAACTTACTGAAAATAACCTTCTTTGTGTCAGAAACTGTTCTAGACACTGAAGTTTTATCACTGAACACAACATGTGAAACATTGCTGATCTTATGGAGTTATATCTTAGTACATCATAAAACTTTTACAGTTATTTGACTTGAGAAGACACTGGAAACCTCAGCCCAAAGGTCAAGGCTCTTAACTGACGTCAGAATTTCTGCATTCAGGAAATGAAAGGGTTATCATCCATGACCACTGGAAGGATGTTAGGTACATACTTCTTAAAGCCAACATTTTTTGAACTCTTACAATGAGACACCATGGCAAAGTCAGAATTTAAGCATAGGTGTGCTTCATCTTGAGCTCATGCTTTTAGCCATTACTATTGAGATACCAACTTGATGAATGGGATCTTTCCTTGCAACTTTCTTTCACTCCAGATGCACTCACAGGTGATGGGACCAGCTTTCTGGAGAAAAGTCTGATTTCATCATTTTTAATATATAAGCTTTACAAGGGCAAAGTATGTATCTTTTTGGCTGGCTACTGCATTTTAGAAACTAGTTGCGTTTCTGGAACTTGTTAATTGCCCCAAAATATTTTGAATGAATGAATCAACGAGTATGGTAGGATATATCCTTCCTGGTCCTTGATGTTTCTACAGAGGAAAGACAGCCAAGTTGGACTTACTCAGCACAAAGGTCAGCAACCTGTGTTTCTTTGAGGGATTATATTGTCTCTGAGGAACAGTCAGAGCCTAGAAGATGTGGTGGGAAAATGGCAAGAAATGAGAAACTAGTACATTCGATCATGGCGTGTCTTGAACGGCATGCTAAGGAGACTGGGTACTATCTAGGGGGCTATCGGGAGCCAACAAAAAGTTGTTGAACACGTTTTTAAAAAGGGGTTGGAATAATTAAAAATTAAGGTGATTCTAGAACTAAGAAGGGGACAAGTTTGCCTAAGGCCAGACCACAGAATAGTGACAGAGCAGCGACTAGAAAGCCAGAGAATTTCTTCTACGCTACACTATGTCTTCTTAATTCTTGTGGGAAAATGTGAACTGAGCTTTAACTGTATGTTATTTCTGCTCAGGGCAGGTTTGTTGTTGTTTGTGTTTTGACCATCTCCATTAGGTGGGAAAATCTTTGCCTATAGACCAGGGTTTGAGAGAAGCCAGTATGTACCAAGGAATGCTAATTTCTCTGAATACTTTGTGCCTAGTCAAAGTGGGTAATCAAGGGTTGGAGTCCCAAAGGGACAAAGAGAGCAGTGAGTTAGTGTTCTGGAGAACACCTTCAAATAGGTCTCTGGAATTATGTTGGATGTGGGGTATAGGATGTTCTAAACATTAGAAAGGTGTGCTCAGGAGCCTGTGACCATCTATTCCTATGTCAGCAGCCATGGTGTGCATGCACACGCATGCGTGCGCACGCACACACACATACACACAAATAGGCACACACCCCTTCCAGCACCCACCTGCATGCTCAACTTAGAGTTCTGGCGCTGCCCACACATGCACACTGTCAACACACATTTCCCACCCATCTCCACACTATCTGAATACACACAAACACACATTCCCCACACTCAGTGAAATATATCCACCACACACTCACATAAGCAAGAGCAGATGCAGTGCCTTATGCTCACACACCCTTACACACCCCTGCAAACACACATACCATGCAGTTTCTACAACACACCCATACAACTCAGGCTCGTAGCCACAGAAATACACTACACACCTGTATCAAAACCCTCCCACTCCCCAAATAGACACATATCATACTCACCTTCTCATCCAAGTTACATAAACGTTCCTCTACCACCTCTCCACAGCAAACCACAGCTCTATTCTATTTATACCTATATCTATATGCACATCCACAGCCATATCTCTAGCTATATTTACCCATACACACATACCCCATACACACACGTGCGCACCCTCATTCACTCACATATATGCACACACACATATGCCATGATTATACCATGTGTATATACCATACTTGTTTCCTAGGAATCATAATTCAACAGTGAAAACATTGCCCAGGATCCAAGTGCAATCCTTGCCTAGGATCACTAAAAAAATATTATTTAAAGTTTAAAATTTATATGGGGAAATAAAATTCTATTTGCCTATTTTTAGTTCCCCTGGGGTTAAATATGGCCTTATTCCATGCTCAGGCAGCTTCTGGGATTATGTAACTCAAACAGCTCTGACTTCTGACGTCAGTGCCTGCTCTACCCTTGGTGATGGGAGTGTAAGGCCCTTTCATCCACCACCAGCAGCAGCAGGTGTTCTAGGCAAAGGGATATTTACTGCTCTGGTTAAGGGATGGAATATTTGGGGGAAGTGATGCCCTCAGCCCATTCAATGAGCTTCCTGAACACAGTAAACCCAGACCACAACATGAATATTGGTCTGTTCTTGCCACATACCCCTCCCCAAGCTCTCTTGATGTGAGTCTTTTCTGAGGAAAATAGTGGGAACTTCAGCTGATCTGGCTCACGTTCCAAGCATAAGTGTTGAAGGGCAGCTTGGAATAGAGATAAGGTGGCCCATGTGGAGAGACAGTGGTTCAATGCCTTGGGCTCTGCTATTCATACTCAGTAGGCACGGGGTCACAGAGGGTTTCCAGAGTCCACCTACTGACAGGGATGGAGTGGCCAGGCCACTATCCCAGGTGGGGGTAGTATTGCATTGTGGTTAAGTACATGGTGCCTAGAATCAGGTCATCTTGGGTCACATTCCACCTCCTTCATCTATTAGCTCTTTGGCCTTGGGGAAGTTCTTTGGCTTCTCTAAGCCTCACTTTCCCCAACTCTTAACATGGAGATTGTTGTGATGTCCAGAAGATAGACTCATGAAAAGAGCATAGCATGTAGAAAACACTCAGTAGTCTTTAGAATATCTTTTTTTTTTTCCAAACCAAACATTTTTCTGGTGTCAGCTCTGACCAAGATTAAATTCTGAAGAAGCCCTACTCTTTGGTTTTTCCTTGGTAGCACTTTACTCTTCCCCCACATTGAGCCCTTAGTACTTCCTCAAATATGCTACATTTGTTATAGCTCTGTGTCTTTGCTCATGCTGATTCCTCTCCATGTACCGCCATCCCCTTCCTTGTACTCACTCTTCAAGTGTGAACTTGTCCCGGGTTAGTGTTCCCAGATACCCCAAGAAAGACTCAGGATCCTTCCACTGTGTCACTGCTTCTTATGCATGGTGACCCCTTCCCCCCATCCTTCACCTTTGTGGCAGTGTGGACCCTGTTTGGCAGCAGCAAGAGACAGCAGGAGTAGCTAACAAGGAGGGTTCACAACAGTCTTTAGGATAATGAGATTAGTCTACTCCAAGCCTTGCTGTTCAACGTATGTTCTGGGGAATCATCATCATCACCTGAGAGCTTGGTTAGAGATGCATAATTTCAACCCTACCCCAGACCTACTGAGCTGGAATATGAGTTTTAATAATGAGGTGATTCACTTGCATAATGACACTTGAGAAGCACTGTCTAGGACTCCCCGTATGCAATGATGGTGACAAGCAGGGCAGGTGAAGTAATGTGCATCCGTGAGCATTTGTGCCGGGAGCCGCACTGGCCTCTCTGGATGGCAGTCACAGCAAGGATATGGTAGCGTTTGCACAGCTCCAGCCATGAGAAATGAAAACTGGTATCTCCTTCTGCTACTACTGGCTCGTGTTGGAAATAAGCTTGCTGGTATTGACCAGGCCTCACAATATTCCATATCAGACCCATATTCTGAATACAGATACCTCATAAGGAAAAGCATATTCCTGCCTTTGCAAGAGAGATTTTAGATGAAAGCTCTATGGGTGATTGTGAAAAGGCTCTTCCTATGGGCCTTGCAGACCCAAGACTTGCATAATAAAGGGGGTTAAGAACACAAGAGTTACAATTGAACCTGGCCCTGAGACAAAGAGCCTGTTTTGGGGTTAAGGTACAGATAAGAGCAGAATATAGTTACTACATATATCTTTGCTAATTGGTGAAGCATAGCAGTCCCTTCCTCAAGGCCCACATTCCACAAACACCCTCCTTTACACTGGCAACTGGGATGAGGACAGATAAGAGTAGCTAAAACATAAACCCAGGTGCAAAGACGGACACATTTAGGGCCCCCATGATGGTTTCCACACACAAACCAATTCAGAAACATTCATCCTCTTGAGAGCCAGACAGAATGACTCCTAGCTTATCTATATACAACTTAACCTATATATTATCCTGTTTTTCACTAAGAGCATCCTGTTAATTCCTTGGTCGTAAATTCACTATGACTGGGATAATTTGATAAAAGAATATCAAAAACTTGTTATCGCAAAAGGCCTCCCATTGTAGAAGTTCCTTTCTCTGACTTCATGTTGTTGCTGAACCTTTAAATAAAGACACCAAAACCGACCAGACAGAGATGGCTGCCTGGTGATCAGAAAGAATCTCGGGGCTCTCTCATTCTTTTTCGCTGACACCGTTCATCCTTCAGGGACCCTTGGACCTGTCGGAGCAGGCTCGACCTCCGACACATTTGGTTTATTTAATCTGGTTTAAACCATGACCGTGGAGGAAAACACAGGTAGATACCATATGTGTGCAAGATGCAATCAAGAATATGATCTTAGCCTTTCCCTTTTATTGACTCCCCAAATCTTTCTCCAAATGATCTTCATCTTTTCCCTCAT
Source organism: Proteles cristata cristata (assembly GCA_017311185.1). Taxonomy (NCBI): domain Eukaryota; kingdom Metazoa; phylum Chordata; class Mammalia; order Carnivora; family Hyaenidae; genus Proteles; species Proteles cristata. Next base: position 300,077 of record JAESUZ010000511.1, on the reverse strand, counting down.
CTTAAACCTTTCCCAAGATCTATCCCAATATTTCCAAGGTGGAACCAGCAAACTATGGGTTACTCTGCCCTTAATTATTATATATTTACTTGCACAGAGACTTTTTAATATTATAATTACCAAGAGAAGAGTGCTCAAAACATGGAGCAACCAAGAGTGGTACCCAGTCTCTTTGGTATTCAGTAGACTGTATCTTCCCTTCATTTGACTGAACAGCAAGAAGTTTAGCTTCCTCTTATGTTCACAAGAATATAAAGACTCTGTAGCTATATTCTCTTTATATATCCTACCCACCAATACATGCCACCTCAACTCTCTTCAATTAGGATCTGTCTCTTCTGTTGTTATATAAAGAATATTTCCAAATTTACATGACTGCATAATTAAACCTTTACAAATTCTTGAACTAAATATATTTTATAAGCTTATCAATTAGCCAAATGTACTTCTCTCCTTCAGAAAAAAATAGATTTCCTTGCTGATCATTCTGTATACCAGCACATGCCTCCTTTGTCTTTAGACTGTAATCTCTATGAGTATAGGACCATGTAGCTGACACCTAGTGGGTATGCTTAGGAAATTTTTCTTAGATGAGTTACTAAGTAAGACCTTTGGACCCAGGGAGTCTGACTTTTTATCTGCGCATCCCTAAGTTTGTTGGCACAGAGTAAGTACTATAATTAATTTTGGATGACTGAATGGACAGCAGGAGCAGTCAATTCTGCAGCCTCTGCCTGTGGGGATCAGAATGGCTCCCTAAATTAAATTACGTGAGAAAAGAACAGGGAAGAAAACAATATGCAGAAACCTTATTTCATTCATATTATCATACTGCTCTTTTCACTCAGTGTAAATAAATAAAAGGGGCTCGTTCCAACAATGGAACTGTGAAAATACCCAAAGATGCATATAACAAGTCTACCACTACCACTCCCTAGAAATAAATTCATCTGGTCGAGCTATTTATTTCAGATTCACTTTTTTTTTTCCAAAATAAGTCTGCTGTCCTCCATACAAGTCAAGAGAGTGTGTCTCTGCGTGCCGGCTGTATCTTTAGGTTCTGTGAAATTTCTCTCTTTGTCCCTGTGTGTCTCTCTTTGTGCCTGAATCTCTCAGGGCTCATGGATTGCAAGCAACAGAAACTAATTCTGGATTAAACAAATAAATGATCAATTAGAAGAAATAGGGGATGGGTCGCAGAATCAGGGGACATGCTAGAAAACCTCACTTTAGAAAGGAAAGAGACCAGGGAAGAAATTTCAGAGAACTGGGACCAAAGGGGTCTTTTCAGCATGCTCTGTCATTGAGATGGGTGAACTTCAACCATTTTTCATTGATGAGTCACTCAATTCAAGATTTAAATCCCAGCAGCAGGTTGGGTGATTGGTCTAACTTGAATCACATGTGCAGTCCCTGTCCAGCCAAGGAGAGAACACCCAGTTTGCTGGATTGACCAACACGCATCAGAAGAATAGATAATGTGGTAGGAAGAATAATAATCCCGAAGATGTCCACGTTCTAATCCTACAAACCATGATTATGTTAAGTAACATGGCCAGAGGGAATTAAGATTGCAGGTAGAATTGAAGTTGCTACCCCAGTGTTCATAGCAGCACTCTCAACAATAGCCAAACCATGGAAAGAGCCTAAGTGTCCATCAACAGACGAATGGATCAAGAAGATGTGGTTTATCTATACCATGGAATACTACATGGCAATGAGAAAGAATGAAATCTGGCCATGGGTAGCAACATGGATGGACCTTGAGGGTATTATGTTGAGTGAAATAAGTCAGGCAGAGAAGGACAAATATCATATGTTTGCACGTATAGGAGGATTAGGAGGAACTTAACGGAGGACCATGGGGGAGAAGAAGGGGGAAATAGTGGGGGAGAGGGAGAGAGGCAAACCATGAGAGACTCTTGAATGCTGAGAATAAACTGAGGACTGATGGGCGTGTGTGTAGAAGATGGGCATGGAGGAGGGCACTTGTGGGGATGAGCACTGGGTGTTACATAGAAACCAACTTGACAATAAACTATTTGTAAAAAAAAAAATTAATTAATTAAAAATTTTAAAAAATTAAAAAAAAGAATTGAAGTTGCTAATGAGGGGACTGACTTTAAGACAAGGAGGTGGATTGTCCAAGTAAGCCATTGTAATCACAAGGGTCCTTTAAATGTGGATGAGGTAGGTAGAGTGATGTCTTATAAGAAAAATTCAACCACCCAATACTGACTTTAGAGATGGAAAAGAGCTATGAGCCAAAGAATGAGGACAGTTTCTAGAGGCCGTAAAAGGTAAGAAAACGATTCTCCTCTAGAAAAGAACAGAGCTCTGTTGACACCTTGTTTTTAGCCCCATGAAACCCATTTGGACTTCTCAAGAAACATAAAATAATAAGTTTGTGTTGTGTCAAGCCACACATTTGTGTGGTCGTTGGCACAATAGCAGTAGGATATAGATACAGATTGTCAGTCAGAAAAAACAGCACATGTCTAAAACAGGGGTAGCCTATAAATGTTTGTTTCCACATTGGGCCTTTAATGGAAAGCTTGGTGTTTGCAGTCCTCAGAGGTGGACATTCATAGTTTTGTTCCAAGACCCAGCACAAAGGAGGTGCCTAGTGAATGTTGGCTCCCTAAGCTGATAGACAGTGGAAGTTTCTTGCTTTTGGCCTCTTCCTTTCTGGTGTTCATTGGATTCTACAATGAATGTTCTTTGCCCATTGTTCTAGAACCTTGTGTGTTCTACAACTCCAGTGTGTGACTACCCACCAGAAAAGGGCTGCTCCATCTCTGCTTCTCACAGGGCCTTTAGATAAGGCCAAAAAAAAAAAAAAAAAAAAAAGGCACCCTGGAGTACCACTTCCACCTATTAGAAGCTCCAGCAAACAGAGAGATGCAGCCCTCTGGAAGGGTCCAAACCTGATGTTCCAGGACGTTTGCCAGTCTTCTCTGGAGCATGAGAAAATATTGTACTTGATGATCGTTCATTTTGATTACACTTCTGCTCCGGGGAGTATGGTACTTTTTTCCTGCAATGTTTGGGAACGAAGCATCTCTGGGTATTGGTCTATGCCCATCAGAAATCAGTGTTGTGATATAATTACATTTTTACATTTGCAAAGCAGATGGATCATCAGCGAGCAGGTGGCTGAAGCTCCTGTTTCAAAGAGAGGCAACAGATATGAGGGCTGGGCTGGGGGTGGGGGGATTGAAATCTCTCCTCTGTTCCCAGATAAGAGCCATCTACTTTGCACCTCTGATGCTTTTGTAAGGAGGTTGGCAGGGAAACCCATGCAGAGAGGCTCAGGGAGGGGAACTCATATTTATTAAGCACCTACTATGTGCAGTTTCTTTCCATACCTATTCACTTCGCATCTACAGCAGACCTAAGAAGTAGGTGTTAATTATCCCTATTTTACAAGCAAGGAAACTGAAGCTCCAGGAAGTTAAGATAGGACCCTGTAGATGAGACACCCAGCAGGTGTGGCAGCCATTAGCACTGTTCAGCAAATAGTTCCAGTTCTGTTCTAAGCACATTAGAATTTCCCTGGTCTCTGACTTTCTCAAAGTGTGATTTCTCTGCCTTGCCCTTTAAGTATGGGCATGTGACTTGTTGAGGACAGTGGCATGTGAGTAGAAACAAAGCGTATCTCTTCCAGGTAGGAAGCTGATACGTTGGGGGCCACTCCATTATTTGCCATGCGCTTTTTGCCTCCACCCTGGTGATTGGCAGTGTTCCATTTAGAGACTGATACCATGGAGCAGTGCCCCCAGCCAGTGCATGAAAGACAAGAATCATGAGTGAAAAATAAATCTTTATTTTAAGCCACTGAAATTTTTGAGGCTGTTTGGTACCTAACCCTGTTTACTATAGCTGCAAAGAAGAATATCTAGAATTTGACCCCGGCTTAGTCTGACTTTCTCTCTGCATGGAAGCAAAGCAGACTTGGCTTCTTATTCATGATCTGTATATAGTGAGGCCTTTGGGTTTTGAGTTGGATTTGGTTTTGGTGTAGTTTTGGTTTTTTCCCATGATTCCGGATTCAACTAAGCCTGTGAAGGCAGAGAGGACTATGTGTTCTACTATTGTTGGGTTATCTCTGCTTCCCCATGAAGATAGTGTGGGTGGGGACTGTGTCCCTGTCTCCATACCCCTCATGGTACTCAGGATGGCTCACAGTGTAGCTGTTGACAAAATACTTCTGGCCGCAGTTACTGGAAAAGATCGAAATGGATAAGAAGACAATGAAGTAATGGAATAGGATGAAATGGAATGGAACGGATTGAGACATAGTGGCTTGTAATGGAAGACCTTGAGATGCCCTGGATGTAGATGAAGGACAAACGGATTAGACTGGAATCCAGTGGAATGGGTTGCAACTGGAATGGCATGGAATGGGCTGATCACAGAAGAGCTTGGAGTGGACGTCATAGAATGACATGGAGGGACACGTTTGGATAGAGTGGAATGGAATTAATTGGATAGAACAGAGTTACCTATTGGATTAAAGACCTAGATGGGGCTGGAAAGCAGTCTTTGCTTCCAGTCTTCTATTCCCCTCCCACCCCACCCCACCTTCACCCCTCCCCCAGGAATGATTTTTGCTGCTGTAAGTAGTCAACATGCTGTTGAGAAAGTGCCATTGTTAAAAAGACATCCCTCTCTGAGAGGGAAATAATTTTGATCTCCTCTTTAGGAGATCTACCAGAGCAGAGAAGCCCTACCAGGCTGCTCCAAGGATGGCCTCTGGCCTTTGATGGTTTGTATGTGCGTGTATGCAACACACACACACACACACACACACACACACACACACACACGGGAGTAGAGGATGATCCTAACTGGCATATCACACTACACACTACAGCCTTCAAACCAACTAGCTGTTTCTGTGCCTGGGGGAAATATCTCTGGGTCAGGGGGCATTTGGCCAGTTCTCTTCTGGGAAAGTACATCTTACTATATACCACCAGCTTCATTTTTCTCTGCCTCTTCCCCATGTCTGCTCTCCCCCTGCCTCTGCTCTGTGTTCTCTGTATAGTAACAAGAGGCTTGCTCTGCTTTTTCCTTCCCTCTCCCAGAACGAGGGAATGTGCTTGGAAACAGTTGCCGGGGGAGCAATCTTGTTTTTGAAAAAGAAACTGTAAAAAAAATGTGTTTGCAGGGATGCCAAAGTGGAGTGAGCCTTATTTAAGTGAGTGGGGTGGTGGGAATGTGTTTACACAGCAAGAAAACGCAGGCTGGGTGTCTGCTGTTTCTTAAGTGGATGGTATTTTGAAAGGACTTTATGATCTATCTTTTAATTCATTGTTACTGCTTCCAGCCCAGGAAAGTGTTCCTTCCTGGTGGTATTCATGTAGCTTGGGTTAAGCCGCAGAAAATTGACAGCCAGTCTGAGCCTGTGCCTACCTAACAGAAACGTGTATACGGGCAGCTCAGGCAGAGACGTGTACATGTGCATAACAAGGCGCACCCGTCCCTGCCACCATGAGCATTAAATGGAGTTGATATTTGCAACATGCTTAGGACAGAGGCTGGCACAATGTAAACACAAGTTAGCACTAGCCCATTATTTTATTAACTGTATGCACATATGTGTATGCACCCAGTGCTGCAAACACTCATTGATGGGTCCTGTTGTACATCCTTGCACAAATGTGTACGTCAAAAGCTGGGCACACCTGTGGGATTCCATTTGTGCACAGAATTGCATGCACACCTCTACCTGCACATGCATACAGCCAGATGTGCCCTTCTCTGTACACTCAACCCCGCGATGTGTGCACCATCAAAACGTGAAAACACAAAGGAACTGAACACTGAGGGCCTGGTTTTTATACAGTAGACAATATATAGAAGCAATTGGCAAACTTCCTTTGGAAACCTGGCTGAGGACTTCTCAAGCATGCTTCAGAGGACCCCCATTTAGAAACTGGTTTCTACACTCCATTCTTTCTCACTTCCAGATGGCAAAGTTCCATCCCCTTGCTACCACCTGAATCCTCATTTTATGTCTTCGTCCCTCTCTCCCTCCTTCCCTCCCTCCCTTCCTTTTCCTTCCTTTTCTTTACTTCCTTTCTCCTTCCCTTCCTCTTCCTTCTTCTTCCTTCCTCCCTCCCTCCCTCCATCCTCTCTTTACTAATGTGCTTTGTGTGCTCATTATTGGCTTACAAGACAGGCCTGCACCTCCTTTCTTGGAGCTTCTTATCTATCCTGGCATCAAGTAAATTGTTTGCTAATATGTGTGAAACAACTTACAGTCACAAAGCTCTATTGCATACATTGTAATACTTGATTAGCACAGTACTGAAGCTCTACCAGTTTCAGAGCTAGAATACCTGGGTTTACATCCTAGCTGTACCAGTTACTTGCTATAATGGGACGAGTTGCTTAACCTTTCTGTGCCCCATTTTCTCATCAGTGAGACAGAGACTACAGCAGCAGGACCCAGTTCCTAAGATTTTGGTGAGGATTGAAAGAATTTATGTATGAAAGCCCTTAAAACGGTGTGCAGCACACATTTAAGTGCTATAGGTTATTTCTAAAATTGCTGTCGTTGATTTCTCTCAGGCAGGCCAGTGCAGCTCATGATCCTATCCACACATTTTGCACACAGAAGAGCAGGATCCAAGAATTCAGTGTTACCCTTAGATGACTGTCACTGCCTCTCAGCTGTCCGCCCTGCTTACTCTCCATCTTTTTTTCCCAAAGGGCGGAGATGTCACCCCTCTAATTCCCAGACAGAGGTCCATCCCCTCTCCCAGTTTCCCAGGACCTGGTAGTGATCACAGATTTGAATCTTGTTCAGAGATGAGACTTTCAAAAATCACTCAAGGTCCAGTGAGCCCTCCCCTGTCTACTTGTCTGGTCTTAATGTGCCTCTGCTTCTAGTCATCTCCAGGGTCGCGTTTCCTCTGACACAGGCTCCTCAGTTACACTGAAACAAGATCTTTATGTCAGGGAGTGGTGCTGTTGGGGATGACTTGGTACACTAGAAAGAACCAGGGGTTTGCAACCCAAACCCGGCTTCCAGTCCCTTCTAGGCTTACCTGTGTCCTCTGTGCCTCAGCTATAAAATGGGATCAGAGTTCCTCCTGTGTTTCACCTCAGAGCAGCGTAGAAAGAGTGGAGAAAGCCTGGACTCCACCTTCAGACTGACCAGCGTCCAGATCCCAGTTCTGCCTCTCCCTAACTGGAACTTGCTAGTCTTCTCCAAGGCTGTTGAATCAGCCCAAGTCCTTAGTTGCAAGCAAAGGGACTCTACTCTGTATGATTCCAGCAGAAAATGAATTTATTGAAAGGGTATTAGGTTGCTCATGGAATTTCCAGGGTGTCTGGGAGACTAGCATGGAAAATGAGCAGAGACAAAGGGAGACGCAGTGGCCAGAACCACCATGCCATGGAAGCTGTCCTGTGAGGACCCTGCTGTCGCCACCACAGGACATTAGATGTCGCCGTAGTGTTTCTCCTCCTACCATGGCTTCTTTGCCATCCCTGTTTCTTGTGCCATGAGCTCCCAAATCAAAGTCCATGGCTGATGCATCTGACTGGCCAAGCCTCGGTCACACACTCTTACCTGAGCAGCAGAGGAGGCTAGGAAAGGAAGTATCTAGTCTTTCCAGCTTCAGAGAGGCAGACTTCATCTCTCTCCAAGACTCATAAGATGGGGAGCTCCCCAGACATAGGAGGAGGGAATGAAGATGATTGAAAAAAATCAGCAATAAAACAAAAACTCAACCAAATGCTGTCAGACTACAATACTGATTCCTCCTCTACAGATTTGGAGAAACAACATCCATCTCCAAGAATTCTTGTGAAGGTTACATGAGTTTCCCCGCTGTGAAGTGCTTAGGCATCATACCTAGCATATTATATGCACTCCATGAACACCTGTATCCTTTCCCTTTTTAAAGAACCTACCTCAAGGCCTGAGTTTCAGGGGTGGTTCCCAGAAGGCTGTCCCTTCCTAGCTTGGTAAGTTGTAGAGGCTGCCTTGGTCTCTGATGCCGAATTGTCTCCAGATCCCCAACGGTTCATGAGGCTTCCTGAGAAGAGAACCCAGTACTGTCCAGTTCTGAGAAGGAGCTCAAGATTGGCACTGGTCTTGTTCCCTTGCCTGGAACAAGTACAGTTTCACTCAGGATATTGAAAAAAAAAATGGTGTCAGTGGCTCTTGGTTTATGAAGCAGAGCATCCTTGGAGTATATGCTTTTCTTTTGATGAATATTTGCTGCATTTCTATGCCATCAAAGCCTAACTTGCACAGATAGCTGGAGGTAGGCTCCCTAGAAGAGAACCTAGGCTCACAGAGACGTCCAAATCATTTGCCCTTCCTCCAGGTCCCAGATTCGGGTCTGTCCCCTGAGTGAAGTTCTCTATACCCATTCAGTCTCCAGAATTCCCTCTTACGTGAATATGTCTGTAGCCCATATTGTCTTGTTTTCTTTCTTACTCTTGTTCTTCCTCCTACAGTTATTCACTGAGGGCCTACTATGTGCCACACACTGAAGATAAAGTAGATATTAAGGGGAACATGCTACCTACTCTCAGAAAATGTTCATTTAGTAGAGGAGAGAGACAATAAATAAGAAGTAAAATAATTTCATATTGTAGAGGCTGAAAGCTAGGGAGACTCTAAAACAATGGCCTAAGGGAAGCTTAGGAAACTTTGTTTGGATGCCAGTGGGAGGTTCTCTGAAGGGAGGAGAGTTCCAGGTAAAGAGAACCATGTGTGCATAGGCCTCAGGTAAGTGTGGGCTGAGCTGTTTGGGTACAAGTACAGGGTGAGCATGGCTAGAGAACAATAAAGGGAAGAGACCATGAGATACAGGGTTCAGTTAATAGCACTTTTCATCTTGGCTTGTTAAATTGGGTTTTCTGCGATCAGGCCTGCATCTTCTACTTCTTAACGTCTGCCTGTTATTAATTGTGCCCAGACTATACTATTCACCAAAGGAGGTACTTAAGTTGACATTTGTTAATTGACATTAGTCTCTCTCTCATTTGTATGTTGTGTTGCATAAGTGGTCCTGGTCCCCTTCAAGTGTTATTTCCTGCAAAATTGTGAAGCCAAAAACAGAAGACCATTGGGTCCTACATGGCTTCAGTAGGGTGCATCTATTGCAATCATATAGTCAAATGATCATATAGTTGGATCATATAGTCAAATCAGGAAGCCCAACCCCAAGTAGTAGATATGAGCAACAAAGTCTGATGAGAGAATTCTAGTATGTGCTCTTTGGGGATGGTTTTTACACCTCCTTGGGCTCAGTTTAATGATATGGTCCTCTGAACCTAATATTTAACAAGCTCCTACATATGCACATAGATCTATTAGAATACTTCTTTTGAGAACATTCTGACAGGAGGGAAATGATGATGTCTCCCTGAAGCCTCCTCATTCTGCTGCCTCTGGCTGAGACAAGGGAGACGAGGAATCAACACTCTCCTTTTCAGACTGGCTGGCTTCAAGAGAACAAGTGGATTCTCAGCCTCAGGGTATAGAGATTGCGTTGAAATGACCCTGGTGTCTTTCCCTAGTCCCATTTCCCATGGTAAGAGAAGTTGAAAGTTTGGCATTTGGGCCAAAACTTTACAATTTCTGAAAAAGGCAAACCCTGGTTAGAGCCAAAGACCTGTGTATTTCAGAGGAGCCATAGAAGTTCTCAGACTTTTCTGTCCTGTATGTCTCTAGGGAGTTGTGAGCAGAGAGGATTATAGGCTGTGAGGAGCTCAAGGCTGCCTAGGGCTTTTTGAGAGGTCTGTCGAAAAGGGGATCATCCAAGGATGATCCGAAGTCAAAAGAGGAGAGATTTTACGACCTTGATGGTCTTTGTGATATCCCTGAGGAGGTCTCCCCTCACTGTTCATGACTTTATGTCATCAGATTAAACTGCCTACATGAAGAGCCCCACACAGACCTGGACCCTAACACCTTCTCAATGTTCTTTTTTAAAATTCTAAGTAACCTCTCTCTCTCTCTCTCTCTCTCTCTCTCTCTCTCTCTCTCTCTCTCTCTCAGTCAAGTATATTTTTTAACATACAGTGTTATATTAGTTTCAGGTGTACAATATAATGATTCAACAATTCTGTATATGACTCAGTATTCATCATGATAAGTATTCTCAGTTTCTCTTAACCTATCTTGAGATGGCTTTCTAACCAGCTCCTGAAGCAGTTAATTAATCTTTTTCATTTTGGCCTTAACTTTGGCCACTTGTCCTCTCTCAACTTTGACTGTCTCTCTATAGGTAAGACACCACATCCATATAAACTCAAAAGCATTTTTTAAATCGAATTTATTGTTAAGTTAGCTAACATACAGTATGTACAGTGTGCTCTTGGTTTTGGGGGTAGATTCCCACAATACATCAGTTACAAACAACACCCAGTGCTCATCCCAACAAGTGCCCTCCTCAATGCCTATCACCCATTTCCCCCTCTCCCCTGCACCCCCATCAACCCTGTTTGTTCTCTGTGTTTAAGAGTCTCTTATGGTTTGCCTCCCTCTCTGTTTGAAACTATTTTTCCCCTTCCCTTCCCCTATAATCTTCTGTTAAGTGAAATATGAATGAAATATGAGGGAAAACATATGATATGATATCTGTCTTTCTCTGAGTGGCTTATTTCACTTAGCATAATACTCTCCAGTTCCATCCATATTGTTGCAAATGGCAAGATTACATTCTTTCTCACTGCCAAGTAGTATTCCATTGTATATAGAAACTACATCTTCTTTTTCCATTCATCAGTTGATGGACATTTGGGGTCGTTCTATAACTTGGCAGTTGTTGATAGCACTGCTATAAACATTGGGGTACATGTACCCTTATGAATCATCAGTCCTATATTCAAAGGCATCTTTGGGTCCCAGAAGTCTTGGGTCTCCTGTGTTGGCTCAGACCCATGACCAGGACCCAAGCAGTGATGAACCAGTTTTTTCTTCTCTTTGCATATTCCAGCTTCTTTTATAGGCAGTGGTCTTTTGGGTGCCAGCCATGTACAAGACAATGTTATGGGTGGGCTGGAGTAGAAGAGTTTAGAGTCTCCCTTATAAGCAAAACCCATTTCTGGATATTATTTCCTTACCACTGTAAGAAATAGGGAGTTTCTAAAGATTTGTTTCCTGGGGGACTTTATACTGGGAAAGGGGAAAATGTGATGGTAGAGGTGGATTTCAGAGGTGCCTGCCAGCAGATGAATTAACCCATATGGCTCCCAACATTCTCAAGTAGGTAATATAAGATTTGGTAAAAGCAACCAGAAGAGTGGGTATCTGGAAGGGGGTGGGCGAGAGCTTTTCCTTGGAGACATGGAATACACATATCAGTCTTGGGTTCCTTGGGGACCTAGAATAAGTATGAATTTTTAATATTTATGAGTTGGTGTAGAAGACTAGTTCTTTCATGGTAAACAGGGAAAGTAGTTATTTGTTCAGATATAGAAGTCATTAAGAAACACATAAGATTTGCAGGTTCCTTTAGGGCTGTCAAGGAAGCAGAGAGGCCAGGTTGTTCTTTTATACCTTATATTAGCACCCATCACAGTGCACATTGTTAATACATGGAACTGATTACTGGAATGATAAACCAAATTCCATTAAAACAAATTCAAGCCTTGTCCAAATTCTTTTCTGAGATAGGATCAGTATATAGCAAATGAACCTAGAAATAAGTAGGCCACTCCTGGCCTTGATAATGTTACATACAGGATTTTGTTGTAACGCTCTTGGTGTAGAAGCTGGCTGTTACCATGTAGGTATGTGGTCACTGTCATAAGAGAAAACAGGAGAGAATGTCAACAAAGTAGATGTCAGAACACTTGAAAAAGACTTTAATTTCTAGTGCTCTGGAATGGAAAGCAAATTAAATTAGTCACTTACATGAAAAAAAATACTGTTATGAGAAGAAGAAGTGGTTTTGAACATATACTGTTTTATCACTTTTGAGTAGTCTTATCAAAAGATGGCTCTTCTCAACCTTAATTCTTTTTTTAAAATACCTATTTATTTTTGAGAGAGAGCATGAACGTGATCGGAGGAGGGGCGGAGAGAAACAGAGACACAGAATCTGACGCAGGTTCCAGGCTCTGAGCTGTCAGCACAGAGCCCAGTGGCAGGGCTCAAACCCATGAACAGTGAGATCATGTTCTGAGCTGAAAGTCAGATGCTTAACTGACTGAGCCACCCAGGCACCCTTCAACTCTAATTCTTTTTTTTTTTTTTTTTCACAAATAGTTTATTGTCAAGTTGGTTTCCATATAACACCCAGTGCTCATCCCCACAAGTGCCCTCCTCCATGCCCATCACCCTCTTCCCCTCCCCCCACCCTATCTGCCCTCAGTTTGTTCTTGGCATTCAAGAGTCATGGTTTGCCTCCCTCCCTCTCCCCAACTATTTTCCCCCTTCTTCTCCCCCACAGTTTTCCATTAGTTTCCTCTGAATCCTCCTATATGTGCAAACACAAACATATGGTATTTGTCCTTCTCTGCCTGACTTATTTCGCTCAGCATAACACCCTCAAGTTCCATCCATGTTGCTACATGTGGCCAGATTTCATTCTTTCTCATTGCCATGTAGTATTCCATTGTATAGATAAACCACATCTTCTTGATCCATTCGTCCGTTGATGGACACTTAGGCTCTTCCCATGGTTTGGCTATTGTTGAGAGTGCTGCTGTGAACATTGGGGTACATGTCCCCCTAATTAAAGAACATGTTTTAAAAGAACATGGACAGAACTTGAGTGGCCTTGAACAATTCACTTAATTTACCTGAGTATCAGTTTCATTGTCTGCAAAGAAAGCGAAGAGTGGTGAGTGGACATCCTTGCCTTATTCCTGATCCTGGAGCAAAAGCTCTCAGTTTCTGACCTTGGAGTGTGGTGTTAACTGAGGGCCTTCATTGTGTTGAAGTATATTCCGTCTAAACTCACTTGGCTGAGAGTTTTTATCATGAATAGATGTTGAAGTTTGTCAGATGTTTAGTGTAGCATTATTTATAATAGCCAAGGTATAGAAGCAACCTAAGTGTCCATCGATAGGTGAATAGATAAAGAAGTCATACATATATGTTTACATATATATATATATGTCTCAATATAGATATAGATATAATAGAATATTACTTAGCCGTAAAAAGAATGAGATCTTGCCTTTTGTGACAATATGATGAACCTCGAGGGTATTATGCTAAGTGAAAGAAGTCGGACAGAGAGAGACAAATACCATATGCTTTCACTTATATGTGGAATCTAAAAAACAAAACAAATGAGCAAATGAGCAAAAAGCAGAAACAGACTCATAAGTGCAGAGAACTAACTTATGGTTGCCAGAAGGGATTGGGCAAAATGAGTGAAGGGGAGTGGGAGGTACAGGCTTCCAGTTATGGAATGAATAAGTCATCGGCATGTAAGGTAGAGCAGAGGGAATATAGTTACTGATATTATACTAGTGTTGTATGGTGACAGATGGTATCTACACTTGTGGTGAGTATAGCATAATGTCTCGTCAAGTAGTCTCATCGAATCACTATGTTGTACTCCTGAAACTAATGTAGCATTGTGTGTCAACGGTACTTCAATAAAAAATGATAATAAAAATGGAAATAAATAAAAGAAGACTAATAATGCTTAACTTCTAGGGTCATAGTAAGAATTAAATGAGAAAATGTGTTTGGGAGCACCTACCTAGAACAAGTCCTGGGGAGAGAGGCAATAAATCCCAAATGTCATTTAAGGGAGGAGAAAGGCATGATCTTCACTTGACATTAGGAAAATTATTTAGTATCTCTGAGCCAACTTTATTTCTACTTTTCAAAATTGCTTTGGTTATTACAGATCTTTTGAATTTCCATATGGATTTTATTTTATTTTATTTTTAATTTTTTGAAAGAGAGAGCATGCGCACAAGTGGGGATGGGCACAGAGAGAAAGAGAGAGAATCTGAAGCAGGCTCCATGCTCAGCTTGGAGCCCAGTGTGGGGCCTGATCTTGTAACTGAGATCATGATCTGAACCGAAATCAAGAGTCGGATGGTTAACTGAATGAGACACCCAGGTGCTCCTCCATATGAATTTTAGAATCGGCTGATCGCTTCTGCAAACAGATGTGCTTGGATTTTGATTGGGATTACATTGACTCTATATATTAATTTGGGTCAATTGACAACAACATTGAGTCTTCCAAACTATGAATAGAGTATACCATTCCATTTATTTATGTCCTTTGAATTTTTTCTCAGTAAGATTTTGTAGTTTTCGTGTACAAGAATTGCACATCTTTTGTCAGATTTATCTCCAGGTATTTAATAGTGTTATGCAGTTGCAAGTGGTATTTTTCTTGACATTCAGTTTCTAATAGTTCATTACTATTCTATAGAAATACAGTTGAGTTTTGCGTATTGATTTGTGTTTTGCAACCTTGCTAAATAATGTATTAGATGTAATAGTGTTTGGGGGTTTTTTTTGTTTGTTTTTTGCGGTTTTTGTTTTGTTTTGTTTTTTAGTAGATCCCAAAGAACTTTTACATAGACGATGACGTTACAAGAAAATAAAGACAAATTTAAGTGTTTCTTTCCAATATGGGTTTTTTTTCTTGCTTTATTGTGCTTTCTAGAACCTCCGGTAAAATCCTGAATTAAATAGTGTAAATGGATAGTCCCACCTTACTCCTGACCTTAGGAGGAAGTTTTGGGTATCTATATTAAATATGATGTGCATTGTCAGTTTGAAGAATTCTCCTCTATTCCTAGTCTGCTGAAATAGGATTAGTAGATGTTGGATTTTGTAATATAACTTTTCTGCATCCACTGCAGTAATCATATGGCTTCTTTTTTATACTGTTAATATTATGAATCACATTGATTGGTTTTCAAATGGTAAACTAACCTTAGATTCATGGTATCGTTAACACCTGGTCATGATAATTTATTCTTATGTATTGTTGAACTTGGTTTGCTAAAGTTTTGCTGAGAAATGTTTCAGCTGTGGTTATGATGGACATTGGTCTGTGTTTTCTTTTAATTTGTTTGTCTGGTTTGGTAATGCTGGCCTCACAGAATGAGGTGCAAAATATTTCCTCCTCTTCAGTTTTTTTTGGAAAATATTTTGTATAACTCATATTATTTCTTCCATAAATACTTTTTAAAATAGAAACTGAAGCCATTCATTGGAGATCTTCTAATGTGAGCATTTATGGTATAAAGTATCCTCTAAATACCACTTTAGCTACATCCCACACATTTGGTTTGCTGTGTTTTCATTTCCATTCAGTTCACATTACATTTTACTTTCCTTTTGATCTTTTCTTTGATTCTTAGGTTATTTAAAAGTGTATTTTAGTTCCCGAACGTTTGAGTATTTTCCAGATAATTTTCTGTTACCAGTTCCTGTTTTAATTCCATGTGGTCAGAGAATATATTTTGTATATGAATCCCTTTAAAATAGTTGAGATTTGTCTCATGTCCTGGAATATGTTCCATCTATGGATTGTCTTCTGGACTCCATCATGCCTATTAAGAAATCTGTTGTTATTATCTGTTTGCTCTATATACATGTCTTTTTCCCCACTGTTTTTAAGATTTTCTATGTATCATTGATTTTCAGCAGTTTGGTGATGATCTGCCTTAGTGCAGTTTTCTTCATGTTTCTTGTGCTTGGGATTTGTTAACCATCTTGGTTTTTATAATATTTGGAAAATATTTGGCCATTGATTGTTCAAACCCTTTTTTTTTTTTTTTTTGTCTCCTCATTTCTCCTCTCCCTCAGGGACTCCAATTCCACATATATTAGGCCACTTGATGTTTTTCACATCTTGCCAATGTTCTCTTCATATATTTTCTGTCTTTAAAAAAAATCTTTTTCCCTTTTTTTAGAGAGAGATTTGAATTATTAAATCTTATCCTCTATGTATCTTTAAAATGAGTCAACTGAGTCTCAAAGAAGTTAAAATGGCATGCTTCAAATATCCAGAACCAGGACAAGAAATCAGGCCATCTTCTGCCCATTTATTCCCCTGGATTATTTGTTTTTCAGGTGTGGAGTTTGGTGAATTCCTTATAGATTTTGGATATTAGCCCTTTATCTGATATGTAGTTTGCAACTAATGAGTGGTCAAGAAGATGTGGTTTATCTATACAATGGAATACTGCATGGCAATGAGAAAGAATGAAATCTGGCCATGTGTAGCAACATGGATGGAACTTGAGGGTGTTATGCTGAGTGAAATAAGTCAGGCAGAGAAGGACAGATACCATATGTTTGCATGTATAGGAGGAGTAGGAAGAACTTAATGGAGGACCATGGGGGAGAAGAAGGAGGAAAATAGTTGGGGAGAGGGAGGAAGGCAAACCATGAGAGACTCTTGAATTCTGAGAACAAACTGAGGGCTGATGGGGATGGGGGAGAGGGGAAGGGGGGTGATGGGCATGGAGGAGGGCACTTGTGGGGATGAGCACTGGGTGTTAGTTATATGGAAACCAACTTGACAATAAATTCAGTCAGTGAGATTTCAGTCTGGAGTCATATCCTCTACAACTCACTGTCTCTCTAGCACGTGAGCTCAGGGTAAAATACATGTCCCTAGCTGTGCTTAAGAGGATTTCAGGGTGGGGGCGCCTGAGTGGCTGAGTCAGTTAACCATTAACCATTCAACTCTCCATCTCAGCTCAGATCATGATCTCACAGCTAGAGTTTGAGCCCCATGCTGGGCTCTGCTCTGACAGCACAGAGCTTGCTTGAGATTCTCTCTCTCCCTCTTTCTCTCTGCCCCTCACCCACTCATACTATCTTTCTCTCTCAACAAATAAATAAACATTTTAAAAATAATAAAAAATAAAAGAAGACTTCAGGGAGTACATAAGTGAATTACAACTTCAGTAATTTATTAGAAAAATAAAACAAGCACATCAAATCTGCAGTTTTATAGGTGCTACTGCTTAGAATGAAGCAAAGGTAATGATATCAGACCTGCATTTAAGAAGAGGTATTTAATAAACACTTTAATTCATTAATTATGTAATAAATAGATAGTAGGCTAATTTGTCAAATACCATGCAAGTGTCATAAACTTAGGAAAATTTCTGTTAGATCCTCTAACCCATTTCATGGATGGGGAAACTGAGGCTGAGGTGGGCTCAGCATCCTCCGACCATGAGTAGAGAAGGCATTTTGCCTTGCCTTTCTTCTCTGTCTTCAGTAGGCTCACAGCTTCATATGCACATCCATTTTTATAACAGGCAGGAGACTAGACACATTATCATATGATGATCGGCAAGCAGGGTTCTTTCTCCTGTGAATTTATTAATATTAACTTATGAGGGTAGTCAGGGGACCTATTGAGCCCTTAAAAATGTTAATGGACGGAATTCCCAATAAATCATGTCAACAGATCTTTATAAAAACAGCAAGGAGCTTTTAAATTGGGCCCAAGAAACAGGTTTGGCCCCACAAGGTGGGCTCAGTATAGCCTTTAAAAGAAAATGGCAGATATTATCTGACCCTTGCAGTCTGGAGTCCGTGATTCCCCCACCGCAGCAGTCTCAGTGGGAAGTCATTCGCATAATCATAGCAATCATTTGTTAATGCCTGCTGTTTAGTAGGAGGTGCTTGGGATTTTATATACGCTTGTCTTATCTTGCAAGTGTCAGTTTTCTGATCTCTCATTGCGTAACCCTGTGACATTCCACGTCCTGAGGCGTGAAGGGACTTGTCCAAGATTGTGGCTTTTTTCCAAGCCCCCGTCTCAACTGCAGCTGTCAAATTACTAACAGTGCTTTCATGCTTCTGGGCATCTGATCATCTTGGTTCTTCTGCACAGAGCACCCACTAGCTCACTCTTTTTGACACCAGCCAATGCATCTTCACGTCTCAGCCCTCTTGAAAAAGCATATGGTCAAGGCATGTACGTCCCTGCTTAACAGTCTTAGAACATCCTCTTTGCCATGGGATCAGGGGCATGCTCTTTAACATGGCAGACAAGGCAGGAGTGGAGACGACTTTCCTGGCCATTTCCTCTAGGAACACCTCTCTACCCTCTCCCTCCACATTTCCTGTCTCTTTTCTTGCTTTACTTTTTACATAGATTCCATAACTGACATTATACACTTGTACCTTGTGTTGCCTTTCTCCTACACTAGCATGTCACCCCCGTGAGGACAGGTCTTTTTGTCCCTTTTAATCTACTGTTTTGTCCCCAGCATGTACCCCAAACATTGCAGAGAAGCTGTCAAAATGAGAGCAAAGGAAAGGTCATTGGATGTGAAGAGCAGAAAAGCCACTGGTGAGCCAGATCATGATGGAGGAAATATGGAAGCAGAGAAAACCATGGGTAGAATACTCTACCAAGAGTTTTATTGTTGTTAGAAGAACGTTTTCCCATTCTTATTTTTTTTTAAATATTTTTATTTTTATTTTTAGGAGAGAGAGAGAGACAGCGTGAACAGGGGAGGGTCAGAGAGAGAGGGAGATACAGACTCTGAAATTGGCTCCAGGCTCTGAGCTGGCAGTCAGCACAGAGCCCGACGCGGGGCTTGAACCCACGAACCAAGAGATCATGACCTAAGCGAAAGTCGGACGCTTAACCGACAAAGCCACCCCGGTGCCCCTTCCCATTCTTATTTTACTCTGCTTCTGAGGATTTGGCATAGTTGCCTACTCCTTTCATTCCTGGTCACTTGTTTCTTTATTTCATTTCATAGATTTTCTGTGCTGCTCTGCTTCGAGTATGCCTTCTAGCTCTTCCACAGCTATTGGCTTGCCATCACTCAGGTCCTAATCACTTATTTGTAATAACTATGTTTTCTGGCTTTTGTACTTGATACTTTGACATCTTGTGGCCTTGCTGGACCTTGATGGGACTGCCCATCCCAGGGTTAGCCCATTCCTAGATATGGTAAGGCCTTTCATGTGCACACCAACCAGTCCGGAGCCCATACCCCCAGCCACCTTTCTTACCTGGTTCTGACATCCCAGGGCACTCACTGTCCCTCCACCTGAATCACCCAGTTTTAGGTATTAGACAACTAGGATGGCTCCTAGGCTCCAGAGCCCCCTCAGATCATTCAAAGTAACAATCCTCATGCCTGCTAAACATAGAAACCTCCTCCCTTGTCCATGTTCCCCCACCCCTTGCACCTCCCTCTGCCTCCTGACTCACCCTGATCCTTCCCCATGTGTCCTCCCTTGGCATGGGGTACCCCTCCTCTTGGGATCTGTGAGTGTGGAAGCTATCATTTCAGTGGTAAAGCATTTCCTGACTCCTGATCTGTTGGCCTTTCCATACCTGACTAATAACAAAACCTATATTTTAAAACAATGTTATCATCCCAAAGAGCCCTTTCCTGGCCACCTATAATTCTGTCTAAGCACACTTGTTGACTTCCTTCATGGAAAGCACCAGAGATTGTAATTATTTAGTTTGTGTGTTCATTTGTCTTACTGTCTTCCCCCATCTGATTCTTTGAGGATGTTTTAGTCATAGAAACAAAAACAATAGGAGATATATCAAGTATATCTATATCTATATATCTGTGTGTATACGTATATATATATATGTATGTATATGTATGTATATACATGTATCTTATCTATCTAGTGGAAGTTCTAGTTCAAAAGCCAGTAAACTCAAGACCCAAGAAGGGTTGACTTTCCAGGTTGAGTTTTAAAGCAGGAAAACACAGATGTCTCAGCTCAAGTACCAGGCAGGTGAAGTCCCCTTTTACTCTGCTTTTTGTTCTTTTCAGGCCTTTGGTTGATTGGATAAGGCCCACTACACTGGGGAGGGTGATATGCTTTATAGGGAGTTCATGGATTCAAATGTTAGTCTCCTCTAGTAAAACCCTCACAGAAACACTTAGGATAATGTTTGACAAGATATCTGGGCATCTTGGGGTCCAGTCTAGTTGGCACATAAAATTAGCTGTCTGGTGCTTTGCATAGAGGAGGTGTTCAATAAAGCCTGTGGACTGAATGCAGAAGGGTGACCTGGAGCATATGGTCACTGCCTGAGAGGGGGTCTAGTTAAGTGAGGCTAGGCTGTGTAACAGTGATGAATAAACCTGGAAACTTAGCAGCTTAACTTTATTTCATATTTACACATCTCTGTAGCATATTGGGCAGGCCACTTCCATCTTGTGGCAATCCACCCAAACATATGGCCTTTAAAATTGTCAGAGCAGTGTCCTTGAGGTGGCTTACATCACTTCTGTCAACATTGTGTTGGTCAACATTTCATCACATGGTCCTAATCTTACCTGCAAAGGAGTCTGGGAAGTGTCGTCTTCCTTTGTGCCCAGGTGTGGTGAACTGCCAAACACCATCTGTCCATGTGACACTGTGAAAGAGAAGAGGGAGCCTTTGAAGGGGCCATGAACCGCTACCACGGACAAAGCTGTACAGGAAGCAGTGAGAGTTTAGAAGCAGCTAGTGGTCTTGGGTTTGCTCTAGATCTCTTTAGCACCAGGTTTCTTTTTTCCCCAGCCCCTCCCCCACCCCGAGAGTCTCGGAGCCCAAGATGTGAAATTAGAAGGGCATGTTTTCCATCCCCTTGTGCCATTGACTGGCTGTGTGGCTTTGGGCACATCCCTTCACCTTTCTGGGCCCCAGGTTCTTCACCAGTAAGAGAGGGCATACATACCTGCCATAGAGTAGACGTGAAGTTGGTAATCCTACGTGCATTGTGCCTGGGACTAACACCGTGCCCAGTGACTGATGACCACCCTTGTACTTGTCATTTTTATCACCTTATTAATTACATGGAAACCTACTGAGGCACAGACCCTACCTAGCAAATAGAAGCAGCTTCCAGGTTCTGGATTTCCAGCTTCTCAGCCCCACAGAGGACCTCACACCTGTTTTGGAGGAGAGAGAGACACATAGTGAGGGGTTTGGCCATTTCTCTGTCTTCTAGGTGCCATGGGACCCTCACCGCACCCAGCTCTAGTTGGAAGGTCAATTTCAGGGCAGCCCTTTTCCAGGGTAATAAGTTTTTAATGTAGACGCAATTAGTGAATAAGCAGTTGATTAGTTCATTATGAAAATGCCGAAAACAACACCATTTGCAGTGGCAGAAGCTCTGGGAAGACAGATGTACTCCTTTTCATTTCATCAGTTGGGTCAATGTGCCAGGAAAGTTAACATATTTTACCATAATATTAAAGCCCTTTTAACACTGGAAGGCCATTATGTTAGGAAAAAATGTCCCTCTCTGGGGTATTAATTAGAGAGAGAAAGTCATAATCTCATTAAATTCTTCTCTTATAAAGCCATTTTCATAAAGAATCCTTAATGTGAAACATGGGTGGAAAAATGCAACTCTGGCTGAAGAATTTATGAAAAATGCCGAGCAGCTGATCCATCCTTTTTAAAGGGGAGGGGGAAAAAAAACAACGACATTTCATCAGATTCCTGGCTTTGGATTTCTGAAACAATGACAAGTGGCCTGGGCCAGAAGTCAGAGAGTAATGTAGTCTTTGTAGCCCAGCCTGCAGTCTCCCTCCAAAACTAATGATGGTGGATGATCGCTCTAGGGGGAAACTTAGGCTCTGTGTCCCAGCCCTGAATCACCACCCTCTTCTCTCAGGGCTTTCCTGAGATGCACTGGGTCTCTGGCTGGCATTATAATCTGCTTCTTCATTCTTACCCATGTGCTTAAAAATATAGCCACCTAAATATACACACTCATTCATATTTACATTCATCATCAATATATATTCATCCCTATTGTAAATATCTTTTGAGCTCCTGGGCACGCCATATACCGTGCAGGGGATATAGTAGCCAATGGGGCAATCCTGAACTTAGATGCTTCTAGTGAAACAGAGGGGCTGTATACTCACCAATAAATCTCTGAGGCTGGTGAGAGATTGCAAATGGGGTAGATGTAATGGGTGAGGGAGGTATGCAGTGGTGAGAGAGGGAATAACCCTCCAAGATGTTGGCAGGGAGGGTCAGGCTAGGCTCCCTCTGAAGCTGAAAGGCAGGGAGGGAGGGAACTTTACCAGGCAGGGCTGAGCGGATGGATGAATGGAGGTATTCCTTGAGGAGGTAACAGGATTGGCAAAGGTCCTGCTCTAGGAGCAAAAGAACAAAGGACATCTGGAGAATGGAAAAGAGGCCAGGTGGCTGAAAAGAGGGAGTAGTGGAAGAGGCGGGAGGAAGGACAGATGGGCGGAGCTGTGCAGGACTGTCACTTTTTACCCGAAGAGATAGAAAACCATCAGAACATTTTAGGAGGTGACATGCTCGTTTTACAAATATGTGTGCACGCAGACACATACAGTGCAGTAAATAAAGATGCAACGTTAACTCCGTGCTGCCAAATGAATTCTCTCTCATCCATTCCACGTGGATGAAATGAAGCTAATAATGGGACCCACCTCTAGTTTTACAGTAGCCATTATATGGAATAATCCGAATGCATATGCTTCTCCTAGTGGTTGGTATGCCTTAGGTAAGAAACTTACCTTTCTTTTTTTTTTAAATATTTTTATTTATTTCTAGGAGAGAGAGAGAGACAGCGTGAGCAGGGGAGGGTCAGAGAGAGAGGGAGTCACAGACTGAAACAGGCTCCAGGCTCTGAGCTGGCAGTCAGCACAGAGCCCGACGGGGGGCTCGAACCCACGAACCGCGAGATCATGACCTAAGCGAAAGTCGGACGCTTAACCGACTAAGCCACCCAGGCGCCCCTTACCTTTCTTTCTTGATCTTTCTTCTTTCCAGCCTCCCTTCCTTCCTCCCTTTCTTTCTCCTCCCCCACACCTTCCTCTTCCTCCTCCTCTCTTTCTCCCCTGTTCCCTCCACTCTTCTGCCTTCATCAAGTTAATATCTCCAGTGTGTGTGTGTGTCTGTGTCTGTGTGTCTGTGTGTCTGAGTGTCTGTGTGTCTGTGTGTGGCAGGGGACACTAACCAAAGGATATATTCTGCTTCCTTTAACTTTTAGGACACTCAAGGCTATTAAAAAAAAGAAAACACTAGGTACTCTGCTTTGCTTATTGCAGTTTTTGTTAAGTTTATTTATTTATTTTGAGAGTGACAGAGAGAACTTGGGATAGGAGCTGAGAGAGAGAAAGAGAGAGAGACTTCAGAGTGGGCTCTGAGCTGATACCGTGTGGAGCCCACCATAGGACTCGAACTCATGAACTGTGAGATCATGACCTGAGTGTAAATCAAGAGTCAGATGTGTCACCGACTGAGCCACCCAGGTGCCCAGTTTATTGCACTTTTTAAATCGATTAATCAATGAGTGTGAAATGGGCGCTAGACTTATGCCTGGTTCTGCAGAGATCGCCAGGGGGTGGGAAGTCCTCACTGGTCACACCAGTGCCTCTGTATGGCCTGAAGTGCATAAGGAGCCCTTATTTAAACGTGGAAGCCAGGTGCTGACTGGGGGATCTGTGACCAAGCCCAGGCTTTAGTCACGGCACCATATCATCGTGGGGAGCCTTGCTGCAGATGCACCATCATCTTGATTATGGTTTTGACTGTTCTCCCTTCTTGTGGCACCGTCCACGGCCCCTCCATTCATTTTTTTTTTCTTTTTGTGAAATGATAATGAAAACACCATCACCTCGCCATCACCTTCATGCTGGAAGGACAGCAATCATCCAGCCTACTAGCGACAACCAGAGCCTGTTTTCTCTTGTCTCTTTAGATTCATAGAAAAGTGTTAAAAACAATCTTATGACTTAATCACAATTCACTTATCCTGATGGTTTCTTTTTCTCTTCTCTTCTCTTTTCTTTTGTTTTCTTCCTTTTTCTTTCTCTTTTTTTCTCTTTCTTTGTTTTCTTCCTTCCTTCCCTCCCTCCCTCCTTTCTTTCTTTCTTTCTTTCTTTCTTTCTTTCTTTCTTTCTTTCTTTCTTTCTTTCTTTCTTTCTTTCATAAATATCTTGATATAAATTCCCAGTGGGGCCCACGAGAGAGGAGGAGGGTTTTAATGAACAGGAGATGAAGTGGAAATATTTTCAAATGCTGAATAATGTATTTTGCTTGTCACCTAATTACTTATCTGCTGCCTAATGGCACATCCCATAATATCTTACTTCCCGATCTGTTCATCTGGCAATAAAAATTCTTCCTTGTGATCACCACGTGTTCCAGAGTAAAGACCAGTACATTAGCGATTGAACACAGAGCCATGCTTTAATGACCCAATAATGTCTTTTTTTGGCATTGGAGAACGGGTTTTCTTGTTTCACTGAAAATTCATTTTCTTCTCCAAGGGACTTTTGTTTGAGAGGGAACTGTTAATCAGTCAAGAGATCACACACACACACACACACACATACACACACACACACACACACACACACAGTACCAATCCAGAAACAAAAAGTTGTTAAATTCCAATTAGTGCCGACAGTTTCTCTTACTCTTATTTTAACAAGGCAGCATAAACACAGCAGTGTCGAACGCATCCTAAAAGAACAAAAAATGTTGCAGTTCCAGACATTTTATTTCAAAAATGACAATATGGGGATGGCATGTATGTGTGTGCACGCACACACGTACACCCAGACACACCCCGCATATGCGTGTCCTAAGTATAGATAGAATTTATTGTATGCTCGCCGTGTTTCAGGCCCTGTGCTGCATGGTAGGAGTGCAGAAAACGGGGCCATTGCCTCTGGCCTCCCAGACCTCACAGCCTAGGTCGCTCTGTTCACCTGGAGGTGATTTTGCTCTTCTGCCCCTGTTCCTCAGCCCCAGGGACAGTTGGTAAGGTCAGGAGACATTTTTGGTTGTCACATTTTCAGGGGGATGTGCTACTGGCGTCTAGTGGGTAGAGTCCTGGGATGCCTCTAAACATCCTGCAATGCACAGGACAGCACCCCCAACAAAGAATGATCTAGCCCAAGATGTCAATTGTGCCAAGACAAAGCAGCTGTGATCTAGCATAAAAGATGAATGAAATATTCAGCAAGTATAATAGAATTTGATAAGTGGGTTCTATTCCAGAGGAAGCTTAGAAGGCTTTCAGAGCAAAGGGAGTGGGGTACTTAACCCAGATGGGGAGCTCAGGGAAGACTTCCTGGAGGAGGTGATGGCCATACTGAGTCTTAAAAAGACATTGACTAGAAAAGGAAAAGGGAAAAAGATATTCTAGAAGACAGCATGCTGACTGGGGAGCCAGAGTCACGGCAGAACCCACAGTCTGGCTCATAAGTCTGTCATGTTGCCTCGCTGGGCCTCTCCTCTCTACCATAAAATGATAGACTAGGGTGGGTGATTTCCAAAGTCCTTTCTAGCTCCACGCTTTTGATTCTCTGCCTCCAGCCTATATCCATTGGCAAAATGCAGTATTCGATTTCTGCTTGGTTTCGTTTTTGTTGTTTTCATTGTGGAGCCTTGTCATTGGCAACTTCCAGCCTCCTATTTGTTTACCAACAAAAAATGACTTCCTCTGGGCTCAGCTTTGTGCTGGGTTCTTAGTACACAGACATTCTTCTCCCCCTCCTCCCCCTCCTCCTCCTCGCCCTCCTCCTGCAACTGAAAATCTGCTCCTAGAAGCTCTGCTCCATCATTGCCATGATCCTTGAGCATCCCCTGGGAGTCAAAGGACTGTGAGTCTACAGGAACTGTTACTCTTCTCTGGGCGGTGGTCCTAGGAAAGATGCTGGTGGCCTGGATTAGGGCAGGGGACATGGAAATAAAACTGAGGCAGGGATAGGGGCCACGAAAATTGAGGGATGTTTCTAAGAATGAATTAATAGGACTCAGTCAGTTATCGGGGCATATGGTGATGGCGTCCAGGAGGAAGCCTGGGGCTTTGATCTGAGCAGTAGCAGAGTGGTGAGCCCTTGGAAGAGGGAAGCCATAAAAAGGAGAAGCTGTTTTTATGTGAACATGGTGCTCCAGGTCCTTCTTTCTTCCTGGTAATGGAGCCAGAAAGCCCCATGGGAATGTGAGAGGTACAAAGGGGTCGAGTAGATTCCCTTACTACTTGTGGATGGAGGCTGCTCTGACGCAGGGATACAAAGACCCTTCCTGCGGGGAGAAATCTGCATCATGCCCCCCCAAGTCCCTCCCCTTCCCCCGTCCTTGGCTTCCTGACCCTTGTGACAGACCTAAATGAAGATCCGGGAAATCCATGACTGGGTTTTGGCGCTCAGCATTGGGCACCCAACGGACCTCAGATTTGGAATGACATGATCTGAGCTTGGGTTCCAGATCTTTCTGTGGCATATTCTCTCTCTCAGCCCACTTTTCCCCTTCCCAAAAGGGGTGCGGTTCTTCCCATGACCGAGGATGTTGTGAGGAGTGAAGGAGAGAATGGGGGATAAAAGTACCCCTGGAAGGTTCTGGAATCTGTGTGTGACATGCTCAGTGGGAGGTTCTGAGAGGGGCACATTCCTGGCCAGAAGGAAGGTGAGGGTTCAGTGTGACCAATGAGAGAGACAGGGCTGCTTATAGGTAACTGCCCTGCCAGTCTTTTTTTTATAGTTTATTGTCAAGTTGGTTTCCATATAATGCCCAGTGCTCATCCCCACAAGTGCCCTCCTCCATGCCCATCTCCCCCCTCCTCCCCCACACCCATCAGTCCTCAGTTTTTGTCAGCATTCAAGAGTCTCTCATGGTTTGCCTCTCTCCTTTTCCCCCACTATTTCCGCCCTTCTTCTCCCCCTTGGTCCTCTGTTAAGTTCCTCCTAATCCTCCTATACGTGCACACATATGATATTTGTCCTTCTCTTGCCTGACTTATTTCGCTCAGCATAACACCCTCAAGGTCCATCCATGTTGCTACACATGGCCAGATTTCATTGTTTCTCATTGCCATGTAGTATTCCATGGTATAGATAAACCACATCTTCTTGATCCATTTGTCCATTGATGGACACTTAGGCTCTTTCCATGTTTTAGCTATTGTGGAGAGTGCTGCTATGAACATTGGGGTCCATGTGCGCCTAAGCATCAGCACTCTTATATCCCTTGGGTAAATTCCTAGCAGTGCTATTGCTGGGTCATAGGGGAGTTCTAGTGTTAATTTTTTGAGGAACCTCCACACTGTTTTCCAGAGGGGATGCACCAGTTTACATTCCCACTGCCCTGCCAGTCTTAAAGGGACTTGGAGAGTTCCGATATTTCTCAGCAGAGGCTCTGTCATCATGTTGGAGGGGGGACGAGTACCGTGTTGGGGACCCCATGCACTGCAGGGCAT
Organism: Proteles cristata cristata; assembly: GCA_017311185.1. NCBI lineage: Eukaryota > Metazoa > Chordata > Mammalia > Carnivora > Hyaenidae > Proteles > Proteles cristata. The sequence goes on along the minus strand of JAESUZ010000511.1, from coordinate 272,916 downwards.
TTAGCTACAATGCCAATAGCAACCCCTTTATCATCTGACCATTAGAAAATGGCCTCTCCCAGGGGCACCAGGGTGGCTTGGCTGTTTAAGCGGCTGACTTCGGCTCAGGTCATTGTCTCAGGGTTTGTGAGTTCAAGCCCTGCATCAAGTCTGTGCTGACAGCTCAGAGCCTGGAGCCTGCTTCAGATTCTGTGTCTCCCTCTCTCTCTGCCCTTCCTCCACTCTCTGTCTCTTTGTCTCTCAAAAAAATGAATAAATGTTAAAAAAAATTTTTTTAAAGACAGTGGTCTCTCCCAGACTTGCTAATCTTTCCAAGGGTGGCAGGCGGCCTCACTCTGGTTAGAACATCACATATGAGGAGACCAAGTGATAGGGAGCAAATAACTGGGCCCAAAGCATGTAGCTCTCAAGTGCATAACTGGGATTTGAGCCAAGGTATATTCTTGTTTTTGCTCTCTCTGAATGTAACTTTATATATATGTGTGTGTGTGTGTGTGCGTGTGCGTGCGCGCACATAAATATGTGTGTATATACGGGTATATAAATATATATTTATAATATGTTTATAATATATTTATCTCTTTAATTTTTATATTTATAACTTGTATATTTATGTTTATATTCTATGTTACATATATTATTTATAAAATATGTTTGTATATTTGTTTACATATTTGTAACTAACATAAACTGTGTATTAATTACACACATATATTTACATTTTTATTTTTATAACATGTTTGTATTTATATATTAATATTTATTTTCATATATATATGACATTTATATTTATAACTTGGCTTAGTCTCTGCTTTATGTTCCTATTTGGCCTAACGTTAAAAACTTATATTAGCCAATCAAGATTTCCTTACTCAACTTATTCTGCTCCCTGCCCATGACTGCACCTAAATTCAGAGGGGCTAGCCCAGGGGCCAGGTATTCTGGGAAGCGCAGGTCCGGCCTGGGCTTGGCGCCCACTTTGGTGCGCAGCCCACATAGGCACCTCACCTCATATTAGCACCGGTGCCCATTTTCTTCTTTGGCCTCTGGTGCCGTGGTCCGTGCCAAGCCTGTCTGTCATCCTGACCTCAAGGTCTGTCCAGAGTGCCACAGTCTCCCTTCAGGACCCAGATCTTGACCAGTATCCACTGTGTCTGGTGGTCCCACACCTTCCTTGGGCCAGGTGCTACTCACGGACACAGAGAGGCCAGGCCCCAGGCAGCCAGGCAGGCTCATGAATGTGGACCCACAGCGAAGGTTCTGAATTTAGCCCAAGACTTGGCCCCCTCCCACTGACATAACTAGTGGTGCCCGTTACATCTGCGAGCTGGATTTTGACTCACCGCTATTTTTTTCACAAGTAAAATATAATTGCAGGCTTATTGTTATATTATAACCTCACATGGAGGAGTGGGTGGGAGGGTGGGCTGAAGGCTCAAGACAGATAATGGCCTTATAGGGCTGCAGCTCTTGGATCACCCCCATCTCTTCTCTTATCCCCATTTTTAATCTCTTTTGGAGACAATAGCTAAGCCATGATGTTGACTCGGTGTTATTCATCCGTGTGGTTACTCCACGGCTGGGGAGGACTCACAACTCCTTTTATAGCCTGTTTGCCAGCCTTTGATCTTTGAGGACCCAGGGCTGGGAGCCTTCTTATTTGCTGACTGGGGAAAACCTGATTCTTTCTGCATTTCCTATTCCCTGCTCAACCACCAGCTGGGAAGATCTCTGATCTAGGGCCAAACTCTTGATCTGCTTGGAGATCTGAGTTGCAGAGATTTGTATTTCATTTCCACCACGGGCAGCATACAGGACCCTGCCCCACATCAACAACAGCTCACTCAATTACTCTCTTACCTAGCTTGTTCCTCTGTGATGCAGAATTCCTCTTATCTTCTGGACCAGAGACAAAACATAAAGCTCAGCAGATGCTCATCCTTATCATCCATACTATGTTTTGAAGCTCAAAAACCTGGCATCTGATTCTTTGGTTGTCTGATTCCATTGTGCAAAGTATTCATCAAGATTCTGGCTGCACTATGGCCACCTGCCCAATGGGGAAGGGTCACTGTATTAAAGGAAATATGGCGTAGGTGGGGGAGACATGGTAGTCAGTTCTGCATAGTATCCCACGCCACTTGCATTGGCACAACTCATGCCCAATACTTTTCCTTAAAAGAACTGACATACTTTGAATATATATTCATGTGATTTCCTTCTGACTACTCTCTGTCTTTCCCACTAGAGTATGAGCTCCCAGAGGCAGGAACAAGATCCTTTTTTTTTTTCACTGATAAATTCCCATCACCTTGCATATAGAGGCACTCCAAAAATATCTATGGAATGTATGAATCAATGTGATCAGGTCTATTCTGAGGTCCTAGAGGTCCAAAGAGACTCTTGGAGAAGAAATGTGAGCACAAAGAAGAGAACTGGGATATTTTATTCTTTAGTGGCTCATAGCATCTCCTTCCCCTCCCTGCCCTCTGTGGGCTAGGTGTGAGTTGGGTCAGGTGTGTCTTTGTGGAGAGGGACATGGTCTAAAATTCCAAAGCGCTCAGTTTCATCCAGCACTGATGCCTGTTTGCTGAGTGACTGTGGTCAAGCCTACCGCCTCTTCAGGTCTTGTTTCTTTGTTTTTCATCTGCAGAACTTTTGAAGGGGCTGGTAGAGTCTTTAAGGTCTGCTGTTCTATAGTCTCCTGAGGAAGGTTCTGCCTTCCTGTCTTGGGCCTCATGCTTACAAGTTGCTCCCTCAAATCACTCTCCAGGCTCCTGACGCAGCAGATGGAGCTGGTGCCCGCCCACGACTGACAGATGAGCCTCATTTACAGCCCTCAACATTTAACCACTTGGCTATTTGGCAGAATCATCTAGCTCTGAGATGCTGGGGGAGCCCTCCTTGTCCTGAGCAACACAGACAACTTCCCACCCCCATGCCTTCGTCTGAGCCAGGGACATGGGAACATGGAACCTAGAAGCCATCCTCGTCACAGGTCTACGGGGCCTTAGAAATGAACCACTTTTGTGCCTAGCAATACTGCCCAGGGAATAGAAGATGATGAGGCAGTGTCCAGACAAGCATTAGCTAGTTTGACCTATTTCCAGGCCACGGAAGTTTGGACCAGGGGTAGAGGATACCTAACCCAGAGGATACCTAACCCAGCCTGGTCATAGGCTGATTTGTGTTCTCAGAGTAAAAAAGATGAACTGATCAGATGAGACCCCTAACAACCAAATGTTTAGAAATGGAAGACAGACTGAGTCATCCTTATGGATTCACAGTTATCAACATGGCACAGAGCACTATGTAGAATGCAAAATTCAACATCTCAGAAAGCACGTTTGGGGATCGTTTTCAGGTTCCTTTTCAGTTCCAAAGTTATTCCTGCTTCAGGAGATACCCATTGGAGTAACAGAGTCCATCAGAGTAATCTTTAACATTTTTTTTTCATCTAAAAACACATCCTGAGCAGTTACTGTGGGCCAGACATTTTGTTGGATGCCAGCATTAAACCAGTAAGCAAATTAGATTTGGTCACTGTGTTTAGTGGAGGACATAGGCATCAGTTAAATAATCATTCAAGGAAATAGATTTTTATAAAGTATAATTACAGAGAGAAAGATTGTTGTTATAATCGTCATCATTATTGTTTGGGAGGGCCAGACTTATTTTGTAGGGGAGGAGGCTCAAGAAAGCCTGTCCTAGAAAAATAGCTATAAGCAGAGTCCAAAAAGATGAACCAGAAATCAGATGAGAGAGCATTCTAAACAAAAGGAAAGAATATGTATGAAGGCTCTGAATGGGGAAATGACTTGTCTATGAGAAGGTCCCAATATGGGCTAGTGTAGCTGGTTGGGGGCGGAGAGTGACAGGGAGCCAGGGGCTGGCAAGGTGGGCAGCTGTTGGTCATGTGTGACCGCATCATACGTGGTGTGCACTTTGAGTTTAAGTGGCAATGGGAATTGATTATAAGAATTCAAAAAGCGAGTGTTGTGATAGCAGGTGTATGATAAAGATTGGTTGAACTTGTGAGTGGTTAATGGATTAGAAATGGGGTGGGGGGGAAGCATCTCAGTAGGAGGACTCAGGTAGGAGATCGTGGTGGCTTTGTCTAGAGAGGGACTAGGGTGCATATTTCATGTAGAATTACTCTAAGAGAACCAGCAAGAATGAGGAATGGCATGAGGTAGGATTTCCAACAAAATCTTTACCCCAAACTCTGAGTAATAAGTTTGATGTGTAACTGCCATAGGCCATCAGGGGTTTGGGATGGGATGCAAGAATCATCACCAGGGGCAGTGGTAGCTGGGTGCTATGTAATGGTGGAGTGTCCAGTAAGCTCAGAGAGAAGCATGTCAAAAAGGAGTCAGTCTGGGATGTCCCAAGCTCTCATCCATCCTGAGATAAAACAATAGGTTTTCCACCAGACTTGGCCTAGTATCTCTAATTTCTTTATCCCTGTGTGTTCATTTTCCCCAGATATTTTTGATGATGGGCACTCTCTATGAAATAGCTATTATTTCTCTCACTTTATAGTTGGGGAAGGCCAGGGAGGTTAAATCACTTCCCCAAGATCACACAGCCAGAACTCCAAGTCCAGAGTTCCCTATACAAAACCTTCTTCTTTCCCAATGGTTTAGAAATATTTAGCTGAAAGAGGAGCCCTCCATTCCTTGTTGGTTCTGTGTCCACAACCCTTGCCCTGTCCCCTTTTGTTCTCTGCAAGCCTCAGCCTCCCCACTACTGGTGATGGTGCCAGGGTGGGGTTATAACACTGAGTCAAGGTGTGAGAGTCCTGTTTTTCTTGTCATGGCCCCAGCTGTAGCACCTGTTGGGGATTGAAGATTAAATTTTATCTCATTTAATTTCCCATGAAGTTGGAAACGGGTGTTAAAGAAATGCAAATACAAACTAAGATGTTTTTTAATGTGTTGCTGTGTACTGAATCACCCTCACAAGTCAGCAGCTTGAAACAAAAATAAGCATTTTATTGTCACCCACCCATCATTCTAGAAGTTGACTTTGCCCAGCTGGGTGATACTTATTGGGGATTTCTTATGCAGTTGTAGTCAGACAGTGGCTGGGGCGGATGTCATCTTTAACTTTCTTTACTCACATATCTGGCAGTTGATTGTGGCCACCAGCTAGGATCTCAGCTGGGACTGTCAGCGGGAACATCTACACATGGCCTCTCTCTGTAGACTGGGCTTCCTCACAATATGGCAGCTGAGTTCCAAGAGATGACATCCCAAAAAAGCCAGCAGAGTTGCCTGGCAGCTTATGATCTAGCCATGGAATTCACAAAGCATCACTTCTGCCCTACTCTATTGGCAAGAGCAGTCACAAAGATCTGCAAGGGTTCAGTGATACAGGGTGCAGATACTACTACCAGTTGAGAGAAGTGTCAACATCATATTATAAAAAGAGCAAATGGGATGGAGAGATATTGTGGAAAATGCAATCTGCCACAGACGATACGAGATCAAGAGTAAAATGAAACATATTAATCAGCAGAGCCCACATTATTTGTACTCATAGGTGAACACTTTCCCTACAGTGTGATTCATGGCTGGTGATTGTGAACACTTGCATTGCAATGTAACTCATGGCTACTGTCATAACGAACCCTTCCTTATGTATTGTCTGCTCCACCTACTCTGAGTTTATTATCGTTCCTTAAAAATCATAAAATGCTTTTCCATGGTTCTTTGCCTTCATTCTTACTGTTTCTTCTGCCAGGAATGATCTCACAACTGAGAGCTGGCAGAGTCTAAGAAGCCTACCCTGAATACTCCAGAATTAAATCCCTATGAAGTTCTTCATCTTGGTTTCAACAACTGTGCTTTTCTTTTTGGAAGAACTCTATTTGGCTTTTTTCATAAATACCTGTTCTTCTTTCATGTATGCAATATCTTTCATCCCTCTGAAAATATTAATTACACTTATTGTAAGGTCCTGAGCTAATGGTTTCTGTTGGCTCTGTATCTTTGGATTCACATTCTTCCACTTTTTGAGATTATCTTTTCTGTTTCATGGTGTTGGTATTTCCATGGGTTCAGTGAATCTCAATTGGGTACTCATCTTGGTGTGTGAGATTCCTTGTTATATTGTCTATGGATTTTTTAGCACTGTCTTCTTGAGGGAGGGATGGGAAGGAACTGTTGTTACTTTTAGTTCCTTAGCCACATCCACAGTGTATGCAGACAGGGTGAGGGCAGGGTGGTATGTATCACTCATTGGGGTGCTCAAGCAGGTGGTCTTCTGGATGGTAGTGATTCTTTCTGAGCACCCCCTTCCACCTTGGGTATTGCCCTGTGTGTCCGACCTAAGATCTCTCAATCATAGTGGCTGCTTTGCTACACTGGGAAGCCAGAGGGTTTGGGAAGATGCGTGATGACTTAGGTTCTATTTCCCTACTCCACAACCACTCTACTCCACTGCAGCACAAAACCAATAACTTGTCACTGTCCTCAGCCCCTCCCATCTCCATCCCCTGTGGGATATTTGAACCCATCTTCTTCAGCTCTGTTCTCTGGTTCAGATCCTGCCCTGTGAATTCCTTTTAAAATATAATCCTATTTTGGCCTCACATTTCAGAGATTCCTCACAGTTTCTGCTCTGCCAGCAGAACTCTTTGTTGCTAAGCAGGGTAATGTCTTTACATATTTTTAAAAAATTATTTAAATGTACTTTATAATTTATATACAGTGAAATTGATTCTTTTTGGGGAACAGTTCTGTGAATTTTGACAAATACATGGAGTCATGTAATCATTACCACAATCAAGACCCATAATGGCTCCATCCTCCTCTGTCACCTCCAGAGTCCTTGGCCTGTCCTTTTGTGGCCAACTCATCTGAACCCTCACAACCACAGACCTGATTTTTGTCCCTCTGGTCTTGCCTTGTCTAAAATGTCATATAAATGGAATCATGTCCTATCTGGCATTTTGAGTCTGCCTTCTTTCACTTAACATAGTGTGTATATTCATACTCTCTTCCTTTTTATTTCTCAGTGGTATTCCATTGCCTGAATGTGCCAAAGCTTGTTTATCAATTTTCTAGTTGAAAGACATTTGGTTTGTTCTCAGTTTTGGGTGATTATGAATTAATCCACTTTAAACATCATACAGGTTTTTGTATGAGCCTAAGTTTTCATTTCTCTTGATTAAATACCTGGGAGTGGGGTTGTAGAGTTTGATTCTAAGTACAGCAAAACCTTGATTTGTGAGCATAATTTGTTCTGGAAACATGGTTGTAATTCAAAGCACTTGTGTATCAAAGCAAATTTTCCCATAAGAAATAAGGGAAACTCAGATGATTTGTTCCACAACCCAAAAATATTCATATGAAAATGATTACAATACTGTAATATAATACAAAATAATAAAATAGTACAAATGTAAAGAAAAGTAAACAAATTTACCTGTGCACTTACCTTTGAAAACCTTTGTGGCTAGTGTGAGGGAGATGAGAGGAGGGTTATTGTGTAGGATGACTTTCTCGATTACTAACGGAATCACTGCTATCTGTTGGCTCAGTGGCATCTTTTCTTTTTGTGTAGCTTCAACAACGAACCTATCCAGTGACCTAGGATGAAGCAAAGCATTCCTAACCTCACTCTTGTCTGGAAAAGCAAAGGACTGTCCATAGTTGCTTTGAAGTGACAAAAAAATACACTAGTGCCAGTTGTGGGCACTGTCCAACGTTCTGAAAAATCACTGATTTCTGCCAAACACCATGGCCTGAGCATCCAAGCATGGAAGATGATCACCCACAATCCCACAGTGAGAGGGAGAGAGAGAGAGAAAGAGAGAGGAACCATTGGCTCAGTTGTGGTCATGTGACATTCGGTATCACATGCTACTCATATTGCAAGACATCACTCATTTATGAAGTTAAAATTTATTGGAAATGTTTGCTTGTCTTGCGGAACACTCACAGAAGAAGTTACTTGCAATCCAGGGTCTTACTGTATATATTGAACTTTTCAAAAAACTGCTACATTTATTTTTCTGAAGGGGCTGTATCATTTTTGCATTCCTACAAGCAATGCATGAGAGTTTCTTTTGCCTCACATCCTCACCAGGATTTGGCATTGTCAGACTTTTTATTTTGTTTTTGTTTTTGCTATTCTTCTAGATATGTAGCAATATCTCATCATGGTTTCATTTTGCATTTTTAAGGGTTTTTTTATGCCTTGATAGTCATTTTTAGGAATTTGGTATAGGAGGGATTACTATCAGGTAATTTTTATCTTGAAACAGGTTGCCTCAGATCTTTGTATCTACTTTTTAAAAATATATATTTATTTATTTTGAGAGAGAGAGGGAGAGAGAGACAGACAGACAGAGAGAGAGAATCCCAAGCAGGCTCTGTACTTTCAGTGCGGATCCCAGTGCAGAGCTCAATCCCATGAACCATGAAATCATGACCTGAGCGGAAATCTGGAGTCATACACTTAACCAACTGAGCCACCCAAGCGCCCAGATCTTTGTACCAACTTTTACTATCACATGTGTTACAGGGAAGTGGTTTACCTGTCTATTCCCCCTTCATTGGACTGTGCACTTTATGAACGGAGGGGTAGGTCTTATCCATTTCTTTCTCCTTCCCCAGTACCCAGAAAGACACCTGGCCTAGGATTGGCACATGGTGATTATTTGGTAAGTGGGTTATTCCGTGAATGAATTTGCTCAACCTGCAATTAGAAAGGATTTGGTTTAAGCAATAATCACCACTTGGAACATTCTCAGAGACAAGAAATGGTTAGGTTGTTTTTATTGGGGCTTGAATGTTTTTAAAATGTGGAAATATTATGGGGAGAAAAGTTAAACATTACAGATTCTTATGTGTGCCAGATATTAAGGTCAGCACTTTCAGAATGTATCTTGTATTATCCTATTCTGAACTCTGTTGAATATGATCAGTTAGAATGAAGAAGGAAACATTGGTTTGGGATAAAGCTGACTTTATTTCTGCTGCTTATGACCTCATACATGGTTCACAGCCCTTTTTGGCTCATTTTTTCTCATCTGCAAATTGTGCACAATGATGCCTAACTTACAGAATGCTTTGGATATAATGAAGGATGTGTGGATAAAGCACATGGCATGTGCATTTCGTTTTCAAATTTTGGTAAAAACGCATAACGTGAAATTTACTATCTTAGCCGTTTCTAAGTGTACAGTTCAGTAACATTAAGTATATTCACATTGTCATGTGACCAATTTCCAACTTTTTTATTTTGCAAAACTGAAACTCTCTACCCACTGAACACCAACTCCCCATTCCTGTCCCCGCCCACCCCTGGAAACCACCATTCCGCTTTCTGTCTGACCATGAGTCTGACTACTGTAGCTACCTCCTACAGTGGAGTCATACAATATGAGTCTTTTTATAACTGGCTTATTTAACTTAGCATAATGTCCTTGAGGTCCATCCATGTTCTGGCATGGATCAGGATTTCCTTCCTTTTTGAAGCTGAATGATAGTCCGTTATATGCCTACAGCACATTTTTTTTTATTCCTTCATCTATCAGTGGGCCCTTATTGCCTTTTGGCTATATTGAACAGTGCTGCGGTATACACGGGTGAGCACACAGCTCTTCAAGAACCTGCTTCCCGTTCTTTTGTTGTCTGTTGCCTTCCCATCTCCCCCATTTCATATGCAGTGAACCAGAGGTACCAGAGAACATTAATTTTAAGACCTCACAAATGATACGTGGCTGGAGCAGGATTGGAACCCTGTCTCTAAGGGTTTTCTCTGCATAACCTCACTCTGCTCTCAAAGACTCCTCATAGAGGAAGCCGTTTGGAGAATTTTGGAAGGTATGGAAAATGGGGAGAGACATGGTCATGTCTCTCGCTGTGAATCTCAGGCACTCTCTACATGGCAGATCCTTAACAATGGACTCTCCTGGGGTGCCTGCGTGGCTCAATTGAATGTCCAACTCTTGTTTTCTGCTTGGGTCATGTTCCCAGGGTCATGGGATGAAGTCCCACCTCAGGCTCCATGCTGAGCATAGAGACTGCTTCAGATTCTCTCTCTCTTGTGCGCTCGCTCTCTCGCTCGCTCTCTCGCTCCAAAAAAAAATTGGGGGTTGGGGGGGACCCTGTGTGGCTCAGTTGGTTAGGCATCCAACTTCAGCTCAGGTCATGATCTCACGGTTCGTGAGTTTGAGCCCCTTATCGGGCTCCATGCTAATTAATGGTGCAAAGCCTGCTTGGGATTCTCTCTCTCTCTCTCTCTCTCTCTCTCTCTGCTCCTTCCCTGTGCACATTTGTGCTCTTTTGCTTGCGCTCGCTCGCTTCCTCACTCTCAAAAAATAATAAACAAATGCACTTAAAAAATGGACTCTCCAAGCTAAGTGGGGGAGATTTGCACCCAATTCAAGTGGGCTCATTAAGAGACAAAACGTACATGTGATAGGAAAATCAGTCTGTACTCTGTCTCCGTGCATTGGCTCAATGAAGTTTCAACCAAAACAAGAACTAAAGGCCTTCTTGGTGCACATTGAAAAATCCCTTAAGCAACAAGTCCCTTGCTTCCCAAGGGTCCTCCAACCCCTGTGTGGAATCGTTTCTGCTGGAGATCTGGTGTAGGATATACTTCATCCTCTGTATGTGGGGCATCTGTGTCGTGTTACCGCCTGGAGAACATATGCCTGAGCAGTGTACCATCCCTGGTGTGTGGCTGAGCCCTGGTGTGTGGCTGAGTCCCTTTATTTGTTTCATTCCTTTGCTTTTTTGTCGTTGTCATTTGCTGTCCCAGGCATCAAACCACTCATACACGAAATACTTACCCACTGCATGTACAGTCCAAAAAGAAAAAAATGAATTTCAGAGCAACAGAAATGGCTGTTGCTAAGCCGATGCATCTAATGCATTTTTCTTAGCAAAAAAAAAAAGAAAAAAAAAGCTCACTTTTAGGTAAAGCTCCTTGCATGCTGCCTGCCACATAGCAGGTGCCTGAAAAATGGTCTTTTTCCCCCTCATCCTTTCCTGCATTAGTTAGAATTCAGTTACATGGAGAGAGTGAGGCAAGACATTGGGAACAGATGAGTGGAGGAGACTGAACATTCCCTGACCTCAGCGGTGTGGGAAAACAGGCACTGGAAATAAATAGAAGTATTTATGTGGCTAAAGAAGTCAAGTTAAGGAAGTGTTGCAAATTGAATTATGTCCCTCTCAAACTGACGTGTTGAAGTCATAACACTCGGTACCTCAGAACGTGACCTTATTTGGGGATGGTGTCATTGCATATGTACTTAGTTAAGTTGAGGTCATAGTGGAGTAGGATGGGCCCAAATCCAATAGAATGAATGTCCTTATAAAAAAGGTGAATTTGGACACAGACATGCACACAAGGGGAACACTATGTGAGGATGAAGGCAGATATTGGGGTGATGCTTCTATAAGCCCAGGAATGCTCAAGGTTGCCACAAAACCACCAGAAGCCAGGAGAGAGGCATGGAACAGATTCTCCCTCATCACCTCAGAAAGAGCCAGGCTCGCCAACACCTTGAGCTTCAGCCCCTAGAACCGCAAGACGATACATTTCTGTGGTTAAAGCCCTACTGTGTGGTTATGGCAGTCCTAGCAGACAAATACAGAGAGGTGCAGGAATACTTAAGATTGAGTGGGGCCAGGAAGGTCCCCTGGGGGTGTGATGTATAAGCTGACCCTGGAAAGATGATTCACAGTCAGCTTGGGAAAGATGTAGGGGAAAAGGAGAGCATTTTGCAGAAGAAAATTGTGTTTTCACCTACTGCTAATTGTTATTTTACCATCTATTCTAGTGAGCTTGGGTATCTAGTTTCTTTTCTCCTTTTTTTTTTTTGTCATGTTTATTCTTTTTTGAGAGACAGAGTGCAAGCTGTGAAGGGGCAGAAAGAGAGGGAGACACAGAATCTGAAGCAGGCTCCAGGCTCTGAGCTAGTTGTCAGCACAGGACCTGATGCGGGACTCGAACCCACGAACTATGAGATCATGACCTGTGCTAAAGTCGGACACTTAACTGACTGAGCCATCCAGGAACCCCTCTAGTTTCTTTATTTTTATGCTTATTTTTTATGTTGGGGGGGGAAGGAAGGAGAGAGACGGAGAGAGAGAGAATACACAAGCAGGGGCGGAGAAGTGGGGCAGAGAGAGAGAATCTCAAGCAGGTTCCATGCTCAGCGTGGCTCTCCCGAACCATGAGATCATGACCCAGGCTGAAACCAAGAGTAGGATGCTTAACTGACTGAACCACCCAGGTGCCCCTTGGGTATCTAGTTTCTAATCCCACAGTACATTTGGACTAGAAATAATGAAGTCCAAGAAGACAGGGCACAGCTCACCATGCAGCTGGTGAAAGCCTAGCCATGATGGAAGGGAAAAGAAAAGTACTAAATAGATGGAATTGCGGGGAGAAGGATGCAAGGGGAGGAAAAAAGTACTAGAAGCAGAAAAGAAGCAACTATGCCTCACTGGGCTACTGAGGGAATACACCATATACACCATTAGCTGGGCTCTTGATACTGACTTTGAGGAAATGTCTGCTGTTCACACAGGCAGCCCTTGGTCGTATGATAGTACTAAGCCATTGATGGGGAGCTAACCCACCTTGGAGATGTCCTGTTACAGAAAGCGATACCAATAAATGGTAGTTTCTAGAACGTGCTCCTGATGCTACTTCCAATGCACATGGTCCTCTTGTTACGGTCTTTGACAATCTCTCTTTCTCAAAATGTGGATGAAGAAGGTCTTCTGCCTTCTAAACTGAGCAAGGTACCCTGTCCCTTGTGCTGTCATGGGACTCTGTGTTTTGCTATATCATAGCACTAACCAGATTGGTCTTTATATGTATGTGTAAAGTTTATTTATTTTGAGAGAGAGAGCATGGAAGGCGCAGAGGGAGAGAATCCCAAGCAGGCTCCATACTGTGAGCACAGAGCCCTACGTGGGGAGTGATCTCCCAAATCCTGATATCATGACTTGAGCTGAAATCAAGAGTCAGATGCCTAACCAACTGAGCCACCCAGATACCCGTAACCATGCTGGTCTTAATGGTCCTCTATGTTCCCTGCATTGTTCTTGGTCTGCCTCCTATCCTAGACTGTCATCTCCTTGGGGCACAACCTGAAATTTGAAATGAATCTCTGACCCACTCCCCCAGAGCCTGCATAAAAACTGGCCAAAAGCAAACATTAAATAAATATCTAACAATTCCAATTTTAAAATAGTCCCATCCTAAGTAGTCAAAAAATATTTTGTATGCTTAGAGATATAAACCCACAGGTACCACAAATGCCTCATTTACCAAAAGGTTTTACAGTGATATATGTACATTTTTTTCCCTCCATTGCAAATCCCTGCTGGTCTCTCTGCCACCAAGTTTCAATAAGATGGATTTAATTCTCTTTCTATATAAACCTTTTCTGGTGAGAACCTTGCCTGCTATGTTCTCTTTTGACAAATTCAGGGTAATTTTGAGTTGGATGTTTTTTTTCTTTTTTGCGTGCTTATGGCCTCAGAAAAATCCACATGGTGTTTCAAACTATAATTTTCAGGTTTTTCTCTTTAAAAGGATACTGGGCATAGAGGTTTGAAAAGGAGAGAAAGGAAAACAGAGCTAAAAGCCAGACCTCTCCTATGATTTCTGAACATGCATTCTCTTTTTTGTTGTTGTTAAGAGAATTACCAGTGCAACTGGCCCCCCGCAGGAACATCTCCTGCCCATTTGCTCTCTCATTTGCCCTGTTCTGAGACAAATGAATGATCAGGAACATGTCCAGGAATCCTGAGTCCAGAGAGGGCCTATGGAAACCTACCGCTCTCTTCCTGAGGCCACCCCATCATGTTGTCTTTGTTTCCTGGACAATCGGAGGCAATAAAGTTTGGCTAGTATATGGGGAGTGATGACTGTTTCAGGGGTGATGCTGAGCCCTGTGTAATGCAGTCTCCAAACCTCATGGCACCCCAACCCCCAAGAGGATGCTGTTATGTCCCCATTATAGAGCTGAGAAGACCGAGACTCAGGAAGGCATGATAACATATCCAGTGATGCTATTGGGAAAGGGAAAAGCCAGAATTTGAATCCAGAACTGACTGGGTCAGAATTCCGTTCCTATTTCATTGTGTTGAATCATTATGAGGAGTGACTGGGAGGCACAGACAGTGTATTGGGGCACATGGGGTTCATATGAAGGAGAATTCTGGGCAAGACCAACATGGCCTCGTGGGCCAGGCAACCTCTTGGGTGTTGAAAACACCTTGGGAAAATTTTCCCAGATTAGTTCCTCTAATCAGTAAGTGGTACAAGAGCTAGGACTTGTCCACCAAGCACAATGCCTGGCCCACTGCAGACACTCAAATATGTGAGGAGGGATGGATGGGTGAAGTAAGTTGGAGAGGTCAGAGTACAGGTGTGTTCCACAAGACAGGAAGGGATTCTCAGGATGGGCAGGGGAGTGGGGAGGCCTGCTTGCTCCCTGGGTATAACAATACATTCCATTCTCTGGGTGAAAAAGGAGACCAAAAGACACAAGATCTGGCTAGTGGTTTACTGGTCTGAGTGGGAAATTTTACAAGAGGGAAGATACTCATGCCACCTGGGTGGCTCAGCCCATTAAGCATCCAACTTCACTTCAAGCCATGATCTCACAGTTCATGGGTTCAAGCCCCGCATCAGGCTCTGTGCCAATAGCTCAGAGCCTGCAGCCTGCTTTGGATTCTATGCCTCCCTCTGTCTCTGCCCCTCCCCCTCTCATGCTCTGTCTCCCCAAAATCAATAAATGTTAAAAAAAAATTTTAGTGACAGAAGATACTCAAGACCAAAGAGTCTCTCCATAGAGGAGGCTCCATGCTAAGCATCTAGTTTCTCCCCGTCCTGGCTAGGGGCAACCTAACTGAGTGGAGGAAACACCTGTTTTGCCATCTGACAAACCTGGGACCAAATCCTGATAGTTACTAACATGCTGTGCAACTCTGGGCAAGCACCTCAACAATCTCTCAGAGCTTCCATTTCCTTATATGTAAAATAGGATTGTGATACGTAGGGAAATCAGTTTCTTATATGGTTAATGTGCTTTTCTATTTGGCCTTTCTGGGTGTGTGACTTTCATCTGAGTTGGTCCATGCTAACCATCTGCTTGGGAGAGAAAGGAGAGTAGAATCAAGTGGAAGGAAACACTCCATGCCACTGTGTGGAACCCACTGCCCCCCAATGAGAGGTTCTGTGGCAGGATCTCTGCTCTCAGGACATCTGAGATGTGAGGGTCATTGAGGAAGGTCAACTTAGGCATCTGGTAGTCAGATCATACCACTTCATTTCTCAAATGTCTCAGCTACCCCAACAGCTTAATGCTTCTTCTCTGTGAGTTCCTCTCAGAATTCCAAACATGGGAGTGAGATGAGAGATCCCTACCCTCAGCATTTGCCTCATCCATCATTATCCTCCCCAGCCTGGGTCTGAAGACCAAAGAGGGAAAGTCGAGTGACATTCCTTCATCTCTGTCTCTCCTTTTCATTTCCTCAGTTCCCTAGAATCAGAGGAAGCAGGGTTCCTATCCCTTTTCTTCCCTTGTCTACCCTTGACAAAAACTCTGTGATCTTGCCTACTAAGTCCTGTCCTCAATATGCTAAACAGCATGGAGAAAGGCATAAACGTTCCTCAAAACGTTATAAATGGAACTACCCTACAATCCAATAATTGCCTATTGGCTATTTCAAAGGGATACACTGATTCAAAGGCATACATGGGCCCCTATGTTTATTGTAGCATTATTTACAGTGGCCAAATTATGGAAGTAGCCCAAGTGTCCATCGATAGATGAATGGATAAAAAAGATGTGAGGTGTGTGAATGTGTATAATGGCATATTATTCAGCCATTAAAAGAATGAAATCTTGCCATTTGTGACAATATAAATGGAGCCAGAGTATATTATTCTAACTGAGATAAGTTAGTCTAGAGAAAGACAAATGCCAAATGATTTCACTGATATGTGGAATCTAAGAAACCAACAAAAACAATCAAAGGCAAAGAAAAGTAAAAGATAAAGAGAGAGACAAACCAAGAAACAGACTCAGCTATAGAGAACAAACTGATGGTTAACCAGAGGAGAAATGTATAAGGGGATGGATGAGACAGGCAATTAGGATTAAGGAGGGCACTTGTGATGAGCACTCGGTGATGTATGGAAGTGTTGAATCACTGTATTGGACACCTGAAACTAATATAATACTGTACACTAACTATCCTGCAATTTAAAATAAAAACTTAAAAAAACAGTTGAGAGAAAGGAATAAAAAATACACTTTCCAAAGGCAGTCACATGACTTAAAATTGTATTGTTGTCTGGCTACAAAATAATTTTTTGAGTGTCAAAAATTTGAATTTAACTCCCTTAGAGCCAAAAGGAAGTGGCCAGGAACACAGATTCTAGAGTCAGATGGTCAGGAACACAGCATAGCTCTGCTGTATACTAGTGGTGTAACTTTGCGCAAGTTACAAAGCCTCTCTGTGCCTTGATTTCCTCTTCTGAAAAATGGGGTTATTTTAAGTATCCCTTAAAGATTCCTAGAATGAGTGGATTAGTTAATATACAGAATAGTGCCCGGTACCTAATAACACCTCTCTGTGTATTATGTATATAAGTGTGTCTTCACCATCATCATCATTGATTAATGCCATCATCATCATTTTTCTTTGTGTTCCTTCAATAATAAATCCCAATTCCCCAGCTTTACCCAGGCATGTGGATGCCATGAGCCATCGTGTTCTTAGGAAGACAAAAGAGAAAAAACACTTTCATAACTTGAAAAATCCATTGTCCTTAGACTGTGCCGTAGTTGATAAAGTTGTTTCCCATGGGGATATGGGTTAATGATTCCGGTATTGCTAGATATGTATACTGGACTTAACAACCGAGTCAATGGATGGCACATGATGGGAACCACGTTTCTTATTGTTGGGGTGAAAGGTTACAAATAAACAAGGGGAGGAGCCTACAATGATCCACAGATCATGAATTGGAGCTGGGAACAGCAGGATGAATTTGTGTTTGGCTCAAGGTAGATCGAAGTGGTTACATATATAAATATTTGTAGATACCTGAATATATGAGTTAGGACATACACACAGATTTCCTTACTCCATCAGCAGAGAGAGGCCAGAAGCAATGAGCATGTCCAGCTCCCAAATCTTGGTTGCTAACACCATTCTACAATAAAAATAACCAGAGCTCCTTGTAGAGATGGATGATTCTAGCACTGGACAGGGAATATACGAGATGAACCTGGGGCATCTTATACTGCTAGAATGCAAGGAGGTTCTGAAAAAGGAGACACAGGGGCCAAATGAAAGAGTTTCCAATGACTAAACCTGGAACAGTTTGAGCAAAAAACGAAATGGTGTTCGTTTATAACCCAAAGTAATAAAATACATATCTGTGTGTCCATACCGATATAAAAAATGGTTGAATAATTAAGGAGTGGGGAAAGAGAATTCTACAAAGAATCTCCTACAAAGAAGAATTCTAAATAATTTATGTAGCTACTCTGTACTCAAGGAGGTAAAATGTAACTCCCCACTCCTTAAGTGCGGGTTGTGCAAAGTGGCTTACAGAGTATAGCATGGAAAAAGAAAAAAGTAGAGTAAGTTTACAGTGGAGAAACTTGACGGACGCTACCTCAGGCAGATCATAAAGATTAACATCGACAGTGATAAGGCATCACAGCATGGATCCTTGATAGGCTATGATGAGAATGTCACTTTATCTCTACAGTTCTTCTCACCCAAACCCACAGCCTCAGTCTGGTCATGAGAAAAACACCAGACAAATTCCTCTCTAGGGTCATTCTACAAAATACCTGAATGGTACTCCTGAAAACTGGCAAAGTCATCAAAAACAAGAAAAGTCGATGAAACTAACTGCCAAGAGATACCTAAGGAAACATGAGGGACTAATGTGGTAATTGGATGAGATTCTGGAATGGAAAATGGGCATTAGGTAAAAACTGAGGACACCTAAAGAAAGTGTGGACTTGTTTTACTGATAATTTATCAAACCAGTTCATTATTTCTAACACATGTACTGCACAATGCACGATGTTGCTATATATGGGAACTCTTGGTGCCATCTCCACAGTATTTTTATAAATCTAAGATTGTTCTACAATGAAAACCTTGTTTTATTAAAATTTTCTTAATGTTTATTTATTTGAAAGAGAGAGAAAGAGAGCACGAGAAGGGGATGGGCAGAGAGAAAGGGAGACACAAAATGTGAAGTAGCTCCAGGCTCTGAGCTGTCAGCACAGAGCCCAACAAGGGGATTGAACTCATGATCTGTGAGAACATGACCTAAGCTGAAGTTGGCTTAACCAACTAAGCCACCCAGGCTCCCCTCAAAAACCTTATTTTAAAAGATCTTTTGTCTGTAGACCTCTACCTCATAGGGTTGATATGGGAATTAAAGTGCATGAGAAATTGTTTACCAATGACTGGCTCATAATGCATGCTCCACAAAACAACACCATTTGACCATCTTGTACCTTTCTGAGCTGTTCTTTCTTGGGATGTGCCGTGAAAGACTGGCTGTTGTCGCTTTTCTTCCAACATGAGCCAAATTGGTCCAGTTTCTGATCATTCTTATTTCTCTATTCTACACTGAGAAACCCACAGCAGCATCCCAGTGTTTGCAGTGGAGCGTCCTTACCTTAACTGACCCTGTCTGAATGGCATCTGTCTCCTTTCTGTTTAGTGACTAAGATATACCGCATATAACGGTACTTCCACAGCAGTTACCTGGGGTAAGTCAGACAGAGGTTTCCAATTACAGTAGCTCTATCTTACCCTTCTTTGAAAATGATTGTGAAATATATGAGGCCCCTCTTCTGTCTCAGGAAGGAGAGCATGGGGACATCATCAGCTTCTCACTTGTTGACCGAGGGTCTTGACAGAAAACAGCATCCCAGAATAGCAAGTCTTTGTTAGTTATTTACAAGGGTCAAAATGAGTTGCAAAACTGTAGTGAGGTAAAGGGTTTTTCTTGCGGCATGGGGAATGAAGTACCTGGAATGGTAAGATATTTCTGGGGCCAAAGTGGGTCTATAAAAGAAGCCATCCTGCCGAGAGGAAGACAGTGTTGGTCTAACTGGATTCTCTCTGTGGTCATGACTATGCAAATCAAATGAGATAGATAGATAATATATACGTATGTGTACATGTACCTACATACATAAAATACATATATATGTATGACATGCCTGGGCAGCTTGGTCAATTAGGTGTCTGACTCTTGATTTCAGCTCAGGTCATGATCGCACCATTTGTGAGATCAAGCCCCACATTGATCTCAGCACAGAGCCTGCTTGCGATTCTCTCTCTTCCTTAACTTTCTACCCTTTCCACCCCCATCTTTCTTTCTAAATAAATATTTAAAAAGTATATACTTATGCATGTACACATATACCTACATACTATCTATCTCTCTCTTTTATTTTTCTTCTCTCTATTGGCAAAAACAGGATTTGCAGATTATAACCCAGATCTTACTCACTCTTTGTGCTTCCCTCACCCTATTATTCTATTTTGCTTGGATGCCAATCTGGGCTGACTTCCCTTCTACACTTAGGTATCTCCTCCTTAGCTGGATATATTTGTAGAAAACTCACAGAGAACCTGGGTGGCTAGCTCTTCTCCATCTTCCTATTCAGTAAAATGAAAATAACATTTTTAAAAAATCCATTCACACGTGTGTGTTTAATTCTTGATTGCTGCCCTGAGACCAGATTTATTTTCCTTTTTTTTTTTAAATGTTTCTTTTTTATTTTTGAGAGAGAGAGACCGAGTGCAAATGGGGGGTTGGGGGCAGAGAGACAGGGAGACAGAATCCAAAGTAGGCTTCAGGCTCTGAGCTGTCAGCACAGAGCCTGATGTGGGGCTCAAACTCATGGATGGACTGTGAGATCATGACCTGAGCTGAAGTCGGATGCTTAACCCACTGAGCCACCCAGGTGCCCCTAGATTTCAATATTTCTGAATATTCTATGCCCGGAAGCAGGCACAAAATGGCTCTCTTCCCGGGCCTCTGCATCAGATAGCAGGAATGTGATGTTGGGGCAGCCTCATCTCTTCCTTTGCGAGGGATCCCTTAGGTGGGCCATCTTGGTCATGCCCACTTACCTTAAGTAACTACTCACTGTCCTTGAGGGAGCTCAGGACTCGGGAGATATCATTCAGCAGCAAATGCTTTGTAATGGCATATTAAATATTCTGTTGAATAATACAAAAGGCTGTCCCCAGTGATGAGGAACATCTCTACCAATTTTTTTTCTTTAATGATGTGTTTAGGACCTCTCCTGGCAGGTCTGGGATCAGAATTTGAGCATAGTGGGTGGGATCTATAACCAAGGGAACAAGGAGATGGGAGAAGGGACCCACTGGAGGGTGGGCTGGGAAGAGGCCAGCTCTTTAACTAGACAGGCCTGTGTTTGGGATTTATTCCCAGGGGTAAGAAAACCAAAAACCAAAAAACAAAACAAAACAGAAAAAACACCGTGAAGACATTAATTAGCTTATGAATGTCTTTGGGCATTCCCATTTGCTGTCTGAAATTTCTACTAAATACCCGGGAACAATGCCTTTTCTATCTTGACACAATCTCCAGGCCTTGACTTATATCCTCCCCTCTGGTCGGTTCCATTTCCCAGAGGAAATGCAGACAACTACACTAGTCCAAACTATACATTGCAAGGGATAGTAACCCCAAAGTATACTAGCTTATTAGAAAGGGTCTTCCCTGGGGAGCCTGAGTGACTCAGTCGGTTAGTGTCAACTTCGGCTCAGGTTGTGATCTCACAGTTCACGAGTCCAAGCCCCACGTCGAGCTCTGTGCTGACAGCTCAGAGCCTGGAGCCTGCTTCAGATTCTGTGTCTCCCCCTCTCTCTGCCCCTCCCCTGCTTGTGCTCTATTTTTCTCTCTCAAGAATAAATTTAAACATTTAAAAAAAGGAGTGGGGGGATTTCCATATCTTCTCTGCTTCCCTCCTGTTGTCCTTATTCCTTCACAGATTCTCCACTTGGTAGGTTCAAACTCACTTTAATCCATATCTTTCTGGATCCTTAATTCCAAAGGTTCCAAGTAGAAAAACTCAGGGAAGCATTCTGATTGGTCCAGCCTAGATCACATGCCTGCTTCTGGCCCAATCACTGTGAGAAGAAGGAGGTATTGTGATTTGTCAGATTTCGATCACATGCTCACTTCTGTGGCCAGAGGTGAGAGTTACTGTCCTGATTTCCAACTGCCAACCCTTATATGTCTGAATAAGAGGCTTTTTTGCCCACCAGAGCACACTCTGACCATGAACATTGTGGGTTGCAAGTGCTGAGGCATTTCTGTCTTCCAGAAACAACCCTCAACCGATGACTTATGGGAATTGGTATATAAATACTAAGGAGCTCACTTAATGACCGAATTCTGAGACAGGCATTCCACACCATTTACCAGAATTCCATAGTGGGATTAAACTGCAGTTCACTAGAATCACCCCTTCCTTGGCACTGTGATCTTTGTCTGTTTTCCCTTCCCTGCCTTGCTCCCTTACCCCTTTTCTACAGTATTCCCTGAGATCACCTCCCACATATGCTCGTACTTGGGTCCTTATCTCAGTGACTTCTGGGAAAACCCAGACCAACACAGTCATCGTGACTGGCAGCTCATCTCATGACCCAAATTCAGATGAAGCAGCGTGCTAAAGGAAGTGGTGGTTCTGAAAACACAAAAATAGTAGCTGTCCAGTAAAAAAGATATAGAGTGAAAACCCCCCATGGAACAGCAAACAATGAGAGTTTATAGTAACTGCTTCCAGCGGACCAGCATTTGGGCACAAAACATATCTGGCCTGACATGCCCAGAGGAAGCTGACCTCCCCAGGAGGTGGCTCTGGAGTGGAAGATGTCAGATGATCTCTGGGTCCACATCATCACAAAAACTATGCCTTATGCAGCACCTTTTCCATTATTTCATTAATCTTGGGCCTTCCCAGCCCCAGCTGAATCTCAGCCAAAAAGCTATCATGGTAGAAGGATACACTCACTTCCTCACATGCTGGCCAGAGGCTGGGTGATGTGGCATATGTTTGGTGACATTCCCATTACACAGTTGGGCCTGTGTGCGTGTGCAGTGATAAAAATGCTCATCTTGTCTCTGCGTCTCAGCTGTGGTATCCCTGTCTCTTTCCATTTGGGTTTATTGGTTTCTAAAGGCAAACATATTCCATACACGTCATGGGTTGACTTGTGTAGAAGCAACACTTGAGAGAGGGGATTCCGGTGTATTAGACTCTGAGGGCGTGCTCTTCAATATACACACACACAGGCATGCGCACACACAGGCACACGTGCATACACACACACACACACACACACACAAACACACACACACACACCTATGCCCCTCTAAGGTTGTGAGGGAAACAAAGTAGGAACAATGAAGGGTGGGGGTCTCAGTCTTGACCAGGGTTAGTCAAATTATGGCCCTTGAACCGAATCTAGCAGCTACCTGTGTTTATAAATAAAGTTTTATTGGCACACATCCACACCCATTCATTGACATAATGTCTGTGTTTGCTTTCTCGCTACAGGGGCGGAGTTGAGAGTATTTGTAACAAGACTGTGTGGCCCATAAAGACTGAACTATTCACAGTCTGACCCTTCACAAAAACAATTTCCTGACCCCTGCTATCCCTGTTCCAATCCCTGGGAGCTCCGGAGCATCCATTGGTCGAAAATGCTATTCTCACCTTGAGGCAAGGGGCTGGTCCGCGCACCTTAGTGATGGCCGACCACCCCAGGTGTTGAGGGTGAGGTTCATGAAGCACCTGAAACCCAGGGGGGTGGTTCCCGAGAATAAGTCACCAGGTGCTAGGACCAGCTGTGGGCTGTGAGCCCCCGACATAGCAGTTGGGAAGTGAGCACACATGGTGTAAAGGGGATCTTTCAAGGTAGCACCAGCAAGCACTGCCATGTTTATCTGGATCTGCACGTGCGCTTCATGAAACTGGGGAGAATCTGTACTTGTGCCCGAAACTGAGCAATAATCCCCTCATCTGGACTCCGGGTTTCATCTCCGTTTCGCCCTCTCTCTCCCACTGCTCTCAGGATGACGAGAAACCCTTCACAAGGCATCCTGGGCCCTGCCCACCTGTCCAGCCCCACCTCCTCCCTCTCCCCGGTTCTGCATATACCAGGAGCACCCTCCCACCGCCCCCCACCTCCTCGCACATTGAACCGACATCTAGATTTCTGGGTCTCTGCTCAGAGAACATCCCCTCAGAGCACACGCCTTGAACCTCTCTCCAGGTGAATTCCATTTCGTCTAAGTAGTCAATATTCCACTCATGTGTCTTTACTTGTCTTTTTTCTGTGTTTGCAAATCACAACACACAAAATTATGCATAGGTTTTCTTGATCGAAAATGCTATATTATTTGCATTACTTTCACATTTACTTTTTCCCTCCTTAATGCTATAAGCCCAAAGGAACTATTCAGGTTGACATGGATAGAGTTAATTCATCTTTCTATAAGATTTTTTTAAGTTTATTTATTTTGAGAGAGAGAGAGACAGTGTGAGTGTGGGATGGGCAGAGAGGGGGAGAGGGAGAGGGAGAGAGAGAGTGAGAGAGAGAGAATCCCAAGCTGTCAGTGCAGAGCCTGATACAGGGCTTGAACTTGTGAACCTGTGAGATCATGACCTGAGCCAAAACTAAAGTTAGACTTAGCTGGCTGAGCCACCTAGGTGCCCCAGAATTAATTCAATTTTAACAGTCTTTTATTTAAGAGCTGCATGATATCCCATCGTATCCATGTGCATATTGTGTATGTAATATGAATGTACAATAGTTTAATAATTCCCATATGTATTTTAACTTAAGAGAGAGAAGAGAGTGGGGGAGAGGGGCAGAAGGAAGAGAGAGAGGGAGAGAGAGAGTGAATCTTAAGCAGAATCCATACTCAGAGCAGAGCCCAACTCGGGGCTCAATCCCATGACCCTAGGATCATGAGCTGAGCCAAAATCAAGAGTCACCTGAGCCACCCAGGTGAATTCAGGTACCAAGAATTCACATATTTATAGGAGCTCAAGTTGTTTCTGCATGTGTGGGTGTGCATATATGTCACTTTATAGACAGTGGTGCAAAGAATATCTCTGAACCATATATTCTGATGTCATTTTTGTAGGCTTATTCCCTACATGTGGTATTATTTGGTCAAAATATACACTTGCTTTACATTCTAAGACACACTATCATGTTCCTTTCTGCAAATATGGCAAATTGCGTGCCCACTGTGAGTTTCTGAGACCACCCAGCTTCCCACATCTTTACAACTATTGGTGTCCACCTCTTACTTAATGTTTACCAATCTCTTGGCAAAGGAATGGCTTCTCATCATTGTTCTGAGTTGCATTTCCTTGACTATTACTAAAGTTTATCATCTATCTATAGTATTGTGTGTGTGTGTGTGTGTGAGATGTTTCTTCATTTTTGAAAGAGAGAGCACAAAGGAACATTGCTCCCAATGTTCCCACACACCCTCCGCTGTTCTCCCTCTCATGTCTCTAAAGGATGGGGGGCTCGGGACCCTGTGAGGGTGGGCTGCATTGCATGGGAAGAAGTTCCCACCGGTCTGTGACCATCTCTCTCTGTCTCCTCGCTTGCAGACACTACACAGATGAACAACGCAGTGCCCACCTCCCCTTTGCTCCAGCAGATGGGCCATCCACATTCATACCCCAGCCTGGGCCAGATCTCCAACCCCTATGAGCAGCAGCCACCGGGCAAAGAGCTCAATAAATATGCCTCCTTGAAGGCAGTCGGTAAGTGCTGTTCTATTTTGCCCCTGCTTTTCTGTACTTTTCTCTTTCCCTCCAACTGCCTTTTCTATTCTCTCTTGTTCTACTTCTTTTCTTTTCCTTCTTCTTCCCTCTTAGACTCTGTGTCTCTCTCTATCTGTCTCTTTCTCCATCTCCCTCTCTGTCTCTTTTCTCTCTGTCTCTATCTCTCTCATATATATTCCTGATCTCTCTACCTGGGTCCCCGGTTACTGTGAAGCAGCTGCTTTCTCTCTGACTAGATCAGGACCCCTCGTGGGGCAGGATGGGTGGGCGAGGGGCACATGTGGAGGCTGTTTCCTGAGAGAGGGTGCCTGGAAGCTCATTTGGACTGACAGACACCTCATCCCCTTCATTGTCCACCATATGCCCTAGTGAATCCTCAGGACACAGAGTCCAAGATACCTGGTGTCTCACTGTCTTGCCCTGTAGTGGATAACACCCATCACCCTGCTGTCACCCCCAATGTGAGAAGTCAGTAAGCGGAACGCCCCTATCTCAGGCATCTTCTGCTCTTCTAGATGAGGTGCACGGCCTGAGTTCTGATCAAGTTTTTATCAGTTGCATTGGACCTTTTATACATCCTGCCTCATTTTCTCAGAGTGGTCCAAAGAGGAAGGCACAATTATTATACCAATTTTCAGATCAGGAAGCTGAGGCTCAAAGGGTTTAATTAACCTTGCTCCAAATCAAGCAGCCTGTGGATTTTTATCACTCCAGAGCCTATCCTCCCACTGCTAGCTTCCCACAGCACTTGTCCTCTGTCAGTCCCTTCCCCCAGCTCACACATGAGGGAGTGTGACATTGACCCTGATGGTGACTCGAGGTCCCAAACAAATCACGCAGGCAGGAGTTCTATAGTATGGAAGCAGCAGTCACAGCAAAATCAAACTTTGGGCAGATGGAGGGCTCGCAGACCACATGCTTGCTTTTATTATCAGCTACTTGTCTTCATTCCCTCCCTCGCTACCATGCCCCTCATCAGAGATGGGATGCGAGTTGTTTGCTGACTGAGTCCCATGTCAAATTCCATTCCAGACGGACACCAGAAACCAAAGCCCAGACACTATGACATGTCTGTGATGCTTGTGGTGACCACGGTCTCCAAACACCAGAGGCAAAAGCAAGCATCTTGGTGGCCTGCCAGAGGGCCAAGCACATACTGGGAACTCTCAGCATTTCAGTCACCTCTGTCTTTAGGAATTCATGTCTCCCTGTCTCCTACTGCTTCTAGATGGAGTCCCTCAAAGATGGGCGCACCAGATTCCTAGCACCAAGGGCACAGGCTGTGCAGATTGACATAGGCTTTTCTAAATCCCAAGACCTGCGAGAACCTATGTACTAGTTCCCATGTGGCGTGTAGAACTTCTACACCAAACTCAGCCCTCATATTCACCCCATGACCACAGATTCCCCCATTCCATATGCATGTTTGCACTGCATATGCATCCTAAGTGTGTTAAATAGACTCAAATATGGGTTGCCTGAGTGGCTCAGTCGGTTACGTGCTCAATGTCAGCTCAGGTCATGATCTTACAGTTTTCGAGTTCAGAATTTGCACCGGGGTCCTGCCCACAGCACATGTCTGCACCGCATTTAGAGTTACATTTGCGGTATGAAAGTGTGTTTTGCCCTTCTTAAGTAACCCTTTCTTCCACAAAGGAAGGACTTCTGCAGTGTTTACTGAATGAAGGAATGCGCTCGTCTTCGGCATGAGTCAAAGCATAGCTCACTTGTACGGAAGTACCCCTAATCTTCTAGAAAACTCTGAAGGATCTTATTTAAAGAACCCTCCTCAAACGTGGATATGGTTGATATGCCCTTCTTCTTCTCTGTCCTTCCTCTCTGGCTGTTGTGGGGGTTCACAGACTTTACCTGAGTCGCCAATGGTCTTGTCACTCTCCAGTGAGTGGCAGTCCAGTGAGGAGCAAATTAAGGGACTGTCTGACCCACTGGGTTACCCAGGTGTCCAGCATCTGCCTGCACAAGTGAAACGCAAATTCCAGACTAAGTGCTCTTCAAAGCATTCTTTATTAAGGCATAATTCACACCATGATGATGAAATGCATTCCATTAACGAAATCATTACCACCCAGGAAAGAAGTTGTTTAAAAAATTGTTTGCTTTTGAGAGCTCTGCAACCTTTGATAAGCAGACACATTTCCTAAAAATTCCCAGTAAAGAAGAAAGGACTTGGACAGCCTTTAGGGTTAACTGCCAGGTTCAAAAATATCCCTGGAAAATAAATTTCTCTTGGCGGGTAGTTTGAGCCAGTCACTGAAACTCTCTGACCTCAACTTCTTCGTGTGAAAAATGAGGAATGAATAGCGAGGAAATTTTAAAATAGAAAATGAAACAATTCCACTAATTCTAGTTATTAGAATACCATGGGCCATTAAATATGTCCCATCCATTCGCTGCTAACTCCAGAGAGAAAGCGGTGGTAACTGTTGGTTATTTTATTTTATTTTATTTTATTTTACTTTATTTTACTTTATTTTACTTTATTTTATCTGCTTGTTGACATCACACTCATTGATGTTAAATTTTTTTTAATGTTTATCTTTGAGAAAGAGAGAGACAGAGCATGAGAGGGGGAGGGGCAGAGAGAGACACACACAGAATCCAAAGCAGGCTCCAGGCTCTGAGCTGTCAGCACAGAGCCCGACACAGGACTCGAACCTGTGAACCATGAGGTCATGAGCCAAAGTTGAATGCTTAACTGACTGAGCCACCCAGGTGCCCAAACACACTCACTGAGGTTTAAGTAAAACTTTTTTCTCTCTACAATTCAGAGATCTAGCGTGTGACTACAAAATGGTCTCTGTTCCTAAGGGGTTCACTCCCCATTTGTCAGCAAAAGATTAGTACACGCTAGGGAAATGCTAGCGGCTAAACTACATTAGATTCTGTACAAGGAGATGTGATGGGGTTGGATTATCATTTGTTTCATTCGTTCATTCATTCACTTTTTAGACATTTAATTGGGTGTCCCTTGATGTAGTTCCCACTGAGACAGGAACCAAGTCTGTCCCATCATCAATGCATCTCTAGCACCTAGTACCATGCCGAAGAACTTACAAGTGCTCCCAATAACTGTTTGTAAACTTAGTGAATTAGAGCATATGGTGGGCACCACATCAAGTCAGAAGCATGAGATGATCAGCAAGATGGTGGAATGTAGCATGGCCTCTGCCACTGGTAGGGACCGAGTTTAAGACCTCACTAGATATTTTTGAGATCTTTCAGAAATTACTTAACCTCCTCAGGTCTCAGTTTTCTCTTCTGTAAAATAGAGATCATAACAATACAGAGCTGATGGTTTGCTGGGAAGATTCAGCGATATAGTGCACAGAATGTGCTTAGCCTGGCATACAGTCAACTCTCAGTAATACTGCCACATATTAAAGTCTGGAGACCAGAATTGTTTGTTGGCCATATCTTCCCTCAGATCTCCAAGATATATTGGTGTCTTGATTAACATGCATTTGCTCAGACATCCTTTTGAGGGAGGGAGAATTTATTCCAGTTTGATGGGAAAGACATACAAGGAAGCTAACTCACACTGAGGCTCTGATAAAAACAAACAAGCAAGAAAACAGCAAATGACTTTTCTGAGCTGTTGTAAGGACCAGCCATCAGCCAAACCTCTTTACTGCCCCATCTAGCCCGAACGACGAAGATCCAGACATATGGCTACTACAATCCATCAAAAAAGATTCAGTCTCATCCAACTGACTCTCCTTCCTAAGTCAGAAATGCGGGTTTAAACAGTTTAGTTACGTCCTCCACCATGACTGAGGACGAGAAATGTGTCTTGTGATAGACTGAGTCGAAATGAAACCTGAAGACTCAATTAAGCACACGAGTTCCCTGGCTTGAGCCTCCTGTGTGATGGGTAGTTACGATGTAAAGAACCCACTTTATGGTTCCTCATAGGTCAATGTTGACAAGACAGAGGTGTTTGGGAAAATGTCCTGAAGGGTTACCTGCTGGTTCCAAGAGGGGTGGCTCCTGCCTCTAGAGCTGGAAAAAGAGCACACTTTCACATAATTTCTGATGGATCTTGCATACAGAAAATTAATGACACATTGGTGTTTATCTCCTGTTGGCCTCATGTCCAGTTTTTTTCCTCTGGGCACCTAAGACTTAAACTCCTGACCACATGCCCTTTATTTTATTTATTTATTTTTTTAATATAATTTATTGTCAAGTTGGCTAACATATGCGTGTATGGTGTGCTCTCGGTTTTGGGGGTAGATTCCCATGATTCCTCGCTTACATATAACACCCTGTGTTCATCCCAACAAGTGTCCTCCTCAATGCCCATCACCCATTTTCCCATCTCCCCCAACCCCCCCATCAGCCCTCAGTTTGTTCTCTGTATTTAAGAGTCTTTTATAGTTTGCCTCCCTCCCTCTCTGTTTGTAACTATTTGCCCCCTTCCCTTCCCCCATGGTCTTAAGTTTCTCCAGTTCCACATATGAGTAAAAACATAGGATATCTGTCCTCTGACTGACTTATTTCACTTAGCATAATACCCTCCATTTCCATCCACGTTGCTGCAAATGGCAGGATTTCATTCTTTCTCATTGACCTACATGCCCTTTAGATGCTTCATTGCAACCCTAGCTACTCAGTGAGAAAAAGAGACAGGGCATGCCAGCATTATTGGTAAAAAGGCCGTGGTGCCTTCATTTTTACATTAAAATTTTACAAAAAGGATATCCTCTTTGTTGCTATTTGATAGACAAGGGGCTCTTTTGCCCAAATCATGTTACAGTTTCCAGTAGCACTGTTTAAAACCATGGCAGTGCACTTCAACATGCAGGAATTTCTTCTTTTGTCTTGCTATAGGAGTCATGTGTGAGAAACCTACATGATGCATGAGGCCTCAGCCATCGATTGACATCTACACATTTATATTTTTTTTAAGTTATGGCAAGAAGAAGGCTAACATCATTGAAGGCTCAAAACACTATACCTCTGGGGGAAGTATTGTTCCCAATGTTTTGCAAATGGTGAAACTAAGACTCAGGGTAGTTAAGCAATTTTTCCAGGGTCTTGCAGTAAGTGGCAGAGCCAAGAGTCATATTCAGGATTACCTGATTCAGAATCCCGTGTTCTTTCCATAATAAAATGATTCTATATCTTCCAGAGAGCAATTTCTGGCATCAGAAGGCTATAAGCAGATTAAACCACACAAAAAAAATTGGGGAATACCTTTTCCTCTTTTTTTGGAGGGAGGATTATTTATATTGAATTGGGTTTTGTTTGTTTGTTTGAAGCTAAAAGTTTTCCCATAGTGCTGAGTATAATTGAGTATAATATATTTAAGTTATGCTCAGATAAGGTATAAGATCATAATTTTATAGTAGCATGATTGTTGAGAGATACATACTCTAGGATAACCAACATCCCTGTAAGGATAAGAAATATTTCATCACCCAGGAGGTTCCCTCATGTTCCTTTCCTCTCGATGCCTTAGATCCATGCCTCTTTAATAAGTGTTTAATTTTTTCACCCAACAAATATTTATCTACTGTCAAGGTAGTGGCACCAAGCATGTAGTGGAACCTTATGTATATATTTGGAAGCTTATGTGCCGTCTGATTAAGTGTCCTTATTTTCAGCGGATTTATGAAAGAAAACTTGTTACCACCTTGCCAGAACTAAGACCTGCCTCAGGTAGGGGTAGAGGTGACCGTGACATGGTTCCTGTCTTCAAATGATGAACCTGGGTTAGGGGTAAGATGGCCTGTTTGGCGTCCATGACTCAGTGACTCAGGCAGTCTTGTGTCCACCCACACAGGAAGATTTGGGGCCACATCACTATTTCCAGATGTCAATGAACCTGGCTCAGAGGGAGAAGAAACATCAAGTCATCCTGGGCGGGTCTCACTTAATTTTCACTTCTTCACTCTCCTGTCCCTCCGTTTCCCCTCTGTTGTGAGTAATGAGGGTGTTGAGCACATATCCCCAGGGGGAATGTGGCAATTTGAGTGTCCTTTGGCCTGCCTAGGAGGCCAACCAGAAACGTTTAAATGAGGCCGGATCTGTGCTCTGTAATCTTTCACATCACACGGATTGTTCCTGCCACTCCTCTCAGCTGGCAGCCTGATCTCTCTCCCTCTGGAAATTCTGCAAAAATGCTGAGAACTTGGGCTTTTCAGGTAGATTCCTAAGAAAGGAAAGGGGAGCCAGGGGCTCACACTGATTGGTTAGGCCTCCAACCGATGGGCAGAGGCTGCTGCCCAGCCCCGTGAGCATGTTTGCCCTGCTTTGAGTAAAACCCAATCTTACAGAGAAGGTCTATCAAAGACAGGCTTAGGGTGTAGCCATCGCCCTTCTTACCATTCTTTACTTTATGAAAGGGGTTACTAGGGAGCTCTCTTAATAAAGTGCGATCACCCAGGGCTCATTCGGCACACGTGAAATGAAATTCAACTTGGAGAAACTGATTTATAAACAAAATTCCAAGCATTATGGGATGCTTAAATAGCAAACCTGAATCCTGTAGCATTTAGGGGAATTTCCCTCCCTTAGGAAAAATGACTCTATGGAGAAACTTGAATTCATTTGCTCATTCATTCATTCAACAGTATTTTTCTTTTAATGTTTATTTTTGAGAGGTGAAGGGAAGGGCAGAAAGAGAGGGAGACCGGCTTCAAAGGGGACTCTGTGCTGACAATAGAGAGCTGGATGTGGGGCTCAGACTCACAAACCCTGAGATCATGAGCTGAGCCAAAGTCAGATGCTTAACCGACTGAGTCACCCAGGTGCCCCATCATGTTTTCCATAGACTGTGTGCAAGGGCAGCCCCTATCCCTTGGGGGCCTGCCACCCAGCCTGTAACGTTGCAGTCAGCAGAGCCTGTCCCAACCTTGGATTTGGAGCTAATAAACCCCCCTCCCAACTTTTTCAGGTGAGAGATTGCAGTAAACCAGGATCAAAATGGATCTTTTGTCAACAAAGTGTTGTCGTTAGCCAAGTGACCTCATGCAACTCAAATTTTCCTTTCCTTCTTAGAGGGTTGAGACTTAGAGCCAGATTCACTGTCTAAGAAATCTCTTCCTAAAGTAACAGAAAGCATCTAGGCCACCTTCAGAGGACTTCTTCTGACCCTCTGTTGGGTGTTATCTTGATACTGCAGAAGGAGGTGGGCACAGAATCATACTTGCACATTTGGTCTCTCACCCTGTTCCCCAGGGCCCTGAGGCCTGCTCCCCACCTGCCTCGGAGGCTGCATCTGTGGCCACCAGCAGGTGAGGGCAGCGGACACGAGAAGCCAGCCAGCAAATCAGCGTCTCTCGATTGTTATTTTTTTAGGAAGTTCTGATGGTGACTGGGCAGTGGCGACACTTAAGTCACCAAAAGGTACTGTACAGCTTTTTCTAGCTCTTTTGTCTAGGTGTTGTCACATTTGACATGATTCAGTGAAGACACAAAGTGTCCTGGTGTCTGTGTGTGACCCAGTGCCACACGTGTGTCCCCGTTGGGTAGACCTGCAAGTCCGTCTAAGTTCTAGCGTGTAGGTGTTCGTGTGTGTGTACGCGCGTGCTCGTGTGTGTGATGTATCTGTACTCTGGGCTGTTGTTGAAGAATGTGCTATCCCCCACTTCTCAATATTCATTTCCTGAAGGATCAGACAATATCCCAGGTAAGACATCCAGGAAATGTTGGTTTTTCTCACAACCAGAAAGGTTGCTTTCTCACAAAGCAGCACAAGCAACCTAGCAAAACACAAGGGGAATTAGTGCAGGGGAGAAGACACACCTTCGGACACAGAGGTAAACAGAGTCAGGTTCTTGGCTCTGGGTATTGGGGATTATTTAGCCTTTTCTCTCTTTTCAGCTTTCCTGAGGTGGTATGGGGAGAATCAGGAGTAGGTCACATGCAGTCTGTGAGTTTAACCAGCTGGGTGGCTGGACCAGGAGGTAGCTAGCACCTTCTCTCTCCCTACCAGGTGCCAAACAGAGTACTGGCCCTTTGCATCAGTTTGTCACCAAATTCTTCGATGACCCAGCTTGTGCAGGCAGTGTCCTGCCCCGTTAGCTTTTGGGACACGGCCATCTGAGGGAGAGTGTCTCACTAACGTCCGGAGCTGCTAAGTGCTGGAGCTGTAGTTTGGACCCGCGTCTGTCTGACTCGCATGCCTGGGTTATTTCCCACCTGGATGTGATGGGAGCAGCTTTTTTCAGAACAGAAGGGAAATTCATTCTCTTCTGCTTTCATTCCATTTGCTCTGTTGGATTTGGTGGTGGCGAGGATGTCACTGACCCAAGGCGGTGGAGACAGAACTCTTGGGTAACCTTGGACTGAGGAAATTAGAAGGCCTCACAGTGCTCTAGGCAGGATACTAGCAGCATCATTTTCGCATTCTCAAAAGATAGTTTTGGTTTTCAAGTAGAGACGGGATTAGGGGCAAGTGGCCCAGAGGTGGGGCCACTTCCAGGGAGTTTCTTGTGGTTACCCAGGTGGGCGGTGGTTTGAGCTGTGGTGGGTAGAGAACACAGAAGACAATGAAGTGGAAGACCAGTACAGGATAGTAGATGGTCATGAGTGTTTGCCTGTGAGCAGGGAGGAGGGAGCCGTGGGCCCTCACTGGTTCTCACATTTCAATGCTTGAGCAGCATCAGCCTCCCTCAGGATTTTTTTGTTTTGTTTTGTTTTGTTTTGGGTTTTTTGTTTTTTTTTGGCATTTAAAAACAGGTTTATTCCCACATGTTTTGTTTTTTTTTTTACAAATAGTTTATTGTCAAATTAGTTTCCACATAACACCCAGTGCTCATCCCCACAAGTGCCCTCCTCCATGCCCATCCCTCCTCCCCCCCACATCCATCAGTCCTCAGTTTTTGTCAGCATTCAAGAGTCTCTCATGGTTTGCCTCTCTCCCTTTCCCCACCATTTCCGCCCTTCTTCTCCCCCTTGTTCCTCCGTCAAGTTCCTCCTAATCCTCCTATACGTGCACACATATGATATTTGTCCTTCTCTGCCTGACTTATTTCGCTCAGCATAACACCCTCAAGGTCCATCCATGTTGCTACACATGGCCAGATTTCATCGTTTCTCATTGCCATGTAGTATTCCATGGTATAGATAAACCACATCTTCTTGATCCATTCATCTGTTGATGGACACTTAGGCTCTTTCCATGTTTTAGCTATTGTGGAGAGTGCTGCTATGAACATTGGGGTACATGTGCTCCTATGCCATCAGCATTTCTGTATCCCTTGGGTAAATTCCTAGCAGTGCTATTGCTGGGTCATAGGGGAGATCTATTGTTAGTTTCCTGAGGAACCTCCACACTGTTTTCCAGAGGGACTGTACCAGTTTACATTCCCACCAACAGTGTAACCCAAATTCCTGGGCCCCATCCCAGAGCTTCTGATTCACTGGGCTTTGGGTGGGGCCCGAGGAGTTGATTGTCAACAGGTTCCCAGGCAATGCTGCTGGTTTAGGGACCACACTTTAAAAACCACCACAGTAGAGAAATCTTGCTGGGGAACTAGCACCCTCTGGTTAGGTCTCTAAGGATCGTCCTGTGGGCTGAAGGTTCTGAAGAGGGGAGTCTGACCAGGTCTCAGAGGCTCAGAAACAACCTGAGCTCTGGGGGGAACACAGGAGGGAAGGAGACGCACTGTATTCCCATATCCAGAGAGAGAGCTGTAGACCTACGAGTCTGGTGAGGATCCCTTTGACTACACGGTTGTTGCCTTGAGAGAGGCAGATTTTTGGGTCTTGCATTAGGTAATAACTGTTCACATGTCAACATCCATTTTTAGAAATGCAAACAATTTGGAACATGACAGACCTACTAATTTGAGGCATAAACTTTTTTTTTTCTCTCTCCCATGTGAAAAACAAAGTCATTATGATTCCCGTGACAGCATTTGGAGGCAGTCAGCACCTCTGTCCTTGTATCAGTTTATTGTTGTCTGATGCATTTAGGAAATATTTCAGGATGCTTTGAAAGCAAGGGCTTGGAAGCTGTTTTTCCACCCAGACTGGGCTAATTTCAGCTGTCCTGTTAAATGCATCTTTATTTATCCTGTCTTGTCTAGGGAGGAGGAAAAGGGTCTCAGAGTTGGCCAGACCCAAGTTCCTCTGGGGTCACTGATCTTTCTCTAGCGTTCTACACTCAACCTCCAGACACTGAGTCTGCATAAGGCATGATAACAAGGTTGGGGAGTTTGGATGGCCCCTGCCTCCCAGATTCTGCTCCCTCCTCAAAAGGCAGACACATACAAGGTGTGATGAACTTAGCCCCAGAAATTCCTGACTTCCAGTCACAGGCTCATCATTCAATACTCTTGTGACCATCAGCACAATGGCCAACCCCTCTGATTCCCTGTTTTCTGGTCTACAAAATGAAGATCACACTATCACCTACTGCCCAGGTTGTTGCGAAGATGAGGTAACATGTACAACACATGTCATGGTGCCTGGCGTATAGGAAGTGATAACCACATGAAGGCTATTACTGGCATCATTATGACTATTTTCAAGTGAGCAAATTAAGGGCTCTGGAAAATCTCGTGGTAACAGAAACTGTCAGACCTACCACATCATTTCCGAATCACTTTTGATGTCTGGTTTCTCTTCTCTTTGGGAAAAGCAGTTAACATCATCACATCCAGGAGCATGAATGTGGCTAGAAACCCACTCTGTGAACATGGGGCAGGAAGGAGCAGAGAAGTAGGCAGAGCTGGGGGAGGTTGGTGAAGGAATGGGGTAGCTGCCTAGAAGAAAGGACAAGGGCCCTAAAGACATAAGTTTCCTGTCTCTACCTGCATTGTCTATAATTCCCTTTGGGGGGGGGTGAACGATATCTGCCAGGGTGGGACATAGCAAACCCATCACAACAGTTTGCACTATTCATTTTTCTCTACATGAGGTTTATCACGCACACTGCCCCCTAGTGGCCCCTGCTGTTGTTCTGCCCATGCCCAGCCCTGGGAAATCCTGTAATAGTTGTTGACCATGTACCAGGGAAGACACTACCCCCTGAAGCCCAGTGGACTTTCCCTATCAGCACAAAGCCATGTCTTTTGAGATCTGGTTATTTTGAAAAATGAATATTTGAACCTGACCTATCGCTTGGCCCAGTGGAGCACTGAACTTGGAGGAAACTACCAGCATGGTGCTCAATACTATGTTACAATCACTCTGGCTCTGATCAGAAGCAGACCATGCGCTCTCACACAAGCCACTCACGTGCACTGAACACCCATTTCTACCATTTCCAAAAGAGAGGTAATGAAAATCCACACTCCATCGTGTTTGGGGGAGTAATTTTATGTGACAGTACAATACACATCAATAGTGACAATGAAGAAAATGAACTTTACTCACTCTTTTTGCTTTTATGGATGAGGGAACCAAGTCCCCTGAGATAAATGAGATTGCCCAAAGCCACACAGGAAAATTGTATGATTTCCAGGATGTGGACGCAAGTCTTCGAAGAATGGCTTAAAGACTGGACTCAGAATCATTGGAAGTGCTTGTTCCAAATGCAGATCCTTTGCACATATTGCAAAGAAACCGGAGCCACTGGATGTGGGGTCTCAACATCTTTTCTTCATTTTTCATTCTTTTTTTTTTTTTTTTTTTTTTGTAACTGCACCTTCTGGATAATTCTTTACACACTGAAGTGTGGACCTACCTTTTCCAAGACCTAATCCCTAGACACAGTTTGCCCTAAAACTCCAATTCCACATGCCAGCATTCTCCCAAACATGAATATTTTTGGTGTTTGCTGAAATAAAACTGTTTTCTTAATTGGGGGGTTGACCTGGAGGCCCCAGATGGAAAGCAGGAATGTTAGAGGCAACAGTCTTGGATTTGGTGTCCTGCCCTGACACTCATCAGCTGTGGCAGAGAAATTTGGTGACCAAATTACTCAGTGTCTCTGGGCCTTGGTTTCCACTTCCCATGGAAAAGATGATAGTCATCTTTTCCTTGTCATCTATCTTTAAGAGGGTTTAAGTGAGTTAATACCAGTGAAATGGCGGAGATGATGTCCAGTACAGAGTAGATACTCTGTAAATTCCAGTCCTTTTTTTTTTCAAAGAATATTGATGTAGCTTAGTAATAAATGTTTGTCCAAGAGATGCTAGAGAAGGCACAAAACAGTAGAAAACGTGTAACTTGGGTGGCAATTCTGTCATGGTGCACACCGTTTGGGTAAGGACCCACGTAAAGACAACCTTAAAACATGACTTCATGAAATTAAGCCTTTTGCAATTTGCTGATTTGGGTTATGGGTTTGCTGGTGAGCAGCAGGGTTCAGAGCAGGTGGAGGATAGGGAGGGGATTTTTATTTAATAAAAATCAAATCCCACTAGCTCCCAAGTATGGCCTCTTTTAAAAGCACACAGTGAGCACTGGAGTTTTGATGAGCTTCTCTGGGAACCCATAGAGCATGGGGGGATTCTCTGCTTTGCAGAGAAGGCTGCCATGGTAAGACTCCAATAAACATTTTTGCTAGTTTGAAAATATGCCCCTTGGAGGCTAGGCCAGCTAGATATTCCTTTCAAACTTCCCTGGCATCTTGCATGGTACCCATGGCAGAGTAGACACTCAAAATGCATTTTATTAACAAATTATTAAGTTGGGCCTAGCATTTTAAGGGAATTCTGCAGTCTTTTCAGAAGAGGCACTGGAAAATGGATAAACTAACCAGATGGAAGTCCAGGAGACCTGTGTTCTAAATCCATTGCTGCTTCTACTCAGTTTGAAATCCCTGAGCCCACAGCTTCATTTTCTCTCCTATAGAATGGAAGGTTAGGGATCATTGATCTCCTTGGCCCTTCTATCTCTATAACCACAGATCCCAGGCTTTGCTCTGTTTGGCTTGCCTTGTCACGTGCCCACATCTGAACAAATAGCTATGGTAAGGGCAATGTAATGGGTTGATTATAGTTACTGGGGAATAGCTGGGAGTGGCAGAGTAGAGGGGTATGTTACCCAAACCATGTGGATCAACAGTAGGAGACAGGTAGATTCCCTGCCTGAAAATAGGGAGCTTTTCCTGGAAGTAGGGTGGGTAAATGATCGCTATTTGTATCAGTAGTCTTCCCACAATAATGCTATGTAACAAGTGACCCCAAACCTTATGGTTTAACATTTATTTAGCAGCATTTACTGAGATCAGGTGTCTATGTGCCAGTGACTTATACTGATATGGAAGATTCTCCACATCTCAGCTGAGTTGACTCATCTACCTGGGAGGTGGCTGGATGTTGACTGATCTAGGCTGGTTTTAGGTGGAGTGACTGGGGTGACTTGGCTTTGCTCCAGATGTCTCATCCTCGGAGAGGGTAGCCTAGACATCTCATGATGATGACATAGGTGCAAAAGAGGAACCCAAAGCCAGCAAGAACTTTTTCAAACTTCTGTTTTGTCCTGTCTTCTACCATTCATTAATCACACAGATGAACTCAGAATCTGCTGGTGAGGGGAAAAGATCTTCCTCTTTTGTGGTGAGTTTCAAAGTCACGTAACAAGAGCTTGGATATAGGGACAGGTGAAGAATTGAAGTCGTTCATGCATGAACCTAACATAGGATCCCAAACTTTACGATTCTCTTTGAGATGGCCCTTTGCCTATAGCATTTTGGAAGGAGGTACATAGGATTAAAGATAGTTAACCTTTATTTGCTTCATTAAACAAAACAAAACAAAACAAAAAACACCAGTTGTGTAAAATTTCAACAGAGGGGAGGTTGATCAGAAGACAAACTACACAAAGAAATTTCTGAAAAGAAATATCTCCATCTGTGGAGGAGCAGTACAGGATGCACGGAAGGACAGTGAACAAGTGTAGTTTCCATCCAGGGCCATTCTGTGCGGGGGGCCTCTGTGGTCAGCCATGGCTGGAGTCCATCTTTGTTCAACAGCCTTTCAGAAAGAGGTGACTGCATTGCAGGACTGCCTAAGGAAGAGACAAAAGACCTGCAGGCTTCGAGCCTGTCAGCAACACAGAGGGCTCCCCGGAATTCACAACCAAGGGGCTCACAGCATAGCCTGGACACCTTTGGTGCAACACCTAAGCCAGGCACTGTTTCACAATCCTCTCCAGCAAAGGCACTGGGAGCCCTCAGGGTTAAGACAAAAAAAAAAGCCCAGGCTCCTGGACTCCCCTTGACAATTATTTTTTTCTTAGAGAGGTATAGGACTTCAAGAAATACATGAATCCCAGAAGAAAGCCGGGAGCCCTGAGCTTTATTATGACCTGGTTCAAATGTGACTTTCCCTCCTTGCGCCTCTTCAGCAAGGCCCAGAACCAGGTGAAATGGGGCAACGAGGCTAATTCGCCATAGAGACAAACCTTCTCATCTCCTCCCTGGCCCTCTCCTGTCTGAGAAGCGAGGCTTTTTTCCCCGCTGCCTTTCTTGTTTCTGCCTGCTGAGACACTTTCAGGAACCTGCACAGATTTATAGAATGCATTTTAAAAGAAGAGAGAAATACCTGGGCATTTTTTAAAACACGGACTGTCCCCACGTTTGCTTTTTAATTTAGCTTGTGAAGGAGGTAAAAGAAGTAGAGACCCAGAAAATATTCCTGTGGAAGTAAAAAGCAAATACTGTTCTGCTGAACCAAAAGCCCCTCCAGCTACTGAGGCTTGAGAGAAAGAAGTCTATCTCTCTGGTATAGTCCCGAGGAGGGAGGTGGTACAGGTTGGTGGGGCAGCTCAACTCCAAGCTGTCACTTGGGGGACCCAGGTTCCTCCAACACTGTTTCTCTACCACCCTCCACCGGATTGTCCTCAGCTGCATTGTTAAAGCTAGTGGCTATCATAGCCTATGAGAAGACAGAAGAGAGGACACACAGAGGAAGGGATTTTCTTGAAGCAAGTAAGGTGAAGTGAAAATTGGGTGCATCACTTTTGCTCACCGTGCGTGGGCAGGAGATGAACCACATGGCCAAACTGAGCTTCCAAAAAGGCTGAGGAAATGTAGCTCGGAGCTGGGTGCACAAGAGAAAAAGGTAGAAAGAGACTCAAGAAACAAGTGACCATGTGCTACACCTTCCCAGGTAAGAGCGTGCATTTAAGGAGTCCTGCCTCGCGTCACGCATTTAAGGAAGCCTGGTGTAGGAGTCAAAACCAACACTTTGGCTCTCGGTCATTACTGAAGGTGATTGCTGGCTTACCTGCCTTGTCACCTCTATGCCTGTACTGCACCCTGCGAAGTCAATTTTACTATCTCCATATGATTTTCTTTTACTTGCGAACAACGACAGCAACAGCAGCTATCATCTGTTGAATACCTACTATGAGGCCATGACATTGGTACTGTGTATTCCCTTCGGTACCCTCAAACCCTTGTCACATAACCATTGTTTTTTATTTTTAATTTTAATGGGAAAACGTAGAGAGCTCAGGTAATTTGCCCAAGGTCTCCAGCTTGTAAGTGGAAGAGCTGGAATCCCAGATCCATCTTCTTGCAAAGGTTAGGCTCTTTCTGCCATCTTGTAAGGAAGAATTTATGGTCACAAAAATCAGGTGGGCATTCTTCCAGACATTACTAGATTCTTCCAGACCTGATGCACTGCATCCTTCAAGCTATAACCTCATTAATCCTTCTTTTTTCTCTCATTAATCCTTCTAATTCCCAGAACTTAATGCTGAGACCTTGCCTTTTGGGTCTCAGAGCTCTGTCTGCTATCGCTGACAAGAGCCTGGTGTAGGAGTCAAAACCCACACTTTGGCTCTCTGTCATTACTGAAGGTGATTGCTGCTCTCTGGGTGATGGGGAGGGGGATAGTAGAAGCACACACACAAAAAAGAAATATTGGGTCATATCTCAAAATATCCCACGATATTGAGGGTATCAGTGTGACGTAGTGTGAAGAGCCCAGGCCACCACATCTGCCTTACTGGGTTATGGTGGGGTGGAGGCCAGCTATATGACATAATCTGGAGTGTGCCTGGCCCTGAGCGGTGATGAAGGGAGTTCCATCTTCTCTCAGTTCTGTGAGAAGTGAATGATTCTTTCCAGCTCAGCTCTAGGATAGGTGGCCTCCTTTTAGTCAATGCCCCTCAGAGATGCTAAGACCTGTGCAGGAGCCAGCCTGAATGCTGGAAGAGCCCCAGCCTGGCAGGGAGAGTCTCATGTCACCCCCAGATCCCTCCTCCTTACCTCAAAGAAGAAGATAAACATAGTTTGCGATAGGAAGGAATTTGGGGCTTTGTTAAACTTCCTGCGATGACATGTTGGTACTTCCTCTTGAGACTATGATACTTAACCTGTACACCCCATTCCCTGATGTTTGAAGAGGAGGAATCAAGAAAAGTGGTTTCTCTGCATAATACTCACTCCACCCTCCATTTTCTTTAGTTTTAAGGGGATGTTTTCCCACAGATAAAACCTTGTTAAGGAAATAAGAC
Source organism: Proteles cristata cristata (assembly GCA_017311185.1). Lineage (NCBI taxonomy): Eukaryota > Metazoa > Chordata > Mammalia > Carnivora > Hyaenidae > Proteles > Proteles cristata. Next base: position 231,644 of record JAESUZ010000511.1, on the reverse strand, counting down.
TATTCTCTATAAGGCAGACAACGTAACCAGAAAAGTGGTGAGTGCCGTAGCCTCAAATTCACAGATCCTGGGATGCCGGGAATTCAGCCCGGTGTCCTGGGTTCAAATCCCAGTGCCATGGCTTGGACACGTTGCCAAAGCTCTGTAGCCTCAGTTTCCCCATTTATAAAATGAGACTGATGATGGCACCTACCTCAGTAATGTATTAAGAGTATTAAACAAGCTAAAAAATTCCCTAGCCAAGTATCTAGAACAGGGCACCCACTTAATAAAGATGAGCTTTTACTCAGTTTACCACTGGGGAAGCTGGGAGGGAGGCCAGATTTCTGCTCTAGTGAAGCAGTCTCTAACCAGTCCCTGCCTCTTTCACCCAACTTCATCCTGCTGCCTTCAATGAACTGCTATGGAGCAGTCATACCCCTACAAGACTATGGCCAAGGATATGGAGCTGGGCAGCAACCAGGTTCTCCTGCCCCAGAAATAAAGGAACTTAACCCCTGCTTTAGTCCTTCAATTCCTATAAAGCACAGGGCATAGGTCAGTCTTCTGTGATACGGACTGTGTATCAATCAGTGTTCTCCAGAGAAACTGAACTGTGTCCATATATATATAGACACACACCCCCATATATATATACACACACACACACACATACCCTATTGTTTATATATATTCATATATATCACACATAAATAGGATATATATATTATTGGTTTGATTGAAGCAATTCCCCATAATAAATCTCTTCTCATATATATGTATATATATAGATGAATATTATAAATATTCATATATATGAAAAATAGGATATATATATGAAAGGAGATTTATTATGGGGAATTGGCTTATGTGATTATGGAGGCTGAGAAGTCCCATGAACTATTGTCTGCAAGCTTGAAACTTAGCAAAGCCAGTGGGGTGATTTCAGTCCAAGTCTGAAAGCTTGAAAGCCAGGGGAGCCCATGGGGTAACTTCCAGTCTGGGAATAGAAAACCAATGCCAGGAAGTCAGGAAGGACATGGAGCCTCCCTTCCTCTGATTTTTGTTGTATTTGGTCCCTCAACACATTAGATAATTCCCACCTACATTGGAAAGGGAAATCTACTTTACTGAGTACATCCAGAAATACCTTCACAGGAATACCCAGAAATAAAATTTAACCCAAAGACCCAGTGGACCCCATTCTAGTTGACACATAAAATTAACCGTCACAGACTAGATGGCCTGAACAGGAGACATTCTGCCCATTTCTAATATTCTAGAGAATGTCATTGGAATATGAAATATTTCCAGTGCTTTCTTCCCTTCATCAGATGAATCACTGTACCCCTACTATGTGTCAGACACTGGGCTAGGTGTTGGAGATAAAGTAGTGAGCAGAGCTGATATGGGCGTCTACCCTAATTGGAGATTGTATTTTAGCCAAGGTAGACAGACAGTAACCAAGTAACTAAGAAAGATGATTTCATAAAATGATCCAGGCTAAGAATATGCAAAATGGGGAGAAGTGATGAGGCAACCAGGGGAGGAGAGGACTCTCTTTTGACTGGGTCATCAAGAGGAATTTTATAAGGAAGTGACCTTTGATCAGAGAACCAAATGAGCAGAAGGATCCAGATACACAACCAAAATGAAGAGCCTCTGGGCAACTAGGACGGGATCCAGTGGCTCTGACATGGAGAAAAAGCTTGGTACATTCAGGAACAGAAAGGACTCCTGTGTCTACTGGGTTGAAGAGTATCCCTCCAAATCTGTACCACTCGGAAACTTAAAACGTCACCCAACACTGGGAAGTACGGTGTTTGCAGATGTAACAAAGGAAGGTGAGGTCATACTAGATTCAAACGGATCCTAATGCAATGCCTGGTGTCCTTAGAAGAGGAGGAAAATTTGGATACATGGACCCATACACGGGATGGCCAGGCGGAGTCCAAGGCACAGATGCAAAAGGCAAGGAATGCCAAGGATTGTGGCAACCACCAGAGGCTAGAAGAAGCAAGGAAGGACCCTCCACTAGAGCCCGCAGGGGGAACATGGCCCTGCTGAGACTTTGATTTCAGACTTCTGGAATCTGAAAGAATAAATTTCTGTGGTTTTAAGCCACCCAGTTTGTGGTAATTTGTTATGGCAGCCCTGGAAAACGAATACACTCTGTGACAGTTTCCTAATAAGTGTGGAAGAGATGAGGGTGGACAAGTAGCCAGAGATCAGGTCACGCTGACCTTGGGGCCACTGCAAATAATTTGGAATTTATTCTCAACTGTAATGGGAAGATCTATCACTTGCTTCCAACATATTCTTGGACCAAAGACCGGGGCCAATGAGCAATGGCAAAAGCTTAGGTTGGTTGGGGCATTGCTTACCAGGTTAAATTCATCACCAGAGACCCAAGAATATCACCGAGTGATCATGAGCTGTAGGAAGCCCTCCTTAAGACATCTTTGGCTCGAAGAAAGATGGTAGGTGGGAGGCCACCTACTGAGACCCTCAGATGTGTGGTTTGTCTTGAAAACTGGTTATTACCTAGCCTCTCTCCATCTCCATGGAAGTGAGGCTCCGTCCCACCCTGCACCTGTACACGTGTCTGCTGCTAATTAAGGGAGAGACAGATGGAGGAAGGTACAGTTTAATTTTACAGCCTTGGTTCCTTCAAGGCAATTAGGCTCATTGGAAGGAAAGCACCTTTTTCATTCTTTCTTCCTCTTTTTAAATGAAGAAAAATCAAAGTGGAGAGGGCCAATGTTGTTGAAAGGCTCACACATCTGTTTCCCGGTTGGCTTGTCAGCCATCTGCCCACAAGGTATCAGGGCTGATTAGGTTAATGCATTTATTAATGGGGCTTACAAGGCTGTTCAATGAATCTGTTATTTCTTTCACGAGAAGAGTTTTGATAGACTGACAGGGACCATACTGCACAAAGCCAAAAAAAGGCCAAGTAGGCATTTCTTCCCACCCACCCCTCCAAAGCCAAGTCAGAGGAGACCAAAAGCACTGGAAAGAAAGTGTCACAAAAATTGCATTTCCTGGTTATGGAAACAATTCATCCACCACAATCCACATTCTTGTTATTGAAATAATCTTGAAAATCACTGTTTGAGGAACAGTTTCATGCCCCAGGCAACAAATCTGTGCCTGCTCTGTACTTCTCTCAAACACTTCAGAGTCTAGTGGAGGGAAGCTGGTCAGACCAATAAATAGCTGTGAATGATACAGTCTTGCCTTCAAGACTTTAGAGGATCTGGTGAGCCCCTTCTTTCTTCTGTCTACCAAATAGATATCCTGTCTGTTTCCTGAAGCTGCCACACTCCTTCCCACCTCAGGGTTTTTGTAAAAGCTGTTCTGTGTCAGTTATATACTACTGCATAACAAAGTATCACAAAGGACAGTGGCTTCATACAGCCACCACTTATTGGACTTATAATTCTGGGTCAGTTGGTATTTCTTCTGTTTTGGGCTGGATTGGCTGTTCTCAGACAGTTTTACTTGGTATCTGGAGTCTCTGGCAGGTCAGTTGATGGCTGTGTGGTCTAGGATGGCCTCACTCAGTATCTGGTAATTAGCAGGTTATTAGGGGTGCCTGGGTGGCTTAGTCGGTTGAGCGTCTGACTTTCCCTTAGGTCATGATCTCGGAGTTCGTGGGTTCGAGCCCCGCGTCGGGCTCTGTGCTGACTGCCAGCTCAGAGCCTGGAGCCAGTTTCAGAGTCTGTATCTCCCTCTCTCTGACCTTCCCCTGCTCACGCTGTCTCTCTCTCTCTCCTAGAAATAAAAAAAAAAAAAAGTTAGCAGGTTATTGGTTGGGCAACTGGCCCAAATGAAGGTTTCTCATCTGCCCGGAGGCTAACCTGGGCTTCCTTCTGCACATGGAGACAGGAATCCAAAAGCCTGATAGCAGAAGCTGTAGAACCCTTAAAAGCCCAGGTTCAGGACATGCATGACATCACTGGTCATGCTACCGGTCAAAGCCAGTCACAAAGGGCCAGATTCAAAGGGTGGGGCAAGACATTGCACTTTGTGATGGAACCACAAAGTACTATGGCCACGTTTGCTGTAATACCACATGCGCCCTCGCCTGGAATCCTGTTTCTGTTACTCTTCACCTCCAGATGGCAGCTAAAGGCATGTCCCCAAGGGTGCTTCCCTAATCATCCCAAAGAGATCAAGTCCCCTTCTTAGGCCACTTCATAGGGCAAACAAGGCCAACACACATGGTAGGTGGAGGGAAGTGAAAGGGGAAGGAGGAAAGGAAAGAAGGATGGTTGCTTTGGATGAATGCCTCCTTTGTGCTTAGCAAGTTGCCTGGCACAGATTGAGTGCTCAATAAATGTCTATTGGATTTAATCCAGTTCTTTCATAAGCCAGGAGACAGACAAAATATATGTATTGAATAGTTTTTGCATATTTCCAGAACTGTGGTATGTAGCTTATAGACCTCATATAATTTATTCCTCACAGCAAGCCTGAGAGTAGTTTATATTATCCCCATTTCACACCAAAAGAAATAAAGCTGTAAGAGGTTACATGAGATTCCTGAGACCTCCAAAATCAAGACTGCCTGATTCCAAAGCTCCCAGATGTCTCTGCCCACCCTGCTCTTTCCCCAAGTACCACACACTTTCTGCCCAAGTACCAAACACTTTCTGTGATCAAGGGCTCCCCAATGCCAGGCTCACAAAGAGACCAAGTTAGGGTTAATTATGTAGAAGGTTGTAGATTTTCCATGTGGGACTCCATGACTCCTCTTAATGGAGGCTTCTCCCCATCCCTGCATTGATCTGGCCAGAGTTGAATATCTCTGTGACTTCTTCTCTTTAGAACTTTTTGAGAAAACATCACCTATCCCAGCTGTTGGAACACCTAATTCATAGTCAGTTTTCTTGGTTTGTCAGATATGGAAAACCTTGAATGCATTCCTTTCTCTGAGAAGAACTTAGACTAGTCTGTTGTGTGGAAAGAGGAACAGAGGGATGAATGATTCTAAATCATGACTGGGGACATAACGAGGGTGAATGAGACTTGCATAAGAGACTCCTGGGAGAAACGGGGGAAGGAAGCTTCCACTCCCACGACTGCCTTGATATTCTATGTGCAGTCATGGTATTTTGCTCTTACATCGACTCACTGAATATTTATTGAGTACCTAATATCTGCCAGGAAGTAGGCTGAGCAGTGCTTATGCAGTGATGGGCAGGGATCTGACCTGGCCTTGTCATCTTGGAACGGCAGGGGTAGAGGTAGCCAGTAATAAATGAAATACGTTAACAAGTGCAAAATGGGAACTATGATGGAGAAGAACCTATCATGGTGGGATCTGACCTTGTGAGACATCCTAGCAGGGAAGGTGGTGGGAGGTGGCTGGAGAGAACAAGAGTAAGAGTGGAGGTCACTTCCCTTGACTTCTCTAGAAAAAAGCTATGTGCCAGCACTGTGTTAGATACCAGGGCTGTGCCTGTGGTCTCAACTCTGGCTGCACATTTAGGATCACTTGGGTGGAGGGACATTTTTTTAAAAATCTGTCAGAGCCAGACCTGCAGAGATTCTAACTGAATTGTTTTTTGAGGGGGGGGCAGGGATCTGAGTGCTTGAAAAGCTCCCCCATGTGATTCCCAAGTACTGCCAGGATTGAAACCTCCACAGATGGAAAGATGAAGTCCCTGCCTTCAAAGCTACAACATCTGGTTCTCAGACCAGACTTTATTATAAATATTCATAATACTGGATAGTACTTCATAGCACTTAACCATATTTATGCTTTTATGTAATTTCTGGGATTATTTGGTCACTATCTGTCCCTGGCTATTAGATGCCCAGCTCATGAGGGTGGGGACCATGTCTGTTTTTGATTTCTCCTTATTTTTCCACTGCCTAGCATATGGCCTGTGCCTCTCTGTTGAATGACTGCATGAGCAAATTGCTTGAGGAGGTTTTGGTAGATGAGGGACATGGTCAGTTTTGCATTTTAGAAATATGCTTTTGGCTCCAGTGTGGAGAATGGACTAGGTGGAGGGATGACACTCAAGGCAGGGAGGCCAATTTGGTGGCTGAAGTCGAATAATGTTGAGAGTTGGGGGTGAGGTGGACCATGTTAGAGAAGCATTTGTAGCTGTAGCTGGAAGGACTCGGTGATTTATCAGTGGTGCTGGAGGAGAAGAGGAGAGTGGAAGTGAGTGACTGGAGGAGAAGAGGAGAATTGAAGCGAGTGGAGGAGAAGAGAATGAAGTGAGTGACTGGAGGAGAAGAAGAGAAGTGAAGTGAGTGACTAGAGGGGAAGAGAATGAATTGAGTGATGGAGGAGAAGAAGAGACGTGAAGTGAGTGACTAGAGAAGAGAATGAAGTGAGTGAATGTCACCATGCTCTGGCTTGAGTGATGAGATAGTTGGTGTCCCCATTCAAGAGATAGGAGCCTGAAGAAGAACATTACTTGTAATGATGATGGGTTCAGATTTGGCCACTTGGAATGGGAGATGCCCATGAATCTGTCCTGGAGGTAACTGGATACATTTCCCCCCGCTAAGTCCAAGGGGGAATATCAGAGCATCCTTCTGTTGACACTTCATGGCATTGGAAACCTAGACCTTTCTTCTGGAAGCCAGAAGGATAGAGATCTAACACTGACTTGAATTTAGCTCATTCCACTTCAGTGCCTGGTATTTGGGGAACATGTGTTCTTCTTATCTTTATTAGCAGATTCCTTTTGACAGTGACATTCTGTATCTTTAGACAGCTCTAGAATTTATGAAAAAGGGGGACTTTCTCTTGCAAGATCACATCAGCCAGTACTATTTACATTAACAGGGACAGAAACCCAACTTAAACTTTATTAAGCCTGGAAGGTTAACCTGTGGCTTCCTGGGGTTTTGTGTTGAGGAGTCTGGGCGGAGGACTCGCCACCAGGACAGCACATTGTGATCCATGAGTGATATCTGCCATGGGCAGGGAGGGAGCAAGCAGGGCATACCTTTGTGCCCTTGGTCTTGAAACTGAAGCTTTCCCTCTGTGGCCTTCCAAATACATAAAATAATGTTTGTTGGACTTCGGTTGTACCCTGGATCAATCACTAGCTGTGAGTAACTTTTGTTAATCATTTCATATGTCTGAGTTTGACAATTTCCGAATCTATCAAACAGGGGTTAAAACCCCCATCTTTCCTACTCTGGAGAGTTGTTGAAAGAAGCAAATGGGAAAAGAAATATGGGACTATAGTGGCCTCTATGAATTTACATAAATTCACATGTAACAACCTGAGATGTAGGTATGGATGAAAAAGCAGCAAATATCTGTCATCTCCCAAGAGATGTAAGTTCAAACATTTTTTTGCTAAGAAACACATTTTATGTTATTTATCTTGTCTATTTTAAGTAACCTCTATACCCAACATGGGGCCCAAACTCACACTCCCAAGACCAAGAGTTGCACACTCCACCAACTGAGCCAGCCAGGCACGACCACTAAGAAATGAATTTTAAAAGTGTAGAGCACCTTATAATAAAAGAATTGTAAGAGAACATGAAAGATCTCATAAAATTATCAAATACATAAATAGGGAAAGAAAGAGCAAGGAAGGAAGAGAGGGAAGGAGGGAGAAGAGAGAAGGAGGTGAGGAGGGGGGAGGGAGGAAGGAAGGAAAAGAAAGAAAAAAAGGAAAAAGAAAGAAATCATCGTGTTGGAAATAGCATGGTGAATTGGTGTGGAGGTTGGTGTAAATCTTTTGTGGTGTAGTTAGCAATATGTATCAAGACCCTAGGTAATATTTACACCCTGTGGTCAAGTAATTCCACTTCAGGTAATTCATTTCAGGGCCCATTAGTAGAGATTTCAGGCTTTGGGGGTCCGCACAGTCTCTGTCACATGTACCCAGATCCACCACCGTAGAGCAACGGCAAACAGACCAGTAGATAAGTGAGTGGGTATGGCCATGTCCTAGTAACACTTTATATACAAAAATAGGCAGCACCCAGGTCTGGTCCAGGGGCTATAGCTTGTCATCATCGGATATAGATTAAGAAAATATTTTTAGAATTATTCTAAATTCAAAATTGTAAATACAAAGAAAGCTTTAATCTTGAAGATTCTTAATTCAGCTTTATTTATATCAACAACAGATTGGCAAACTTGACTGTTCATCAATGGGAGGATCGATTAATTTTAGTGGTTCCACCAAATGAAATATTATGTCATCATTAAAATGTTCATTAGTGATTTGTAACATGGAGAAACGCTTGATAGAAAGTTATGTGGAAATTAAGACATGATGTATAATGATAATTAGCGTGGTAAGGGCTAATATGTAAATGCTTTACACACATCATATTATTTAAACCTCCGAACAACCCTATGAAATATATATGTGTATATGTGCTTCTAGGAGGTGGCAGAGTTGGGTTTGAACACTGCTTAACTGCTGAAAGGAATGAAACATGCTAATAGAAATACCAAATTAAACCACGTTCCCTGAGAAAACCAGAAGAAAATACAGCCAAGTATTGATATCAGCGGTCTTGCATGGTGGGTGACAGACACGAGTATTTTTCAAGATGTTCAATATTTCCTTCTAACGAGAATGCATGATTTTAATAATGAAACAACACTTGAATTTCCTAAGAAAGCCAAGGTAGTACAATGTTAGGTGCGTTGTGGTGGAGAGGTGTTTATCTGGGGGGAATCCAGAGTTTCTGTTGGGGATGCCCTTACCTTCTTGGTCTTGATCTTGCTTGTGAAAGGAACACGGCCCTCTTTGCTTCTGTCCTCCTTCCTTCTGTCTGTTCCAGATGGAGTTTCTAGTGTGTGTCTCGTTTGGACTGTCAGCCCACTTTGATGCTGTGCTCTGGTAGCCTTGCCAATCCCTAACTGTCTTTCTCTCTCCTCTCTCTCCCTCTCTCTGCTCTCTTCCTCCCCTTCTCCGTCCACTTTGGACAGCCGACAAGGTCAATGATGACTTCTACTCCAAGCGACGGCACCTGGCCGAGCTGGCTGCCAAGGGGAACCTACCTCTGCACCCGGTAAGAGTGGAGGATGAGCCACGGGCCTTCAGCCCCGAGCATGGGCCCGCCAAGCAAAATGGACAGAAGTCCCGCACCAACAAGACGCCCCCACATCCCCTGGCCTACAACTCCACCACCAACTTCAAGGGCTGGGACCCCAACGAGCAATCTCTCCGGCGGCAGGCTTACGGTAACAAGGGCAAGCTTGGCATAGCCGAGTCGGGCTCCAGCGACCCCTTGGGGACTCGCACCCAGCACTACCCACCCCCACAGCCATACTTCATCACCAACAGCAAAACAGAAGTGACTGTCTGAGCTTTCACTACAGGGAGCATCCTGGAGACCATACTCAACTGAGAGGCAAAAAATATCCCTGGCCCACACCCTCCCTGCCCTCCCCGACACACTCCCCCACACCTTGACTCCCCATACCAACCGACCATAAACCTGCTGGTGACGCGGAATCACGCTTTTCTTGGGTCATGCCTAACACGTGTCGACAGGCAGCTGAGCAAGGCCGAAGCAGGGACGTCAGCAATACAGTAGAGGGGAAACTGAGGCACGGCTCTTTCAACTTCAGGCCCAAGGTGGCCAACTCACACGCCCAAACCATGGGGCTGATTTTTTCTTTTCCTCCTGACTTAAGACTGAAATCCATGATGATGAATTAAAAGTAGCACAACTTAGAGAAATTGTCCATTTGAGCACATATAACATTTACCATGCGCTGTCTGTTTCCGGGTGAAAGAGCCGAGGGTGTGAGGAGAGGAGAGCTCGAGGGTAGACACGAGTGTCCTTGAGAAGATGAGTCGTCCGGGGAGGAATCTGTGTGCATTATAAGTGTTTTCTAATCCCGAGAATCAGTGACACGGACACACAGTTTTGACGAGCGTGAGACAGTAACTGGACCCCAGCCCTTCTATTTATAGTACTTTTCGTATCATCAATGTTGGAAGCAAAAAACAAAACACACTTGAACTCACAAAGAGTAAGTGAGACCCTGAGCCCACCGGCAGCGACGAGAACGAAAGAGCATTTTAGAGAAGTCCCATAAAGACCATGACCATGGACATGGGAAAGATGAGCTTTCACGGCGGGGAGAGGGTCCAGAGAGTGTTAAATAACTTTTTTTTTCTTAAAAAAAGAAAACAAAAAAACAAAGACAAATGAATACAAGCCCACTACGAAACAGACAAAAACAGCAAATCAATTTTTGTCCCAAATCCTTGAGACTTAGGAAACGAACAATGACATCAAGAACAAGGACAACAAAATTCACAGTTGAAAAGTCAACAAGAGGTGAGAAGGGGACCCCCCATTTCCTGCCTTGCCTCCGAGACAAGAAACACAGAAACCAGTTCTCTATTAACTGTCTCTCCCTGACTCCCCTCAGCCCTCGCCGCCGCCGCTGCCAAATTTCAGCTGCTTTGGACTGAAAACGTCATAAGCGTGGGTGGTGCCTTCATTGTGTTACTGTTTAATGACAGTCTTGTTTCCCGAGTGCAACCTGTGTTCTCTTAGCCTCCCTCCCTTCTGTTCCCTGCAGTAATAGAAGATGTTTCTATCCTCCTAACCCTTAGTTGGTGAGCCCACCCCTCACACACTCTGAGGGGGCTGCTGCAATGTCAGGAGTACCTAAAGACGAAGACCCGCCCCCCTCATCTCCCACCCTGTCACCACCAGTTCTACCATTATCTAGCTCCCCAGACCTATCAAGAATTTCTGGGTCTCATATTTCCCATGGTCCCTCCAAACCACCTCCCCAGATACTTCCACGAATTAAGCTCCCACCCAGAATTCCCTGAGGTGGTTTTTCAGATCGGTTCTTATAGCCAGTGGCTCTTGGGTATCCCAACAAAGACAGTTTCCCTGATAGTTCGGTTTGCTTAGTGGACGCCCAAAGAGGAGAGGGGAGAGAAAAGAGATTTTGATTTTAGGTGAGAAGTTTTCAACCAGTCCCTAGTGGCCTTAGCCAATTAATAGGAACCTCTGAGAGACACGCCCTCCACCCCCCACCCCCCACCACCAGCTCTTCTGGCTGCACATGGTAGTCCAAGAAAACTCAGAGAATTCCCCTCAATGCCCAAGTGCAACGTTCTGCGTCACTCGCCTCTCACCTCTGGCATCATGGAAGCAGGGAAATCAGGTGTTTATTCGCCTTCTCATTCCCAGCTGATCTGGGCACATTGACAATGCATATTATCTCACTGGGCTTTTGTCTCCCATCTGAAACATAGGGAATTGGGGCTGGATCAAGCTTTCCAAGCTTTTTGAATAGCAAAACCTCTGCCCATTAAAAAAAAAAATGAAATCGTCCATAGAAGCCGCTATCGAAGATCCTCATTTATAAAGTGGCTCTGTGCCAAACAAAACAGGGCTGGTCAATGGTGGGGGAGGAGGGTGGGTTGGAGATAGGAAATATAGTGGCCACCTTCTCAGCCTCTTTGCTGGGATCCCAGCACTCCCCAGAGTGGAATAAACACCACCAAGCTTGGTCAGTGTTTCCTTGATGTTAGTTCTTCATGGACTGCAGCCCGTTTGGGGCATCCCCATGTGTCACCATTGTGGTATCTAAATGGATTCATTCTTAATACCTGGAACTTTTAAAAGGAAAACTCCCTGTCATCATTCAAAATAGAAAAGGAGTATCAATCACCCTAAATAGAAAGGAAGGAAGAAAACAAATACAAAGGCAGCAAAGCAACAAGTGTTAAACTCTAGATAGATAGTGTTGCCTGTAGAAGGATCTGACTCTAGAGCCAGGCTTTGGGATTGAGCCCCCACCCCCCTTCTCACATTCTTCTCTTTCCATTTTTTTTTTATTTAAAAAGATTAGCAGATGTTAAAGAGCTCTTAAAGATCTACTACCAGCACCCAGTGGAGACATTGCACTCCCAAGGGACTCCATCAGACAGACTAAATGAAAAGGAGCCCATTCTCTCTGTGACTGGGTGTTAACCTGTCCTACATCCGTATCCTACTACAAATCATTTTGCATTTGTGAGTGGTGCACAGTGCATCCATCAAGAAACCTGGGTGGGCTTTTCTGGGAGGTTTCCCCCAGCTCCGAAGTGCTGGGAGTCTAGTTTCCCTCTTTATAGCTCATCTTGCCCCCTGACTTCAACTCACTTGATCTCACCTTTATCCTGACGCTGATTGAGGACCTTTCTTGGTCTCTGAAACTATGGAAATTCTCTTCCTCCATGTTTCTTCTCTTCTGAGTCAACTCCATCCAGTGAATTGAGTTTGTTGGGGGTTTGGGCAGGAAGGTGACATTGTGATCATTAAGATACAGCAGCAGACGGCTGAGAACATGACTTCGTCTCATTACCTTGCAGGTGGCTTTGTGAGCAGGGACCGTTGAACAGGGAGGTTTATTCTTTGGCCTCCTCTAGGGAGGGTGGATCAAACTCATGGTACTGAGGGAACTCTGGCTGTCATATATCAGCAAGAATCCTTCAGCTACAGTGGGGACTTTAGAAAAGAGAAGCTAGAACAAAGCAGAGAGGTTCTCCCTGACCCATCCCATCCCCTGGCATTAGCCTCTACTTTTTGCCTTTAGTTTATGCCTGACTCTGAACCCATTGGGACCAGAATCTGACTTCCCTTTGCCCTCCCATAACATATCAGCCTCCATCCACCTTGGGCTCTGCCTGGCACCCCCACCTAACTCCCCCCAGTTTTCCGTGTAAATGGAGCATATTTTATGTGCGAATATTTTAGTAATCTTATGTTCTGCAAGTAAACCTGTGTTAATACTTGTCAACAACTGCAGAGTTTATGATACCAATAATACTTCCTACAATGAAGAAGAAAAAAAACACATTTGTTTGTTTTCTAAGAATGTTTATTTGTAAACATGTATTCACTATATTAATATGAATTTCTTACCTGGCAATAAAACTGATTATATGTGATACTGTTGGGGTTTCCCTGTATGTTTTATCCAAAATTCAGGAAAATGAAGAAACAAATGGCAGTAAAACTAAGGCATCACCAAGGTGGTAATTAGTAAAAGTTTATTGTGCACACACCAAAAAGACAATTGGACCGAGAGCATTGAAACCAAAACATGGAATGAAGCTGAGAGGTATATTGTTTGGAAATCATCGAAGTAATGGAGAGACAGTGATTGTTGATTCTGCACAGTGACTGGTTACAATATTAGAATTTTGTAATCGGAAGAGAACTGGTTAGTAGTTAGCTAATGTCACTTTTAGGGAACATCAGGTTTGGCTTATGATTTTCAGAGGTATCACAGGTCAAGCGAGCCTTGGTTGTTTTGCAAAATAAACTAAATTAAGCTTAGCTTGTATGACTAAACTAGTTTTGTCTGCTCAGGAAATTTTCAAGTTGGATCTCCATTTGTGTTTAACATTTTCTAGGATCCCACATCCTAATCTGAGAGGGATCCCACCAGGGACTACCAGTATTAGCACAGAGAGCTAAATCTTTCATAGGTATTCAGGATGCATGGGAAATTATTACAGATAAAGGACACTTTTACTTAGTAGCAACTTACACAAATTTTCCAGGAGACTTTTTTGTTGGAAACCTTTTTTGATAAGAGTCTATGTCTCTTAGCTTCACTTCCTGCCTTCAAAAAATATACCATTACTAGGTCTCCTCATCATAACTAAATGTATCTGTACTGGTCAAGAATCTTGCTGAGATTTGCAGTTTTGTTTTTATCAGTGACTAGCATTGTAAAAACAAAAGCGCACACGCGCACACACACACACACACACACACACACACACACACACACACAAATAGGAGTTTGGATTCTTCGGCTATTTGTTAAATTTTACTTCCTGCCTGGCTTCTGTTAGAAGAACAAAATAATGTTAAGAGCATTATTTCTGTTGGAAATGTTCAAGTAGAAACTGGCCTTAATATGGTCCCCCTAGAAAGGGGGTCTGAGAAAAGTTGATTTGAGAAATGAAGGAACACCAGTAGGAGGTGGGCAGGTGAGGCAGGAAAAGGAAAAGAGCCAATAAAGGATAAATTCTCATGCCAGCTACCACTATGAGTGACTGCAGTTTAATGGTGCAGGGAAACATTTGGGGAGGGTGTAGAACACACACTCAGAATCATCCCACCCAAATGCTCATGGTGCTGGGCTGTATACACACCAACTCCCATCAGACACCATTTGAGCATTGCTCTCAGGGACTGTTAATGATTGGACACTCCCAGGCTCTCCTGGGTGATGGCAGAGGGATTGTTGAGTCCTGGGGAAAGCCCCAGACACAGAGATGCACCCATTGGTTACTAGAAATCAGCCACTGGGGGAGGACACAGGGAAGAGGCAGGAGCTCACGGGGGCTGCTCAGACCCAGTGCTCTGAGGTCTCCTGACATGAAGCTTCTCACTGGACACTTAGAGGAGTCACCTATGTCAAACACAGAGGATACTGGACCACAATCTGCAGTCTGAGCTAGGGTTCTTGCCTTGGGCAGTAGAGATCCTTCATTGGTCACAGGGTCCCTTGGCATCTCCCAAAGTAGATCTCACGGGCTCGCTCTCTCTTCCTCTCTGGGGCATAGATGCGGTCACCAGAGAAGTGTGGATGGCACAGGGTGTTTGTTCCTCCAGTGCTTACGAGCTCTTCGCAGGTAGAGTCAGGGACAGCAGACTTCATAGCCCCAGGGATGTGGTTGTTGGACAGAGATAATACCTCTTTGGAGGGCAGAGGTGTGTGTGTGGCAGTGACAGACTCTCACACTAGTGAAGCTGCTTGGTCACAACTCAGAAACAACCACTACCACATAAAAGTTTATTTGTAGAACTCTCATCATATGCCAAAGCACTGTTGAGGACTTTGCATGCGTTGCCACATATGGTCTACAACTGTATGAGGTAGGCACTGTTGGCTTTGGAGGTAGGTTCTATTTAGAACTTGAGTAATTTTTCCCCAAGGAATTTATCTAGTAAGCAGTGGAACTGCGATTTGGATTCCAGAACTCATATCATGCTTTGACTTTTACAGAGTAGTGGTCACTAGGATGAGCAAGTAAGTCAGTGGGGAAACTGGATAAAAATGCTGATTCCCAAGCTCCTTCAACCAAGATGAAGTGAGTCCGAATGGGGACTCAGGATTCACTGTAACAGATGTTCAGTCATCACAGTGCAGTAACCCCTGGACCTGAAAAACATTGCACCACATTTGCCAGTCGTCCAGCATCTGTGCGCTCATCTGTGGGCCCTTGAAGAAGGACATGGGATGGAGATGTGTGCTTCTAGAGAGAAGGACCCTAACTAATCCTTTGGCTTCAAGTCCAGTGTTGGAAGACTGTATCCCATACAAGACAGGGGACTGACTCCGGAAGAACTGGTTGCTGGTATTAATTCTCACACTAATTTGCCATGTGCCCTCGTATCTGAAACTAGTGCTCTTCAAGACTCTCTTTCTTCTTCCAAAGAAGGAGGAGGTAGAAAAGTCTCCAATCCTACTCTCTCACTTGATTGGGTGTTTCCCCCTACTTCTCACTGTGGCATTTGAAATAGCCAACAGGATTAAGTCCTTTATCATTTCCAAATGTTTGCTCATAGATGAACAGGAATTTGTGTAAT
Organism: Proteles cristata cristata; assembly: GCA_017311185.1. Taxonomy (NCBI): domain Eukaryota; kingdom Metazoa; phylum Chordata; class Mammalia; order Carnivora; family Hyaenidae; genus Proteles; species Proteles cristata. Next base: position 216,089 of record JAESUZ010000511.1, on the reverse strand, counting down.
AATTATTGTATTGACTACTATGCCATGAGCACTTGCTAGTTACTTGGCTTTATTCTTAGGAATTTCCATTACTTTAACAGCCATAGACTTACTACAAGAGTTCTTCTTCTTGCCATGGATTCCTTTGGCATTCAGGGGGAGCCTGCATATCCTTTCTCAGAATAGTGATTTTAAATGCATAAAATGGGGGCACCTGGGTGGCTCAAGTCAGTTAAGCCTCTGACTTTGGCTCAGGTCATGATCTCACAGTTTGTGAATTCAAGCCCCACATGGGGCTCGGTGCTGACAGCTCAGAGCCTGGAGCCTGCTTCATATCCTGTGTGTGTGTCTCTCTCTAGCCCTCACTCCCCTCTCCCTCCCCCTCAAAAATAATTTAAAAACATTACTGGTTAAAAAGTAAATGCATAAAATGAAATACAAAGTAAACCTGTTATATGGAAATGTAATATATGAAAATATTTTAAGGACCTACATGTGTGATACAGTAATATATGTGATTTGTAACTATTGCTTTAAATGACAGGATCTAATGACAGGTGTCAATGTAGTGATGAGTGCAAACGGTTCTTTGAGCTATCTGTTACAAGTGCACATTGATGTGACAGCATCCATGATTCTGTCAGTGACGCAGTCCCAGGTCACTGCTAATATCATGATGGCTTTTTGCAGATGTTTATATCTGAGAGACATTCAACATTTCAATTAAGCTAGTAAATCCTCTAATTGAAATGTTGTATGTTCCTCAATTATAAACATAAATATTAAAGATGTTGTTTTTTACCCATCCAGGTTCCCAAACCCCAAAATTTCTACCCATAGATCCCCTTGAGGGTCTGTGGGTCTAGGTCAAGCACCCATGGACTATAAAAACTTAGAGCTACTTTCTTTTCTCACCATGCTTCGATTTTCTCATCCTTAAAGTAGAGGTAATAATAGTATATCTTTCATTGGCTGCTGTGAGAAATAAAGTAATATTTAAGGACATTAATGAGCTCCTAGTAAACACTCAGGATTTAGCTTTTGTTATCATTATTTCGGTGCATCCTATGACAATCCTATGAAATAGTATTTTTATTATCCCCCACTCCCAGAATAAGAGACTGAGGCTCAGAGAGGTTATGCTTGTACAAAGAAACAGCAAGCAGTGACAGAGTGTAATGAACCCCAGATCTTTCTGGTTCACCCTCAAGCTCTTGACCACATACCATGTTGTATACATATTTTTGTTGCAAATATGGTAAATGTCCTTTCAACTTCCTGGAATCAGGTCAAACACTGGGGTAGTGGCTGTGAAACCCCCAGTTCTTTACCCCTCTGTCTAAGGTTCAGGAACCTTTTATCATATTTGTTTGGGGACTCTTGTTTTTAAGATTTTATCTTTTAAATAATTTCTATACCCAATATGGGGCCCAAACCTACAACCCTGAGATCAAGAATCACATGCTCTACTGACTGAGCCAGCCAGGCGCCCCGTCTGGGGACTATTTTTAAAAGCATGTTGGAGACAGTTAATAATAATATCTTTCCATTCAAGGTAAGCACTCCCCAGCTCAGTGCTTAGAAGATCCTAACTACAAAGACTTCACTGGCCCAGAAATTTTCAGATTCTAGTCTTTTTTAAAATGTAGTTAGAAATATATTCATCACCTAAAACTAAAATAAATATTCCTCAGAAACTCAGACATTCTCAGCCTTGAAAGATAATAATCACCATAATGATAATGATAGCACATCTTTCTGTTGCCGATTACTGAACTTTTATTATTGGCCAGACACCGGGCTACGTACTGTCCATGCATTGCCTCATTTTCTCCTCTCAACAGTGTTCTGAGGAAGAGGCCTTGTTCCCATTTTCAAGCAGGGAAAACTGAGACTCAGAGAGGTGAAATGACTCTTCCAAGATCATACCTCTAGTGAGTGGCAGGGTTGGGAATCCAAACCCAGATCCATATGATTCCAAAGCCAACCCTATCACAATGATCCACTTCATCATCACATGATCTATGCCCACACTTGCTTCCATTGTGGTAAATAATTGGGAACCGTAATGTGTCCCAAAATTGCTCTAAGGATGTTCAGTTAAGCCCAGGGAGGAGTATACTCCTCTGGGTCAGGTAGTATCCACTGGTCAGTATCCATTTCTACCAGCTGTTACTGACCTGGAGGCACTCAACTGGCGTGACATTACCTCCATTGATCTTTCTGTCCTCCATGGTCTTCACATCTGTCCCCCATCCTCCATATGTCACCAGCAAAACTGTACTTGGTCTCCAGAATGGGTTAGTGTCTGGAGAGTGGGAAAGAAAGCTGGACCAGAGGAGCTCTCTGAGACAAGCAGACAGGAACCTAGGAATTTTAACTAGGTGTCCCTTAATTTTGTATGACTCTTGGAAAGTCATTTCCCCTCTCTAGGAGGTTGTGTTGTCTTTTGGATATGAGTAAGAGCTCTGGAGTCAGAAGACCCATGTCTGCTTCCAAGTGGGCATAATAATAGCACCTATCAAAGGGTTGTTATGTGAATGGAATAATATAGTCTACATAAAGCTCTAAGCACAGTTTCCAGATAGTACTTTCAATATTTCAAACCTCCATTCAGGGTTATCACATTCCTAGGCCCCACAGAAGGAATTAGAAGAAACCTCAAGCTCATTAAACTTCTTAACCTTGGGTCTGAGTAAGACAATTCTGAACTTGGTGTATTGCTTTTTCTTCCATCTCCCTGGCTGTTGGCAATGTCATGAGTATGTCAGGGACCTGATTTTACTGAAGACCCTGTTATAATTTTGATAAAATTTTTAAAACTGGAGAGAAGATAAATTCTTGCTCAATGAATATGGTTTTCTGAGTAGAAGGAATTTTTCAGATCTAGAGGTCTACAGGGGATAAAATCATCATTAAGGAGATCCATGGTAGTAAAAAATGTTGCATTTAGATGGTCTGTTAGTTATGTATTACCATTTATTGTTACTTGTTATAAGAGATCAGGAATCTGAGCATGGATTAACTGGGTTCTGTGCTTCAGGGATCTCTTGTGAGCCTGCAATCAAATTGTAAGCCAGGGTTGGAGTATCATCTGGAGGCTCAAGTGGGGCAGATCTGCTTGCAAATTCACTCATGTAGTTGTTGGCAGGGTTCAGTTCCTCAAGGATTGTTGGACTGAGGGTTTTGGTTCCTCCCTGGCTCTTGGCCTTAGGCCACCTTCAATTTCTTTCCATGGGAGACTCTCTAATATGTAAGTTTACTCCATCAAAGACAGCAGAAGAGAGCATTTGCTAGCAAGACAAAAGTCACAATCTCTTGGTCGTCTAATGATAGAAATGACAACATCACCACATTCTATTGGTTAGAAGCAAGTTGCTCAAGGGGAAAGGACTGCATAAGGCTATGAAGACCAGAAGTTAGAGACCATTTGGGGCCATCTTAGAGGCTTTCTGACAGAGATGGGACCTAAGGTCCCTCCAGTGCAGAAGTCTGAGTTACAGTGTCTTCTGTGAGTAATGAGTATATAAGCACAATGATAACAACAACTTTATCACTTTCAGAGAGATAACTAACTAACCTGGAATTGATTCTTAGCTCCACCACCTTCTGTGCCTCAGCTTATCCATCTTTAATACTTCAAGTAATAAGAGCCCTCACACCTCAGGTTTTTTGTGTGAGGCCTTTACTATGGAATGTATGAGTGGCAAAACAGATGATTGCCCAACAAATATGTAACAGAGTTATGGCAGGTCAGACAAGAACTATGCTTCCCAGCCCTTCTCCTTTTGCATCTGGATGGGGGGGCGTGTGACTGAGTTTAAGACAATATTAATGGAATTAATACATGGTCCATAAAACCTCTGGCATAATCCTCCCAACTATCTCCCCCACCTGCTGGATAGATGTCAATGCCCAGCACAACCTCAGAAACCACATATTGAAGATGGCAGACCCTTGGTGAGCCCCAGTCTCTGAATGATTTTGTGGGGCAGTGACTTCCCCCACCACTGTTCCTATCAATAATTGAACTTTGTATGAGTAAGAAGTAATCTTAATATTGTGTTAAGCCCTGAGATGTCAGGGTTTATCTGTTAGAGTAGCTAGAATTTCCTAAGCAAATCCAGTAGATGAAACATCTTGAACAATGTCTGGCACATAAAAAACACTTAATAAATGTCATCTCTTAACCATTTTCATCTTCATCATCATTATCACCATCACCATCTTAACTAACCTACTCTGGGCTAAGAAATTCATTTCCCAATGTCTTACCCTCCCAGGAACTCTATTTAATAGGGCTAGTAATACCATTTAATGGGTAAGGCATTGAGAAGTTAAGTGACTTCCTTATGATCACAGAGCAAGTGCTCGTTCCACCATTTCTAGTACTTCACTCAGCCCTCTCCAAGTTGCTGGTATAGTCTTGATCCAGTTATAGAAGTGAAACCTTTGTAGGAGAAGAATGTCTGTGTTGTCAGCTTGGCATCTTGCTTATTTTCTTGTCAGATTCCAAGTCCCAACTCGTGCTGTGTTGTACTGTTCAAAGAAAGCACTTCACATCAAGAAATGTCATGGTTGCTGGAAATAATTTTTTCACATCATCTTGAATTTTTCCTTTTTGCAAGTTCAGAGGGTTCACTTAGATTCAAATCTTATAATGCCTCCTTTGAAAACATTCTAAAAGGGCACCTTGTTTTTAAGAAGCTCAACATCCAAATAGAACACTTCATTGTCTTCATCTTAAAAGCTACAAAATGAGGATATCCTAAAGAGGTGATTTATAATGTGCAGGTGCCTTATTTTCTGGTAATTGGAAGCTGGTTTTGATGCTGTAATTTTGTTTTTGTGTTTTGCTGCCCACTTATCGAAGGCAGTTGAGCTGAATGTACAGGATTTCTACAAGTTGGCTGTCAGTCGAGTCCCCATATTCAGGTCCCAAATGTTAATGCCGTGTAGATCTTAAAGCTTTTATCATTGGTCTCATTGTTTGCTGTGGGAATCTGCCTCATGGGGATATTTAGTGCTTTCTCAAGCAGAGTCAATAGAATTTTGGAGATAATTTAAAGAACTTCTAAGTGTTTTGTTCCTCTCAAGTACCTCATTTAGCTATTCACTAAACAAATACAGATTACCTACTACGTGCCAAGTGTTGTACTGGGCCTTGAGGATACAAGGATCCCTATGCCACTGTCCCTCCCTCCCTGGGAAAAAAGAAATGAAAATGGAAGATGGATAAATGCATAGCAAGTGTCATAAAGAGAGATAGGATGGGTAGGGGAAACCCTTGATGACAGGTAGTCTTGGATTCAAATCCCCTCCCTAGCACTTCTAGCCAGGTGACCTTGGGGAGATTACGGAGTTGTTTCAGAGCCTAGGTTTTCTCATCTCCAGAATGGACACAATCCTACCTACCTAGTCATGTTGTTTGAACATTTGAAGTAAGGTGTGTGGAACATTTAATCATGGTGGCTGCTCAATAAATGGGTGCTGTTATTAATAGAAAATATTTGCTTCTCATGGATTCCCAGGCTAATGGGGTAGCTTGCTGTTTCTCAATTATATTGAGATCCCCAGAAACAGATCCCAAGACTAGGATTCATATGCAAGGAAGAAAGAGATCCAAGGAGGGACTAGTAAGGGAAAGGTTGGAGTCAGACAAAAGGGAGAAAAGCCACACAAGGGCACAATTTCAGGCGATGTCCCATGGAGGGTAGCTCTGGTGTGCAATGCTCCTCAGAACTTGCAGCTACTCCAAGCAAAGAAGCTGGGCTTTCATTCTGACACACCTTCCCATCCTCAGCAAAAGGGATGGGAACCCCCAGGAACACTGGCTTGCTGTGTGTAAGGGGAACAGGAACCTAGTGCCAGGAGCCCAAGGGAAGAGTTTCAGAATCTCAGGTGCTGGTAATTATAATCAAAGGCACACAGAGTCTGAAAGATTGGTGGCTGGAAATAAGAAAAGGGATATGAAGGCATCTGGGTGAAGCACCAGCTATGCTGATCATACCTCCCTTTTCTGTCTTCTGGGGGACATTAGTCCTGACCCAACTAGCCCCAAGAAGTAGGATGAGTTTTCCTTGGATCATAAGCACAGGATGGGGCGCCTGGGTGGCTTAGTCGGTTAAGCATCCGACTTTCGCTTGGGTCACGATCTCGCAGTTCGTGGGTTCGAGCCCTGCGTCGGGCTCTGTGCTGACTGCCGGCTCAGAGCCTGGAGCCTGTTTCAATCTGTGACTCCCTCTCTCTCTGATCCTCCCCTGATCACGCTGTCTCTCCCTCTCTCCTAGAAATAAATAAAACATTTAAAAAAAAAAATAAGCACAGGAAGTTTGTAGCATCTACCTATTCAAATATAGCTAATGGGAGGCTTTGGGGTCACTCTGGCTTACGATAATGTCTTGGCCTACCTTTTTATTGGCTGTGGCACCCTGGCCAACTGCTTTAGCCTCTCTGACTTAAATTTTCTCATTCGTAGAATAGGAACAACAATATGTTTTTTTGTAGGTTGGCTCTACAAGGATGTCTTTCTGTTCGCTGATTTATCTGACAAATATATACCGAACTTCTGCTATATGTCAGGCTCAGGGCTAAGCATTGGTACACTGAAATGAATCAGACACAGGTCCTGCAATCCAAGACCTTGGCAGCTAGTAGAGGAGGCAGACGTGTAAATTACAGACTCCATGTCCTTCCTAATACGTGATCTCTCTCTCTCTTTGTCTTCCTCTCTATCTATGTCTTGTTTTCGATGCTGTGCCTTCTCCTCTCTCTTCTTCTGCCCCATGTTCTCCCTCCTTCACTTCTTCCCTACATTTCTGTCTTGCATCCTCCTGCCCTCCCCACAGACCTAGTTTTCATATCAATTGGACACTCTGTCACCTTCTGCCCTAGCCAGTTCCTGCCTCCCACTGCTATTTTCCAAGGGCCCTTCTGAAGGTTACAGAGTCTATGAAGTTCTGGGCAATTCAGTTCAACCTGGACTCTCTGGTATGACTGAGGATGACATGGAAATAACAGCAAACCATCCAGAGCTTCAGTTAAAGCTTGGGGGCTGGAGTCAGGGGTAGGTGTGGGTGTATAAGTGCAAGTAGCCGTCCTGAGTCCTGGGGAAGAGCAAATTAGAATGCATGGCTAATTAATGCATGGGGGCAAGGAGTGGGTGGTGGTACGGGAAGGCCTGGAAAGCAGAGATGATTTCCCTGCAATTTTGCAGAGAGGTGGATCCCCAAGCACACCGGGATGGGCACCAGGAAATCCGTAGCTTGAATTCTAACTCTGGAACAAGCTGCGTGATATTGGACATTGTTTTCCTCATCCACAGGATATGGATAGAGACTGCGACCTTGGAGGACTCTTCTGGTCCTCTTGGCCAGGAACCCTGCTTTCAAAAATGTCTCAATTTCTCCTCCTTTTGCTTCTCAGTCTTAGAATGACATCGACTAGGGGATCCTATAATGGTAGCCAACTTTTTGTATTCATTCCAGGATTCTGGGAGAAGATTAGCTTTGGGCTTGGAAAGACTTAGATGCAAGGCCCTGGAAGCAGACCCTGTGGTTGGAACCTGGTTTACCCTTGTGCTGTGAAGTCATGGGCAACTGCTGCAAATAGAGAGAGCCCTCTGGTGACTTGTATAAAACAGCACTCAAACTTGAAAACCATGATCTGGTAGCTCTAGGGGCCCAGAAATCAGCATTTTCACAAACACATCAGAGATTCCGAAGTGAGTAGTTGGTGGACCCCTGAGAATCACTTCTAGGCACCTGGGCTTGGCTCTATCTCAAATACTCCAACCCGGTTGTGGAAGGTCTCTGAGCATCTTTCTTTGTCTGCACAGTAGGGCTCTTCACCCCTGCCCTGTCCTTCTGCAGGATTTCTATGAGGAACAGATGAAATGGCAGATGGGAAGCCTCTCAGAGGCTCTGCAGAATCAAAGATGTTGCCCTTTATGTGTGAAGCTGCACAGCTTCCCAGCTCCCATGTCTCTGGACTCAGAGTTGAAGAGACTGCAGACAGAGAATAGTCCAGTGAACACTTCAGCCCCTCACCCCACCTCCAGTATCGCTTCCATTTGACCAGTGGTGTTGACTCTAGCCATTGCTGTGGCAACCAGCTGCACAGGTGAACCCAGGTAGCACCTGGCCTAGGTGTGCTGCAGAGCTCTGCCGTCTGCCTTAGTGCCTTCCTGCCTCTACCATGTAGGATCACATCAGGACCCAGTGCAGCCATTTTGAAGCATGTGTAATGCTGGAAGTGTGAGGGGCTTACCACCCCGTGGGCTAAACACTGTCCAATGGGAGTTGGGGACTAGTGGTATGTAGTTCCCATTTCCCTCTCTTGGGAAGACAATTCTGAGGGCATTCTGTCAGCTCCTCAGAGGTCCTGGTGGGCTGGAACCCCCTTCCTCACAGTGGTAATCAGCTCCATAGAGGCCCCCTGAGACTGGGTTTTTCCTTCTTTCCTATTTTACTCTTCCTAGACCCTCCTCCTGTGTCTTAAGACTACTTCTCCCAAACAACTACCTTAAAGCTTCTACTTTGTACCTGGGTCACTTGGCAGACCTCATACACAGGGATCCTCTAGAACAATTCTGCCACTTACAATCTTAATCCCGAAACTCCTATCCAAACCTACCCGCTCACACCTTGCTCCGTCCTATGATGTCCTCAGGCAAGAGTGTGATGAGACAACTCCATTAGGTAAAAAGGTGAGCACAGAAGGGACATTTCACATCACTCCTCCTAACACTCAGTCCATTTAAGAAGACAAAAATGAGATGCCACCGAAAGTTACTTTTCTTTGCCTTTTTTTTTAATCTGCCCACTTCCTGTCTTCCCTTGGGAGATTGAAAAGTGTCTTCTCACACATTTCTTATTATCAGAACTTAATGAGAATTCTAATTAAGACTACTGCACACTTCAGCGGTAGTTTCCAAAATGCAGCTCTGGCTTCTAGTTTGTCAGGCTGCCAGTCTTTTGCATCCTTGCCAAAGATACCCTCTATCATAATAATATGAATAGCTATCATTTATTCAAAGTCTACTATGTGCCAGGCAATTTGCATATATTAGCCCTAGTCCTCGCAAAAACCCTATGAGGCAGGAGCTGTTCACTCTAGGTTTAGAGGAGAAAAGTGGGGCGCGCCTGGTTAAGTGTTGGGTCTCAAGCCATGTGCCTAGGAATTGGTGGAGTTGGGGTTCAAACTCAGGTCTGCTCTCTGCTCAAAGACTTCTCATGTCCAGCCTGCCCAGGGGATCATGGGGAGGGAGAAGATAAAACAAAAATCTTGTCACAGCTTCCAGAATGGCCATCAGTTCCCATCAGAATGTTTGTTATGAGTTGTTATGTCTCCAGCCTTGGTTTCTTGGACTCTCTGGGAACAGTGCTGTAGTTTAGGGAATCCCAGGAGACTCTGAGACACCCAATTAGTAGGGCAGTAATAGCAGACCCCAGAATAGACTGATTGCTTATTCATTATTCTTGTTATTTCTGAACTCTTCCATCCATTGTAGGGAAGACTGTCAGCAATTACCACGATGTTCCTTCCAGAAAGGGGCCTCTTAGCCTGGCTAATCACCTCACCCAGAACCGAAGAGAGTCTCAGGGTGAATTCTCCTGATGTGACATCAAACTTCTGCTGTCTCTGGGGCTTCCCAGTGAACCCTCAACGAACACCTTGGGGCAAAATGAGAGAACTGGACTTTTGCAAAGGAATGAATGGATCCCTTTCAGACTTGTTAAATGCTAGTCACTTTGTTGAACAGGTGTGCCTAGAGGCAATGTGTTCTTGTAATGCATCAGCAGACTGATACCAGGTAGTGGAGGATCAGGTGTGAGCTGGGGTCATTTGCACAGAAAGAGAAGAGCTGAGTCTGTTCCTTTCTCCTCTCAGCAGAGTCTCTGTCATTCTGCTTTTTCTCTTCATTCTCTGGCTTCCTACTCTCCTTTGCACTGATCCTCTTGAGCACCTACTTAATAACACCACATACTTGTATACCTGACTTTATCAGGTGGAGAGTATCCCTCACACTGCTCAGCCCCTAAAACCTGGGTGCCCTCAAAACACATTCTCTCTTTTTGACCCTTTCTGTTTCTCCTCTCTTGCTCTCCATCTTTGGGATTCTGTGTCTGTCTCTTTTTGTCTCTCTGTTCACTCTCTCTCTTTCATGTACAAATGATTAATTCTATATTGAGCTTAGTCCATATTAAGCCATCACTGCCATCTTCCACTCCTACTTGTTTCAAACAAGGATGACTCAAGTTCAGAAGACAGAAGCTGGGACCCAAATCTGGTTGACTCCAAAGCTTAGGTTGTGAGACGCTGTCTCAATTTCCCTTTTCTTCACTTTCCACATTCACTCTATTTCCAGTTACTGCCATGTTGATACTCAAAATATTTCTCAAACCTGAAATGCACCTTCCTGTTCTTACTCTTAATTTATTCATTCAACATAAACTACTGAGCACCCACTATGTTGATATTTTGTAGTAGATCTAGAACAAGTGACAGAAACGTCAGAATTAAGGCAAGAATCCAGTCTACAGGGGAAGGAAATGACCACTATCACTGTATAAGTTTTCATCACATCAGGCTGGGTTAATGTATCAGAATTTTCTCAAGCCCCTCTCCATCCGGCAGCTAGATTACCTAATACCCTCCATAACCTATCCTTCAACTTCCCCAGACTCATCTTTTACCATTCTCTTCCTTTTTGTGTTCTAGGAAAATTAGGCTGTTGGAAGTTCCTCCATATATCTACCATGCTGTTTCCTGCCAGGTGGCAAGTGCTTGATTTTTTTCCTCTGCCCGGAATGACTTTCCTTTGGCACCTGGTTAACTCCACTTATTCTTGAAGGCTCATATCAGAATCTTCCCAACCCTCTTAGCCTAGATTAGATGTTTCTCCTTATAACCTATAAATATCCATTATTGAGATTATTACATATTGTTTTATAATTACCTCCTTAGGTGTCTTTCTCCTATTAGACTGGGAGCTCACAGAAATAATTTGTCTCTGAATTCCCATTGCCTAGAAGAGCGTGTAAAGGCAACTGATAAATACTTGAATGAGTGACTAAGTGAACAAATTAGTAAGTGAAAGAGTGCTATTTTTACTATACCTTGTTGCCTTTCTGAGCATTGATAGGCCAAAGCTTATTGAGCACAAGGGATAAATTGTAACTTAAAAGAGCTGAGGACTGAAAACCTTCCTTTGGTTGTGGGGGGCAGAGAGGAATGCCCCAGACTCCTCTGAGTGTCTGATGTGACGTTTACAAGAAAAAATACACATACACATAATACACTTGATATAGTTCTGGGGAATTGGTGGATTCCCACTGCTCGTATATGTTGACCTCTGGCTCACTTGAACACAGTATTAAGAACAGTATTAAGAACTCCACCTCTGGAAATGAAGCCAGGATACAAATGATCTGCCAGAAAGTCTCTCCATTTAGGAAGTTTTGTAGAAGCAGAGACAGGGTTAGGATTCTGTGCCTTCTCTGTTTCCCTTGGAACATCACATTTCCTCGTGGCTGAAGAATTTGGGCATTAGTATGGAAACCTTTCCTGGACAACGTTTTTTCTTTGTTGTGACTGACATGAGATACTTTGCTAAAACCCTGGCAAGTGACTTGGTTGATTCTTGGAGTTACTATGTAGGTTAATTAAATGTAATTAAGCTAGTCTAAGTTGCATCTGGCTTCTTAATTATGTGGCAAGTTACTTCTGGGACTCTCTTTCCTCATCCCTAAGATTGCAGTAATAATAACAAACTCATAAGGTGTTGAATAGATTAACATTCAAAGGGTGTTGACTGGGACAGTATTCTTATATATGATACATGCTCAACAATCATACACCAGCACCCACCACCATCAACCCCCGCATTCAGGTCTCTTGATATGATCTATGTGATGCTTCATCTGTACAATATCATCATGTTTTGGTGACCCCTTTTTGTAAAGCAGAGGTATACTGACAGCGTTTCCTTCGAGGGTCATCCCACCAATTTCAATACTGTGGTTCTGAGGAACAATCCAGATGTCTTCACAAATGCTGTTACCTCTTTATGAGTGTCCACCTGGTATCCAACATTTATATAAAAGCCCTGAAACTGACCTTTAGAGGTGGAATGTTGTCTCTTTCCTTAATGTTTTCGACTCCCTTCTGTGCTTAGAAGCTGATGAAATCGGAAATCTTCCCATTTTGTGTCTTTTGGAGGAAAACCCAGTTTAAACACTTAATTTTACTGGTGACTTAAAGCTGTGTTTGCCATTTTCTTTGAAGGAACTCTGAGATTTTGAAAGCAGCCCTCTGCAAATAAAAACATCATGACCAGACTTCTCAGCACTCCCTGTGTGGATGGGTAGTTTCACAAATGGGAAAAAAAAAATGTGCATTTTCTTGATTCCAGGGAGCTGAAATTTGACTAGAAAATCTTAGCAGCCCTGAGGCCATGTAATTTAGTGTTCCTGACACTATTCAGCCATCTGCCATCCATGTCTCCAACCTCACTGCCCCTCCTCTATAGCCTCATTTGGAGACAGTAAAACTTTGATTACCTAGTGTAGTCGGAGAGAAGAAGATTCTGAATAAGTAAATTTTCTGGTTCATTAGGTAATCATCTTTGTAGAAGGAGATTATTGGACAGACCTATCTTCGCGTATTGTCACTGCTACTAATTAAGGATGTCCTTGGCCAAGTCACTTAACTTTCCAGGTTATTTATTACTCCAGCCAAGACATGGGAATGGAGATGGAACCTTTTCAAGGTTACTTTGAGGATTAGAAACAAATTTGTAAAGCATATGGCATATAATAGGTACTTGGCAAGAATTGATTCTCTTACCTTCTACTTTTTCTTTCATTCAACAATTTATTGAATAGTTCCTGGGTACCCAGCACATTCCTAGGAACTGAGGATAGAATGTCAAACAAAACTATATTGCCTATGTCCTTAAGGAGTCTAGTGGTAAAATATGATTACGTTCTAAGATGGAGATATTTAGGGTGTTTTAGGAGTCCATAGGAGAGGAATCTAACCCAACCCGGATCAGTTATAGGTTATAGCTGGTATCATAGATGGTGATGGTGGTCATGACTTTGATGAGGAGGAGGACAGCCTCATTCATATTTTGTGCTGAGCATTGACATTAAGTGATAGCACAAAGTCTGCACCACTGATAAGTGTGCATTTCAGAGTCCATTTCAAACTGAAGTTCTTCCTAATTCCAGAGCCCAAGACTGGTGACACCAGCTCTTTCCAAGCTCATAGAGCTTGAAGATTTACTCCAAAGTGGACTAAGAATGAAATTTTGAGCATCCAGTATCATTGCAGTGTGATGACATTCATTATACACTTTTAAAAACTAATCCAAGCCGACTGTATTCAATATTTTATAAATTCATACAGGAAAAAGCTGGTGGATCAATGGTACCCCTGACCTGGAATGGATATGGGTGGGTAACCATGCTTTCATGAGCCCAAGGGGACTTTGATGAAGAATCTGTGAAATGGGAGTTAGTGAGATTCAAACTCAGCTGTGGCCAACTTTCCCTGGATATGAACATGCTCAGGAATCAAAACATCTCTTGTCTAAACTATAAATTCTGTGGCTGAGGATGACAGTAAATGGGAGTTTGCTGGCAGGGTTAGCCCACAGGTGTGTTATTGTGAAGTTCAAGCATCAACACATGACAACAGCTTCAAAAGCAGCAGAGAGATAATACAGACATTAATTAAATCATCCAGCCCAGGTGGGTTCCCTCTACAGAGACTCAGAAACCTGAGATAAGAGCCAAGACTTCCCTTTAAGGTTCAGCCTGAGAGGAAACCAACATCCCACCACCCTTGAATGCCCTCAAACAATCTGGCAAAACAATAGGCTGTCAGTCATCCAATGAGAAAAGCTGGTCTTGATATGCTCAATGCTTAAAAAGAATAGGGATGATACCAGCTATAAATTGATGAGAAGCAGCCTCAACACCTACATAAGTAATCACAGCCTGAATGCAGTGGTTTTCATGAAAACTTAAAAGCCCAAATTCCTGATCTTGGCATCTACAGCCCTCTGATGAATTTCAGCTTCATTTCTCAGCTCTCTCCTTTCTCAAACATTCCAGTCCCTTTTATACTCACTGCTGTCTATAAGAGGGGCCTTATCAGATTGTATCATACTGATGACCTGCTGCATTGCCTACCTGCCTGGAAGATCCTTATCCTGACCCCCTGAACAGCCATGGTGGGTGTGGGGAGGGTGCGGTGGGGTCTCTTCTGTATTTCTCATCCTAATCTGAGTATCAAAAAGACTCTGTTTCCTCACCTTTACTTGCCTTACAATATAACTAACTTTTCCTTGGATTCAGAATTTGTCTCAATTATTAAACCACATTTCCAGGGTCTTTACTCTGCACTCCTCACCTCAGTCTAAACACACTATCCTCTCTCATGAACATCTCTCTTGGCTAGTGCCTTTGGTGAGGGGAGCTGTTGTAAACTAAGGTAAGAACTTTTAGCTTGGTGAACCCATGGTCATTCATGGCCTGTGGATAGCCTTCAGAGACCTATAATCCCACTAAAATGGAATATGAAATCCTGTACGAGATTGTGCTAATATCAGTTTCCTGGTTTTGATGAGGTACTGTTTTTCTGTGCAATACTGCCAACGGGGAAGCTGGATGAAGGGTACTTGGCACTTGTCTGTACTATTTCCAAAACTTCTTATGAGTCTATAATTTAAAAAATATAATTTTTTAAAAAGTCTTTACAAATTGTGTGAAGGGGTGCCTGGGTGGCTTAGTCAATTAAATGTCTGACTCTTGATTTCTGCTCAGGTCATGATCTCAGCTCAGTTCATGATCTCATGGTTTGTAAGTACAAGTCCTGAGTCATGAGGTCGAGCCCCGAGTCGGGCTCTGGCTGACAACAAGGAGCCCGCTTTGGATCCTCCATCTACCTCTCTTTCTGCCCTTTCCTTGCTCATACCCTCTTTCTGTCTCAAAAATAAAAAGAAACATTTTCAAAAAACATAGTGTGAAGCAACCAGATACATAAAATAGGGCGGGGGTAGACTTTTATGCATGTACCTGTTTACTTTTCAAGGACAAGATTTGTATCTTTTCTCTGTTTCTTAAAGCGGAATTTGATCCACAGAATTTTATAAACACCAGTGTAACTATTTACACAGCTCTGAGGCTTAGTGCCTTTACCCCTCCACATAGTATGTCCTTCAGTGGGCTGTCATTTGTCATCACCATTGTTTACTTCTGCACTAAATGGGGGTGGAGGTGAGAGAGGGATTATTTCAAATCTTAGGAAGGGAGAAAACCAGGGGCAGCGTTCCTCTTGGTTGACAGACTTCAGGATGAAGTATCTGAACACAGGAAAATTCTTTACACTACAAAGATTAATTCCATACTAGTATTTCTCTTATCCTGAGTATCTTTAACAGAATGTCTCTCTTGTCTCTAGCCTTGAGCTGGGTTTCAGAAGATCCTCCTTTTAATAGCTTAAGTTTGAGTTGCTAGTGAGCCCTGGTTTAGGAGTCATGATGAAAGTCGAGTGAAAAGAGTACTCACTTTTACTGCTGGCCTTTCCAATGTTAGTCCCAGAAGCTCTGGGCAACTTACAAGCAAACCATGGTGTTCAATATCAGGCCACCCAGAGTCCCCAGGTCTCTTCCTCCAGTTGGAAACATGGCAGCTCATGGCTCCATTTCATGAAAGAGGCAGCGTGGCAGCTGTCTTGGATTCAGAAATTGTCTGGACCTGGAGACACAGGAACTAAGTTTGCATTCCGGTTCCACCTGTTATTAGCTAGGGGATTTGGGACAAGTCACTTCATATCTCCAGGCCTCAATTTTCTGTCTTCCAACTGAGAAAGGTAACATTACCCTCATGATACAGTCATGAGAAGTACATAAAACAGCCATGTGAAAGCATTCTGAAGACTCTAAAATAAGACATAGTTGTGAGAGATTATGAATAAGGAATAAGATGGGAAAAGAAATGACCTGGACATGGGGTCAGTACACAGGCCAAACCTGTGTTGTGTACTTTACAAATGTTACCTAAATTAAAAACACTGACTGCCAGAATCCTAGACTCTAAACAAAGGTAAGAAATATCCTCCATTCCCACATGGAGGAAAGTTAGTGAACATACTGATTCCTTAGACTCCAGGAAGTCCTATTCTATCCTGTCCTATCCTATCCATTAGTTCAATATTAATAGAGCATCAAACCACGTGATACATGTGGGGATATGGAAACCAATGAAACACTGGTCCCTTCTCTCCAAGAGTGGGGAGTTTAATGTGGGAGATAGAAGCTACTCCTTCCTAGGAAAAGAGGCAAAACAGAATCAAAGAAAAGCAAGTCGCTTTAGGGGATTTGTTTTTAAAAGAAACATTACCAACATCCAGCGTGTTAGGGCCATCAGTTCACACTGCAATCAATCTTCTAAACTCTAATTCATCTCCATCTTCAGGCTTGGATGGTGAGAATTTCTGTTAAGACGTAAGAAAGATTCCGTTCTGCAGACCAGATACCAGATAAGAAGTAGGTGCATAGTTTGTTTTATTTTGCATTGTCGTGTTCAGTGGGTGCTTTTTCAGATAATGTTATTTTTATATCAAAGCAACTGCATGTACAGAGTTAAATACATCAGCTTTATAAGGACAAGTAGGAGCCCCTTTCCCCATGTCTCCTCATCTCCCCTCTTTGATGCCTTCCCAAAGGCATAGATTTTTAATGGCTAGCTCTTTTTCCACTAAGTTAATGCCATATTTCCTTTTGCTCTAAAGAATTTTTATGTTTTATTTTTTCAATGTTTGTTTATTTTTGAGAGAAGGGGAATGACAGAGAGAGAGAGACAGAGACAGAGACAATCTGAAGCAGGCTCCAGGCTCTGAGCTGTCACCACAGAGCCCAACACAGGGATTGAACTCATTGACCATGGGATCATGACCTGAGCCAAAGTCAGATGCTTAACCAACTGAGCCACCCAGGAGCCCCAGTGCTATATTTCTAAATATGCCCCTGTTGCTATTTCTCAATTAATTTCCCGCAGACATTATCTATTGATTTCTCTCTTTGAGAGGACAAAGATTTTATTCTCTTCTATGGGGGCGAGTTCTTTCCCCAATCTTGGACTAAAATGAGGGTTTGGTGGGTCTCAGAGCCTGCAGTGCATGCCTGGAATCCCATACAGGCTGTTCCCACCTTGAGGCTTGTCCAGGTTAGAGAGGGAGAGCTTTGATGGGGTCATTGTTGGAAGGTTCAGACACACAAGCGACCTTCCCACAGGCACTGGCTCTTGCTGTTTTCCAGTTGGAACTGCTCAGGCACCAAGCCTCCTGGAATGTAGGCTGGCATTGCAAAAGCGAAAAGAACTTTTAAGATGGAAAACTGCTTGGCTGGAAGTCCAAGGATAGCTCTGCGGACTCTGGTGAAGGAGGAACTGAGTGGGTGGTAGTGGGTGGAATAGAGAGGAGGAAGGATCTGCATAGGTCCAGGCATGGGTCAGAGAGGAGAGGGCTGGAAAACAGCCACTCTCAGGAATGAGACCTTAATATATGAGAACTGCCACAGGGAAGGCTAGGGATTCTTCAGCGCACACTGTTGGGACAAATGTTGGTTAGCAATTTGGCGAAGCCTCGGGTTGATCCTCACGTCAGGTTTAACACTGAAAAAAGAAGAAAAAATAAAATCTTCCAGATAGAGTAAAAGGCTTTAAATTTTTAGGAAAAATATGCTCCAGAAAAAAATAAAATTGAACATTTATTGAGTTGCTGAAACAGGGAGAACTATGAGTGGATAAAATCACAAAATAAAAGATAGATTTAATTACATATGCAATATATATTTTAAAATATATAATATATGGTATCTGTATCTAATTGATTGTATATATTATATTATTGTAATATAGTGTGTCTATTATATCTAATATATGTATTATGATGTATTTTATCTATTATATCTAATAGATTACTTACATATTATTATATTTCTTATAGCCAATAGATTATTTTTATATAATTATAATATACTATATCTATATCTAATAGGTTATTTATGTGTTATATATAGTAATGATGTATAATTATATATTATAATTATTATATCTAATAGATTATATATAATTATAATTTATACATTATATATAATTATTATAATGTATTATTATAATAATATATCTATCTAATAGATATATTCCCACATAGATATATAATCTCTAATACCTATATCTTATATACCTAATATATGTCAATCCAATATATATCTAACATATGTCATTATGTCGTATAATATTATATCACATACATATATGTGTATCTTTGGTTTAAAAAATGTTGGGAGAGCAAAGCAGAACAATATTCTGGCAAAGATAAAAAACTAAGCCTTGATATTCTTAACATAAAAGAGCTTATAAAAAACCATTATGAAAATCACTAAGCTCCTGAAAGCTAAAATAGACAGAAAATAAAAATCACAAAGAGGAAACAAAATGGCTGTAAAAACATATGGGGAAATGTTCAACCTTACTAGTAATCAAAGAAATGCAAATGAAAATGGAGATGCTCTTTGCAGCCAGCAAATGTGTAACATTTTCAAAAACAGAAGAATTCCCAAAGTGATGAGGGTGTGGTAAAATTGATACTTCTCATGCATTGCTGGAGGCAATGTGAGTTTGTACAGCCCTTTTGGAAGGCAATTTGGCAGAGTGCATCAAGATCCTTAAAAATATCCATGCTTCTTAATTCAACAATTCTACCTCCCAGGCGGCAATCCTAAATGAAACGAAAGCATTTTGTGTTAGAGGGAAAAAAACCAAAAACAAAAACAGAAACAGAAAAACCTTCATTGCAGTGTTGTTTGCAGTGGTGAAAAGGAGATTGCAATCTAAATGCATAACAAGAGGAGGAACAGTTAAGTAACTGATGGAGTTCATTGGTTGTGTTATTATAAACCATTAGTAATGAGTCAGACCAACCTGGGTCTGTTCCTGGCTTCTCTTCTCTGAGCCCCAGGGAATGCTGCTTGCATTTCTGCTCCTGCTTCCTTATCTGTAAAATTGAACTAATGGCCCCCTGCAGGGTGGTTGTGAGAATTTGGCTTCGTATTTGGTACATTGACTGGGGGTGCTTTTCTTGTTTCTCAGTCTTTCCTGATTTAGCACCCAGCATTGTTGCTCCAATTGGTAGGATAGATATTCCTGTGCCTTAAAGGATTCCTGGTCAAGGGATTTCACCAGGAAAGCATTAGCAGAGAGAGAGAGAGAGGAAAAAAGATGAAAGGATTTGGGGGCCAGGAGGTGCAGCTAGATGCTGTATAAGTGCATGGGGGCGGGGGGGGGGCTTCAAGGACCCTTCCTCCCCTCCCTTTTCCTCTCCTGAAATGCTCCCAATTCTACATTTGAATTGATGGTTTGAATAGATGGTTTGGTGCTAGATACTGAGAGTGGGGGTAGAGGTTTGTCGAGATGTTTGAGATATTGAGATGAATAAGCCGTTCCTTATGCTCAGTGAAAAGTTATCTCTTTTTAATAGTCATGCTTTGCAAGATGCTTAGCAGCACATAATGTTCTCCACGTATTTTGAGAAAGTGAAGATGCTGTCCTCCTGCCGTTAATGGTCCTGTTTCCATCCTCAATGTTTCCATGTTTTCCCCTTTCCTATGGTGGGCACACTTCCTTGTGATGTTTCCTTCCTGTCGAACTCAAATGTCTTCAAATCAATCCTGGGAACTCTTTGATTTAAAAAAAAATCAACATGCAGCCTGAATAAATAAGAATTCGTGGAGGAACTACCATTACTAGCTTTGTAAGACATCCAGCAGGTACTTGCTGAAAACCTATTATGAGCCCAACTAGACTCATAATACCAGTTATACCCATCATTTCCTTTCTCTGTACCTCAGTTTCCTCATCCATAATATAAGGAAGGTAAGCAATATGGCCTCTTCTTCCAGCTCTAAAGTTCTGTGCATGTTTTAGGCAGAGGAACCAGTATTACAGAAATCCTGGGGGATAATATATTTGAGGCAGAATAGGTGAAGAGATAGAATAAAGGAAGCTATAGTTGAAATAAATCTGTAGGTGTAGGTGGGAATCTGTGACCCTTTCTAGGTTCCAAAGCCATGTACCTTGAAAAGAGTGGAATCTAGGATTTGATCCTAGGTCCCAGTAACCACATCCCATGCCCCTGCAATTACCATGGACCTGATGAGACTTGAGCTCTAGAAGGCTCTCCCCTCTCCAATAACAAGGCTGACATTTGTCAAAAGTTATCTATAGTTGGATGTAAGGGCATTGGAACCAGACCCTGAGAGGCTGACCCAATTATAATCACTCTACCTGCCACAGAAAATTTAAAACCAGCCACATTTGGAGAAAGTGTTTGCTGGGCTCTGATAAGGGCTTATATGGAGCAATGCCCTGCCTAACTCACCAGACTCCAACAAAATCCAACTGTTTATTTGATGAAAAATAGTTTGCCTTTCATTTACATTTCCCCTGATGGTGTGGGTCTGCAGGCTGAGCCAAGGAGTAGGACTTGATAGCATTGGGCTGATGTATTCCTCACACTATAGGATTGTACAGACCTAACAGGGAGGTGTGAAGACACCATTGCATTTCTCCAGGGCACCTCCATCGTGTTTTTGGAAGGAGACTTTTTGTACAAGGCAAGGCAGACTTAGAAACAGAAGGTACCTTCCTAATGACTTTCTCTTCAGAGACTAAGGAAGGAAAGGAGAAAAGGAGGGAGATAGAATGAGCTTTGCAAGAAGGTATTTACAATTAAATTGCGTTTTAAAGGGAATGTGGAAATCCTTGCTCTGCAAAGAAGCCAGCAAATTGTATTAGAAAGTTAGAAAGTGACACAGGCGTTGGAGTTAAGAAGACTTGAGTTGAAGTGTTGATCTGCCATTATCAGCTGTTCGACCTTGGCCAATTAACCTAGCTGGGAATCAGTGTCTGAAAATAAGGATAATATACTTGCATGTTACAAAGGTTATGGCACAGAAGTTATTGAATGTATTTTTTTCTCTGTCTCATTAACCAAGAAATATGTACAGTAAACAGAAATCGGTAGGAGCAGAACACCTTGGAGTCATAAAAGTAGTCAATCTCTAATTAGAAGCATGGTAGTTGGCACCTTGGAATCACCCAGAGCCTGCCTTAGAGAGGAAATCAGTTTTGAGTCATTGGAAGTAGCATCCCTGAGAGAGAGAGAGAGAAAGAAGAGAGGGAGGAAGAGGGGGGAGGTGGTGGTTCTGGAGCGTCACTTGGGAAGAAGGTCATATGGTCTCATTCTCTTGGAAAGGGCATGTTTATAAGGCATTTGTATCTGTTCTCAGGGTTTAAGAGAAAGAGTGAACTGACCACTAACCTCAGACCCTGAGATGGGAAGTTGATGAGACTGTGCGGTTTTGTGGGTAACAGGGATATGTCCCAAGTCTGACAGTCAAAAGAAATGCTTTGTAATGGAGTTCATGTTTGGACATCCCTGGCCAAGCTTAACTCACAAGGAATGATATCACAAAACCAAAGTGGAGGGGTGCCAGGGTGCCTCAGTTGGTTGGGTATCTGACTCTTAACTTTGGCTCAGGTCATGATGTCACAGTTTGTAGAATTTGAGCCCCCCCATTGGGCTCTGCACTGATAGCTCAGAGCCTGCTTGGGATTGTCTCTCCCTCTCTCTCTGCTCCTCTCCCCTCACAACAAACAAACAAACAAACAAACAAAAAATCATAGTGTTGATCCTGGAACTGTAGCACCAACATAGACAGAGAGGACCAACGTTATCTGTTAGATTCTGCAGTACAGTGCTTCTCTTGGCCTGTAGAATAATCTGGAAAGCTCTGAAAACAAACAGTTGTTGTGAGCTCTACCCCAGGCCCATTCAATCAAAATCATCATGTGTAACCAGGCTTGAGAACCATAGGTGTAGAGCAACTTTAAAAAGCATTTGGATTGTTTCAGTTTGGGGCTATCATGAGTAATGTTGCTATGAACATATGTGTGCAAATCTGTGTGGACACTGGTAACCAAATACAAAAATGTGCTCCATCCGTACAATGGGATACTTTCAGATGGTAAAAAGGAGTGAACTACTGACACCAACTACAGTATGGATGAGCCTCAAAGACATTATGTGAAATGAAAAAGAAAAGCAGACACAGAGACAACACATTGTGCAATTCTATTTATATGACATGTTCAGAGAAGACAGAAAGGAGAGTCGATTAGCGGTTGCCTGGAGCTGGAGGTGGGAATAATGATTATCTGCAAATGGGCAAGGGGGACCTTAGGAGAGGTGTGTGCTTGTGTGTGCATATGAAAGTGCTCTCAAACTGATTTATGATGGTATTTGCAGCACTTGGGTAAAGTTACTAAGAATCATCAAAGTGTATAATTGTAAAGGATGAATTTCATGATATGTAAACTATACCTCCATAAAGTCTATAAAAGCAATTCAGTGAGAGAAGAAGCAATCAGTGAGAAGCATTGCAAGAAGAAGCAACGATGGTTGTGGACTGTTTAAAAGCCATGGGTTTTCCTGCTTGAGTGTGGAGGCTGAACAATGATCTTACTCCCTTTATTCTTCACCCTCTACCATGTGTTGATTGCATAAAACCTTAGTTCCTTCTGCTATATGTGAAATTGATGGGGAGACCAATGAGAGGGCTACCAGATTTTTTTTTTTTTTTTGGCCAATCTAGTAGGTAAGGATTCTAAGATTACCTAGAAAAATAAAAATAAACATAAATATATTAGCAGGTAGAAGAGTGCAATAAATATTAGCCCTCTTTTCTTCTGCATCAGGAAAAGCGTATTGTCTTTCTTCTTCTTTATGACCCACTCTTATCCCATTTTTTACTGCCAGAAATGTGCATGTGTCATAGGGGACTTTCATTTTCTCCACACCCCTTAGTATCACTTCTTTCCTTTGTCAGTACTGAAGACTTTCCTGATGGACTCACTGGAATTCTCTCCCCTTCTCTCTCTCTCACTCTGTTTTTTGGGGGGGATTTTAAACTCTCAGGAAAACCAAGCCTATTGCTTTCTGTCTTGTTCTCTGGGAAAGCCATGGAATCAGAGAAGTGATGGTGATTTGGCCATGTCCCCAGTTGATTGCTATCAGAATTGGTACTTTTCACTGCATGACACCAACTCAGCCATCATCAGCTGCAAAAACAGTCTACAGAAGTATTAGTTTCCAACTATGCACCTTCTCATGCCAGTGCAAGGAGACCTCCACCTACTGGTGAGACATCTCAATGGCATGCCTGATGGAAGCATTTCAAAATCTCAGGGGTGCTATTGAGCAGCTGTGTGACTCTGGGCAAGTTGTTTAACTCATAGGGTTTTTATTGGACTGTTAAATGGGAATGCTTATTTTATAAGGCAGATAGAAAAATTCAACAAGATTATTTATACAAAGAGGCCACAGGTCCAAGCACAGGGTAGAGGCTCCATGAATTCTCATTGTCTCCCCCAAGCCTCAGAAGATTAAGAAACTATAGAACTGTCATCCATTGTCAAAGTTCATGGGTATATTTGTCTCAAATCAGAAAGCACTTGCGAATCTGGCAGTCTTAGTCTCATCAATCAGAGCATCAGTTTTGAGTGAGTTGGAAGTGAAAATACCAACGTTGAAAGTGAATCTGGGCTCTTCCAATGAGACTGTTTATAGGAAGGAGTCACTTGCTGTGTGACCTTGAGAAAGTCAATTTAGTGACTTGAGAAAGTTATCTTAGAAAACTAACCTAGGCAAAAGTAACATATTTGGCTAGACAAAAATCTATAACACATGCCATTAGCTTGCTAACTTCTCATTTGAAGCCTCATAAAACCAAAACATAAAAATGTATTTTTCCCCATCAGTTATTGGGCCATTCCAGAGACATTGGGGCATCTGATGAAGGGGAAGATGGGCCATCATTTAAAATTGCCACTTGCATTCATGGATGTTTGTGATTCAGTATCCCGGCTTTCACTTTCTGCACATGAATCCATTTTGATGCTCTGGATAAATTTCCAATTGTTATACACAACGAGATTGTCCTGCTTTGATGTCAGCTTTTATGGCTTAATTGCTTATATATATGCTCATAAAATATACTTTACACTGCTAATATCCTCTTGAAAAAGAAGTTTTCTTTCCCTTGCTAATCAATTGAAATGCCTTGAAGAAGTTACCTACTCCTATAGTTTCAAATGCAAAGGCTTGCAAGTGGTTTTATTTTAAATTTTAATTAATTATTCCAGCCTGTAGCAGCTGTGCATGGAAGTGGTTGTTAGACCAGACAGAAGAGAGCCAAATCACTGCTGGCTGACCCTGAAAGGAAGAGGTAGGAGTGAGTCCCCGATTATGTCAAGTGGCCTGAATTCCATGACATGCTGACTCTTAGTGGGATCAGGATGCTTGAAAAAGTCGTTCACGTGGCCTTGAAGCTAGAGAAGCCACTTAACGATGATAGCCATCTCTGGAGGAAACCCAGTGGAATCAAACAGGTCTCAGGAAAGTCTCACTAATTCCCTACAGCAGAAAAATGACAGCCAATGATGGGAATTTGGTCAGCTGTCCTCAGTCTAGCACAGATTCCCAAGCTGCGCTCAAAGTCTGGCCCAAGGTGCTAGTCATTGGGTCCACTTTGAGTCGAAGCAATGGTTATTTGATGCAGCTGGGATATCTGTCACTCAGTGTCAAGTGTAAATTCTTCACATCTGACAGTAAGGCATGCAGTCAAACGTCTCCTATTTGGAAGGCATAGATTGGAGTTCAGCTCCAGTCTTCACCAGCCATGTGCTACTGCTTTATAAAGAAGACAATTCCTACTGCACAGGACTGGCGTTGGGATCAAGTGTGATAATATCTAAAACCTTTAATATTGTGACTGGTCAGGTGTTCAACATACATTTCTTTTCAGATATTTTCTATGCATATTTTTACATAATTGAGATTGTGCTGCATATACAATTTTGCTTGATTACAGAAATAAAAGTTCAAAGTCATATTTTATCAGAACTTAAGACATCGCTCTATTGTTCTAATAGATCAGTCAATAGAGTCTGATTTCCCCTTTCTCTTCAATATTTTAGCATATTCTTATTAAGTTTTGTGATCATAATGTGTTGTCATATATTTGATTTAGCAATCTTTCAAAGCTATCCATGTCTATGTGGAGGAGTTTTTTTAATCTGTAATTTTATTCATTTTTGGAATGACTTTGGCCAATTTCAATATCAGCATTTCTCTGGCTGCACAAATCATGTTGAGAGGTGCTTTCTCTGTCTCTATTTTTAAAAGAGCTGTGTAAGTTTGGTGTGAGTTCTTCCAAAAATGTTTGATAGAATCCACCAAACTCACCTTGCCTTCAAATATTCTTTGTGGGAAAGTTTTTGACAAATTCGATTACTTTTCTAATGTTCTCCTCTTTTCCTTATAATGCCTCTATTATCTGTGGTGCTAATAACCTCTTTTCATTTCTAATTTTTAAATTTGCATTATTCCCTATTTTTCTTGATCAGTTTACTTTGGACTTTATCAATTTTGTTGGTATTTTTAAAGAAGCAAACTTTTGGGTTTATTGATTTTTTTCTTTCATCAACTTCATTGATTTCTGCTATTTACTATTTCCTTCCCTTTGACTTACTTTGCTCTTTTTTTTTTTTCCAAGGTACAATATTAGGTCATTAATTCCATACTTTTCCTGCTCCAATCTTACCCTCTTCTCTTTTGGAAACTTTAACCATACACATGTCAGATCATTTGATATTGTCCCATAGGACCTTGTGGCTCTGTTAATCTTAAGTCTTTTTTTCCCCTTAGTTCTTTAGTGTCAATAAATTCCAGTTACCTGTCTTCAAATTCAGTGACTTTTTCTTTTGCTTATGCAGGAATTTTTAAATTCCAGGTATCATATTTTAATTGTTATATTTTTTAATGTCTAGCGTTTTCATTTGGTTCCTTCTTATAATTCCATTTAATTTTTGAGATTTTCTATCTATTCACTCATGATGATGATATTTTCCTTTAAGTCTTTCCTTTAATTATTTTCATGTATTTGTGACAGCTGCTTGAAAATTTTTGACTCTTTAGACTCACATTTGGACTTTGGGGTTGGTTTACAGTGAAATTTTATTTTTCTTAACTTTGGATCACTCTTTCCTATTTCTTTGTGTAGCCAGTGTTGTGGGCTTTTTTTTTTTTAATTGAATACTGGATATGATAGATAATATTATGGAGACTTTGGATTCTGCTTTTCTGAAGAATGTTGATTCTTCAACTACTGGCTAATCACCATGAACTTGTGAAGGTTTAGTTTTATATTTTCCTAGTGCAGATACATGTTTATCAAACCTTTCTAACTCCACTGACTTCAATCCTTATACTCTTTCTCCCTTGCAGGTCTTACTGGAACTTGTTTTCAGGCTTCATTAAGGAAAGCCAAGGGTAGGTCTTACTCTAGGGTGTTTCTTTATCCTAACATGTTGAACATTCTTATGTCTCAGCTAGATTTCAGGTGTATTAAGGATGTGTTAAGAAGATCCTTCCTCTCTAGGGCCAGAACATACCATCTCTTGGCACTCTTCTTCCTCCTCTAGCTGACCTATGGTATTTCATTACATTTTCTTTTCTTTTTTTTTTTTTTAATTTTTTTTTAATGTTTTATTTATTTCTAGGAGAGAGAGACAGCGTGAGGAGGGGTGGGTCAGAGAGAGAGAGGGAGTCACAGACTGAAACAGGCTCCAGGCTCTGAGCTGGCAGTCAGCACAGAGCCCGACGCGGGGCTCGAACCCACGAACCGCGAGTCCATGACCTAAGCGAAAGTCGGACGCTCAACCGACTAAGCCACCCAGGAGCCCCTTTTCTTTTCTTTTTTTAATGTTATTTATTTTTGAAAAAGAAGGAAAGAGACAGAGTGCAAGCAGGGGAGGGGCAGAGAGAGAGGGAGACACAGAATCTGAAGCAGGTTCCAGGCTCCGAGCTGTCAGCACAGAGCCCAATGCAGGGCTCAAACTCATGAACTGCGAGATCATGACCTGAGCCAAGTTGGATGCTTAACCAACTGAGCCACCCAGGTGCCCCTCATTCCATTTTCAACCCATAGTAGCTTCTGCCTGGTAAAACTTGGGAGGTCTCACTTTGAAAATGGACAACCTACCTCTCATCTATGAACTTGCAAGGGACCCTCTGCATAGACTTCTAGGGTTACCTCTCCACACAGCTTCCATTTTCTTTGATACCTTCATCAAACACTAATGACTTCATTATGTCAGCAATTCATTCATTAGACAGAATCCCGGTAGCTTCATTGCACATGTCCAGAACTCTGACTGATGTCCTCCTCAGGTTACCAGAACTATTGTTCCCTTCTCATATTTTAGTTCTCTGTGCCATTGTGGGAAAATTTTCCATTGACAGATAGCTGTGTGATCATGGGACTCATCTGGGTTTTCCCTTATTTCATGTATTACAGTCTTGGGCTGCCTGTTTTCCACTGTCTGAAAATCCATTAACTTACATATTTTGTCTAGTTTTATAATTGTTTACAGTGAGAAGATGGGCCCAGTAGCAGTTGTTTTATCATAGCCAACAGCAGTAGAATTTGGCACTTTGTTTTAATGTCTGGGATTTAGATCACTTCGTCAGGATATATTTAGATGTGATGTCTGTCTTCCTTATCACTGCATTCACAATAGTGCGGACACACAGATGGTCCATATAAATTTGTTGAATAATCAAAATATCCTGGGTGATTACCTGGTCAGTCTTTTCTACAGTTCAGGAAAATTTTCTTTATTAGTAATTTGACAATTTCCTCTCCTTCATTTTTTCTGGAACATTTTCTTTTTTATTTTATTTTTAAATTTTTTAATGTTTTATTTATTTCTAGGGGAGAGAGAGAGAGACAGTGTGAGCAGGGGAGGGTCAGAGAGAGAGGGAGTCACAGACTGAAACAGGCTCCAAGCTCTGAGCTGGCAGTCAGCACAGAGCCCGATGCAGGGCCCGAACCCACGAACCGCAAGATCATGACCTAAGCGAAAGTCGGACGCTTAACCGACTAAGCCACCCAGGCGCCCCTCTGGAACATTTTCTAAACAGATTTGGAACTTCCAGATATATCTGAATATTCCCTTACTCCATGTTTGACTTCTTTCACCAGTTCTTTTTTTTTTTTTTTTTTTTTTTTTTTGATGTTTTATTTATTTCTAGGGGAGAGAGAGAGAGAGAGAGAGAGAGAGAGAGAGACAGCGTGAGCAGGGGAGGGTCAGAGAGAGAGGGAGTCACAGACTGAAACAGGCTCCAGGCTCTGAGCTGGCAGTCAGCACAGAGCCCGACGCGGGGCTCGAACCCACGAACCGCGAGATCATGACCCAAGCGAAAGTCGGACGCTTAACCGACTAAGCCACCCAGGCGCCCCTTCTTTCACCAGTCCTAACAAAATCCTTCACCTTAGTATCCCAGCTCAGATTTTAGTCTTTACTGGTATTTGTTCCTTTATGCAGACCATCCACCTACTAAGTTTTAGTCTTTAGTTTGGCAATTATTATTTTAAGGTTTTGTTTTTTGAGAGTCTGGTTGTTTCTTTTCCTTTGCATCCTGTTCTTTCTTACTGATGTGATAAATGGATAAGCTTCCTTCGGTTTATTGTATTAACTGTTCCCCCAAACATTAATTTGCTGCTTCTTGTGTTTTGAAATTCTTTTCCACACTATTAGTTTTCTTCAAATGTATGGTAGCTATTGGTTGCTTTTCCTAATTGTTGATGTAATTTAAATTGAGTGATGTTGGCAGCCAAGGAAGAATTCTTTAGTTCAAGTGAAATTTCATGTTCTCTGGCAATGAATGCAGATTTAGAGCATGAGGACCTTAATGCTGGAGGAGGGATGGGAGGCTGGGTTTTCCTTTAAGGTATGTAAGCAGAGGGTTTTTCATTTTGAATAAGTGATCTTCCTGCCTTTCCTAAAAACTGTGAGTTGTCTGAGCCACAGCCCTACTTCATTGGCCATAGATCACGCTCTGGGAGTCTTTGTCAGATTCTGAAGAAAAGATTTGTACAGAAAATCTTATCCTAGGAATAAATGCCAATAAAGCCACTCTGATATCCAGGGCCTAGCTTCACTGCTCTACCTTTTAATTTCTCGCCCTGAAGACAACTCATGACCATTGTTCTTTATTTCCTCCACCCCATTGTCTGCCCTTTTCCAGAGCTTTCTCTTGTGTCATCGTGTATTGGTGGTACTCTTCTCTTCCTTGCCATTCTCCTATAGATTTAAAGAACATGTGGATGCTTTTCTTCTGTCAGGTTAGTCATGGACATCAAACCAAAAGTAGCTACTGCTATCCTATATTTTAGTAACCACCTGTACCCAAGCATCTTCTTTGTCACTAAATTTATTCGCACCCATGTAAAATCAATATCAAGAGCCCAGATAAAACAGACACCCAGATCCCAGTGACCCACTTGTCTGGGTAAAATATAACAGCCAGTGTTTCTTTATTACACGGTGATTAGAAAACAATTAAACCAATATTAGAGAAAGAGTAACAAGACGGAACATGTCATTTGCAAAGGCCATCTGAGAGCTTTAATGTGTGTTTATTTATCATTAAGAGGACATTGTTGATAAAATATATCTTTATCCAAAATACCCCAAAACAGCAGGCACTGATGGAAAGAATAGACTTTTAAGAAAAAAACCAATGGAATTGGCATAGAGGACACATAAACATCTTGGACCTTGTATATAAAGCCATAAAGGTGATACTCTTTAGAGGCCTTACAAACATATTCCCATTAAAAAAGTGAAGCTGTGGAGTTTGTTTACTTTCGTTTTTGCTTTTAGAAAGAGCTGAGCTGAATGAATTATAGTCATTATGCAACTGGAATGTGAGTATGGGTTTGTATGCAGGTTTGTCTATTTTTTCACTCATTACTTTATTGATTCACTCATTAAACAAATATCAATTAAGGATCCACAACAGATATCAAACACTACTCCTGCAATTAGGAACTCACATTCTAACAGAAGAGAGAAAAAGGAAGCACATCATTGATACCAGTGTAAAGTGGTCCTACAATAAGATTAATAACATGGTCTCTGAGATCGCATGAGAACCTTATCAAATGTAGGGAGATGAGAAGACTTCCCAAAGGAAGAACAACTAAGGTGAAAGCAGGAGTTAATCAGGTAAAGAGCAATAGAAATGATATTTTAGGTAGAGAGAGCAGATATTCAAGCATCTGGAGGCATGAGTGAGAATGAGAAATTTCAAAAGAATCTTAAGTGGATCCACATGGCCTAAGTAAAGAGTGTGAGGGGAAAGGAGCAAGAAAGAATGCTGGGGACGTAAGTGAGAGTCAGAACATGCAGGATCTTTCACCTGTGCTGAGTTGCAGGCAGAGGAATAGCATAGTCCTGTTTGGCTGCAGAGTGTAGGAAAGATTACAGACAGCAGAACCCCAATCACTGGGACCACGTCGGGGAGCGTGTGGAAATCCGGCTGAGACATGGTGGTCACTTTCACAAAGATGTTGTCAGTGAAAGTGAAGGTGAACAGGGCAGTTCTGGAATTGCTTGGTGTTATAATAAGTAGGATCTGATGAGTGTTTTTACACCTGAGGGTGCGGGAGAAGGATGCATCGACTTGGACACCCTCTCACTAATGGGTGATTTCAGGTCCACCCATAGAGATGAAGAGTATGGGTGGGCACAACGATGGAGGAGGAGCTTTGGGAGGAAATGGTATGTTCTCTTTTCGATATCAGACTGGGAGACACCAGTGGAACTACATAGTAGGTAGCAAGAAATGTTAAGATGCATCTCAGGTGGGAGATCTAGGTGGAAGAGTGTATCCAGGAGGCCTGAGCAGTAATGATCATTGAAAACACGGGACTAGGTAAAAGTCAACCATGAAAAGAGCATAAAGGATAAAATGTCAGAGAGATAAGAGGAAGACTAGACTGGATTTGCTGTCTTAGCTCAGGCTGCCACACAAATAGACCCACAAGAGTGGGTAGCTTGAACAACAGAAATGGATTTTCTCACAGTTCTGAAGGCTGGAAGTCCAAAGTCAGGGTTCCAGCGTGGCTGGGTTCTGACAAGAGCCCTCCTTCTGCTTTCTGGTTTATGTCCCCAACATGGTGGAGAGAGAGGAATTGGTTTGTTGATTGATGGATTTGTGTACTGATTGATTGATTTCTGGCTATATTGAGTTCCAAGACAAACCTTCAAGCTCCGGATTCTCAAACCCTTTTGTTTGATCACTGTGACACTCCCCACTCCCCACCCCCCACAACGTTCCAGACACACGATTCAAAAATTTCCTCTTTGGCCCAAGCTCATTTGAGTTGTGCTTTTGCCTTTATGTAATTTCTGAAGAATCCTCACGGATCTTGAAATTGCTTCTGTGGCCCCAGGAAACAAGAATACTGTGATCTGAGGAATCAAGGTCGAGGAACTAGGGGGAAAAAAACGTGTAGTTGTTTTGTAAGAGAGATTCATTCATTCCTTCAATGCACATTTACTGTTCTATGCCCAGATTTAACACTGAACATTGATGGAATGGGATGTGCATAGCTGAATGTGAAAAAAATCTCTCTGATAAAAAATTCTGTTGAAAATCCAACTTCAGGGCCTATTTACGGTGTGACCTAATCTGTGCTCCTACAGGATTGCCTGAGTAGCAATATTATTGCATTTTTATTTAATGCCGCAAGGGCAAACATTTTCATTTCCAGAGGCAGCCAAAGCAGAGCCTCTCCCTTACATGCAGCATTGGTTTTGGGGGACGAAGATGGAAATAGCAACGTACTTTCCTTGATCGCATCTTCTCTTGATTATTCTCCTCCATGGCGAGCATCCACTTATGCCTGTGGCCAAGACGAGCATCCAGAGAATGACATGTCACAGCATCGTGAGCACCTGAGAGGACATGGGGCTGATAGAGAAACAGACCTTCTGCACGGGGAATGTGGTGTTTTGAGTTGCTGCCAATTAATTAGTGATGAGTTTGTCGTGTTGCTTGTTGTCCAGGATGATTAATCTGAGCCCGAATCCAACTAAACCATTAAGGAAAGTTCACAGCAAGATAAGCTGTGAGTGACAATGTTACCCTTTAGAAGAAGGGGAGCTGACAGAATGAATTGCAACCCCCTGCCTCCCCCTCGCTGGCTTCCAGCCTGTCACAGTAAAATCCCTGAGCTCCCGCTGTGACAAAGAGCTGAGAAGGCACGCTTTCAAGGCATGATCAGGGACTCTTCAGAACTTAACGGGGCCTGGGAGTTCACTTCTCTGAACTGCTCATCCTGCAAATGAGTGGGTCGGGGTCCAGAGAAGTCGTTGTACTTGTGTATAGACACACAGCAAGCCGCTGAAACTACAGCCTTCTCACTTTGGCAACCCTGTGTTGTCCCTTCCTACTGTGTCGCAGCGTTGTGCTCTCACAGAGGAGAGTGGCAGTGTTGAGCACACTCTTTAAGGACATAAGAACAGAGGCCTGGAGACCTGCCTTCTAATCAGCTTGCCCCTGTAACGAAGGCTGCAAAAGAAGAGGCTGGCTGCTGATGGTAGCCTTGATGGTTTTCCTCCATAGCTTCCAGAAGCTAGATCAACTTCCTCACATGATAACCTTTTGAAACACAGACTCTAAAACTTACACATTATCACCTCTGCCTCTTTCAGTTGGTCAAACCAAGAGTCCCAGCCAGCCCTTGAGGAGTAGTGACAAAGTTGCATCACCAAAGGTCGTATGGGATAGAACTTCTCTTTTCAGTAATCTTTGCAAATATCATCCTTCACTTCTGACAGTCTAGAAATTTAAAGTCCCCACAGGAACGACAAAATAACCTCACTAACTCCATCGCCCAAATATATCTGATGTGTTTTCTCTGGATGATATTGCTTATGAGCTGCTCTCCATTATCTTGTGCTGGTGGTGGTGGTGATGGTGTTGTTACTGTTGGTGGTGGTATACCAGCATGGGGCCGAGAGAAAATATAAGCATGTGTATGTAGATCAGGTAATCACATATATAGACAAAGCCCAAGAGGGGACCTGGGTGGCTAAGTTGGTTGATTTCAGCTCAGGTCATGATCCTAGGATGACTAGATTGACACCTACATTGGGTTCCATGCTGAGTGTGGAGCCTGCTTAAGATTCTTTCTCCCTCTGTCTCTTTCCCCAGTTCATGCTCTCTCTCTCTGTCTGTCTCTTTTTCTCTCTCTCTAAAAATAAATAAATAAATTGATAGATAGATGGATGAATGGATAGATAGATAGCCCAAGTTCAAAATAGATCCCAGGTAAATAAACACCGAAGGGCAGTAAAATGGAACCTGAAATGACTTTAAAATGCATAGCATAGGGGCACCTGGGTGGCTCAGTTCAATTAAGCATCCAACTATTGATTTCAGCTCAGATCATGATCTCACAGGTTCATTTGATTGAGCCTCATGTTGGGCTCTGTGCTGACAGTGAGAAGCCTGCTTGAGATTCTCTCTCTCTCTCCTTGTCTCTCTGCCCCTCCCCTGTGCGCTCTCTCTCACTCTCTCTCAAAAGAAATAAACAATTTTTTGTTGCAAAATAAAATTGCAATTATTATTGCAAAATGCACAGCATTATGTCCTTGACCACTTTATTTTTCTTTTATGTTTTTTTCTTATTGAGACAGAAACAGCGTGAGTGGGGGAGGGGCAGAGAGAGAGAGAGGGAGACAAAGAATCCAAAGCAGGTTCCAGGCTCTGAGCTGTCAGCATAGAGCCCGATGCAGGGCTCGAACCCACAAACCGTGAGATCATGACTGGAGCTGAAGTTGGACCCTTAACCGACTGAGCCACCCAGGCGCCCCTGTCCTTAACCACTTTGGATAGGCAAACTACAAGCATGACCTTGCACTTCCTAGGAGTGTCATGAAGAGCACAGCACTTGGCTCCTGCAGAAACAGAGAAAATAAGGGCTTCTCATCTGTTGATTATGGAGCCTCTTGTCAAGACTGCATTTTCTCCCTTGGATTTCATGACTTACTCCTATAAATTTCTCCTCTTCGTTTATGTAGCTTGATTGGGGTTCCCTATGCTCAATTTCATTTTATTTTGTTTTGTTTTATTTTAAAATGTGATCTTGGGTGCATGAGTGGCTCAGTTGGTTGAGTGCCCAACTCTTGATTTCCACTCAGGTGCTAATCCCAGGGTCGTGGGATGGAGCCCTGCATCAGGCTCCGTGCTGAGTTTGGAGCCTGCCTGAGATTCTTAAATTCTCTCTCTTTCTCTCCTTCTGCCCCTTCCTCTGCTCTCCCTCCCCCCCCAAAAAAAATATTAAAACACCATCTTAAGGAAAAGCAGAGGCCAAATGTGGAGCCACTGTGGCTTCTGTGTTCTGTCTGCATCCTGGACGAGGCAGACGCCAGAAGTAGTGGTGACTGACATGAGCCCAGTTATAACTCGGAATGTGTGTGTTTGTCCTGATGGCTGCTTCTTATTCCAGCCACTCCTAACACACTCTTTTTTTTTTTGCATCAAACAGTTGGAACCCGATAAACAGAAGAATTGGATATCCCTGCTCAGCTCATCTAGAAAGGCGTGGGTTTCTCTCTTTGTTGCTCCTTTTGTACTTCACCTCTTGGGATGATCCAGTGTTTACATTTCCCTGATCTTTTGACTTAGACTCTGTTACTAGCCCTGTGCTCATCCAAAATCTGGTGGCAGATTCTCAGAGTTTTGTTTTGTTTTGTTTTCATCTTCTGAAGTCTCTCTGAAATATCCAACTTGCACTGACCTCCCGATCTCTCCTGGGTGGCCTCCATTGTATACTCAAGTTGTACAAATCCCAGAGGCCCAGTCCCCATCCTAGAACTGGCCATCTGCTCCCTACCAGACAGCACGACTCAGGTGAGGGCAAGTCACACAGAAAGAAATCTTAACTTCCGGACAAGAGAAGGGAGGGAGGGACGGGCTCTGAGGTGGACTTGTACACTGTGCCCTGTGCAGCTCACCTCTTCCAAAGCGGTTTTTAAAAAAAAAAAATGTTGTTGGGGACGGCTGGGTGGCTCAGCCGGTTAGGCGTTTGACTTGGGCTCAGGTCATTGTCTCAGTGTTTGTGAATTCAACCCCCCGCGTTGGGCTCTGTGCCGACAGCTCAGAGCCTGGAGCCTGCTTCGGATTCTGTGTCTCCCTCTCTCTCTCTCTGCCCTTCCCCTGCTCATGCTGCCTGTCTCTCCCTCTCTCAAAAATAAATAAACATTAGAAATACATTTTCTAATGTTGTCAAAGAGCAAAAGTTCTAGGGCATCCAGTTGAATGAGGACATTTGGCCTCCCTGGTCTTAGCAGTCATCTCTTGGAAATAAAGAAAATATGCTTGCTAGCTTTAGCAGAAAAGCCAGTATTGATCTCTGTTCTAGGGAGAAGGAACGCGACTCCTCATCAAACAAGGATCTTTTTTAAAAAGAACAAGACAAAGCCAACCGTGCACAGGTTTCTCCCCCTCCACACGGCTGTTAATCTTGTCGCATCTTGGCTACAGTATTAACTGGAAAAGTCAAAGAGGCAAACGGATTCCAAATAGCCTCCCTTTATGATGTAATACGGCGATGAGTGCCCAGCTGTGGCAGATGAAATCTGGGCAAGTTCTTTTATACCAATGGTCCTGTGATTGTTTTGAAATAACTTATTTGCTTATCTGACACACAGACGCACCACTGCTGGGTTCTTCCTGCCAAGGTACATGGAGGACCCACGTAGGCCACCACTGTGCCAGGTGCCTCTGAATGTCCGAGGCAGCTCATGCCCCCCATGTAAAGTTCTGACCACCAGAAGTTATTCCTTCCATTGAAATCAAATCCTTCTCCCAGAAAACTGTATTTATTTATCCCGATGCTATTTCCAGAGAACCCAGTCACAACCAAATATTTGACAGTCCTCCTAATATTTGGTGAGGATAATTATTCTCCCGTGAGTCTTTTCTTCTCTAATCAAAATCATACTCTGTGAGTGGACCTTTTCTTGTTTGTCATTGTAAGTGAGCACATACACACACACACACACATACACACACACTCTGTTCCCCAGAACAAAAGAGAAGACCATGTTGTCTCTGAACTGTTTTCAACTCCCTGTCCCTCACTCCCTGTGGCTAAGAAACCACTAAATCCTGCTTATCCCACCACCTACAAAGCTCCTAAATAATGCAGTAGTGGAATCATGCAATGGTTCAGTCCAGACTCAAGCCCTGTCTGGTTTTGAACTCACCATTTATAGGCTGGGTCACTTTGGCCTCAACATCATTGTCTGTAAGGTAGAAGGCGTAACAGTACCTAATCCATAACATTGTTGATTGAATATATGTGATGCTCTTAGGACAGTAGCCAACATCTGATAAGTGTTGTTACTGAGATTGTTTTCATTACAGAATCTGTTTACTGATTGCCATCCTCACTCCTAAAGTCTTCATTCAGGCCAACACTGTCTTCTGCCTAGACATCACCAATAGCTTCTTTTTGCGTGTGATTGATTTCTAGTTTCATACTGGTGTCATTGGGAAGGATACATGCAATGATTTCAGTCTCCTTGAATTTACTGAGATAGCTCTTGAACTTCCAGTTTCTGCCTCCATTAGTCCATTCTTCCATTGTGTAGCCAGAATAAACAGGTACACAAATGAACAAAAACTTGGTGATAGGGCATTTACGTGGATGTGGAGATGATAAGAACCATGAGAAGCCCAGGAAAGTGAGAAAATCCATGAAAGGCTCTGGCTTGTAATCCTGCGGTTTTGTCCAAGGCTGTGTGAGGGGTTGGGGCACCCAAATGACAGCTGGCTGTCCAACACTCCCACTCTTGAATGTTGGACTCTTCATGTGAGGTTAAGAGCAGCCCAGTTCTCAGAGAGATTCTGGCCATACCTAACAAAGATGGTATCATCGCTGTATCCTGGAAAGAATTGCGATGTCCCATTTAGTGACCAGGTAATGCTAAGGGGTTCTACTGGGCAGTTTATCAGCTAGTGTTTTCTGTGTAACAATTCACCCCAACACTCAGTGGCTTAACACAACAACCGTTTATTACTCTATGGCTTGTAGTGTGGATTCACCAACGACTGGGCAGTCTGGATTGGTTTCGGCACTTCTCTGCTGGGTTTGCTAATACTTATGCAGTTCACC
The DNA here is from genome assembly GCA_017311185.1 of Proteles cristata cristata. Taxonomy (NCBI): domain Eukaryota; kingdom Metazoa; phylum Chordata; class Mammalia; order Carnivora; family Hyaenidae; genus Proteles; species Proteles cristata. The sequence goes on along the minus strand of JAESUZ010000511.1, from coordinate 178,939 downwards.
TGGGGCCCTACTCCATGCTGAATTTGGATAGGTCCCCTTAACTGGGGGACCACTTCTCTTTTTGGGACCAGTATCCAGCCTGAGCTTTTGCTTCTCTATAGCAGTGGAAACGCAAGACAAAACATTTAAGACTTAGGCTGAGAACTGACACACCATCGATTCTGCTTTCATGCATTTGCCCGAACTAAGTCACAGGAAATAATGCTCCACCCATTATGCCCACAGACTTCCCAGTGCCCAAAAGTGTCCAGCTGTGGAAGCGCCTGCAGATGCCAAAGGCAGTCTTCCACTTTGGATTTACCAAGTCCCACAATGGCAAATACTGTATTTTCATTTGAGCCCAGGGCTCTCAAGCTCAAATACTTACAGAGGTCAGGCAGCTAATGTAATGAGTGAATTGCGCAGGGTGGGACATGTGATAAAATGGTAGGTTATGCCGTCTTAAGCGAAGGAGAAGCTGTTGGGAATGTCTATCCAGTGTTAATAGCTGCATAACTGTTCTAACACATAAATGGTGGGCACTGGTCTAAAAGCATGGCTTATATTAATTCATTTAACCCCTACAGCAAGCATTTGAGATAGTTCTATTATTGTTGTTATTCCCATTTAATGGATGAGAAAATTGAGACGAGGAAAGGTTTGGTAACTTGTCCCCAATCACAGAGCTGGAGTTCTAAACCCAGATCCCTGGCTTCAGAGTTCATGTTCTTAAATATTACACTCTGCAATCAACTCTTTAAGCCAGATATGCAGACTTTCACAGGGAATCATTCAAATTTTACATCTTGACAAGTAATTTAAATACACAAAAATCACTGTACAGGCCAAGAAAAGTATCTTTCTGGGCTGAATATGACTGTGGGCCTCTAGCTTAAGACCATTAGCTAACCTAAAATATTGGCCTGACCAGGGGAAGTTTATGAGCCTGAATTTAGGGCAGCTGCTCAGCCACTGCAGGCCTCCTACCCTTCCGGAAAAGTACTGAACTCAATCAAAGCTTCCGAAATCAATCCCCAAGATCCCAGCAGTGTCTTAACGGGACTCTGGCCCAGGCTTCTGCCCTGGCACCGGCCCAGGGTATCAGGTAGGCCCTGTTTGACATTGGCCAGTTCTTCCGAGGGCATTAGAAATTAAAACTGGAGCCCCTGGCTGAGACTAGTCTTTGTATATCAGGTTTGGGCCAGCTGTGAGTCTTTTCACCTTGGAGGGTTCACCCTCCTGCAGGGGCCTGGGCCAGTGAATGATGTCTCGGGTGCTGAGCAGGTGTGGCTTAACACTGTTGCCAAGACCTGGCTGGGCAGGAGGGTGTGGGGGTTAGAAGAGGAAAACCTTAGGAAGACCAGAGAATGGGAAAACCAGTGATGAAAAATGTATACAATGCAGGTTGAGGAACAGCGCCTGTGGAGTCCCCAAGAGAAAGTTTGAAAGTGCAGAGGGGGGAACATTGATTCAAGGATATTGCTTTTCTGCCTTCCCTAGAGCTTTTCCTCGACTCACCCTAAATCACAAGGCAGGTTTTTGTGGGATCAGTCTGCCCCTCTTGAATCTGTACCTGACCCTGTGTGGGTCTATTAGTTAATGGGGGGGGGGGGGAGGGAAGGCTCCCTGCCTTCCTTGTACAACTGAAAAGTATCACTTAATCACCAGTCCTTCTAGAGGGTGACAGCTGTCATTCTCCTGCAGCAAAACCCACCTCTCTTGTGCCTTCAGAGGTGATAGCAACCAGCATCTCTTATTTTACTTAATGCAGAATTTGCCTCCATTACCAACCCCACCTCTTCCTGTCAGTTTGAAAGAAAAGAGATTTTTTTTTCCTCTGAAAAATTCCCCACCCTCCATCTTTTTAGGCAGGAACAGACACTGAGATTTCTGAAGGTGGTAAAATAGGTGGTTACACCCTCAAGTTATAATTTTTTAGCATTTTACGTAACAAATCCTGGCAATATTTACCCATTTGTATTATCTAGAAGGTTGTTATTTGCAGGGCCTGCTGTTTTCCGAAAAGGCACACGGAAAAATTTAAAAATAAATAAATAAAAAGGCAGATTCCCCGCCTCACTGTGTCCAGGAACACTGAGGATGTGTTTGATCACATTCTGTTTGGGAGACTGACAAAAGCTTCATGTCAATGAAGCCATCCATGATGGGACTGTGAAAAACCCCTAATGCAGATTATAATACTATTTCCTGATTGTACATGTAATGTATGTTCACTGTAAACATACCTTAGAAAATGTAAAAGGGGTAAAGAGAATAAACACCTTCATTTCTTTCCATCAGTGATAAGCTTAGTATGATATAGTCTCCCATGCACTAATTCAGAATGACACTGTAAGTAAATATTAATATCCAGATTTATTTTGTAGTTGAATGGCATCCTCACAGCATGAAGGACTTGAAATGCCTGCACAATGTTGCAATACACAGATGTTCAATAACGTCTTCATCTGTTCCCCTCTGGGTGGATATTTAGGTGACTTCCAAGTTTTCATGTCTATAGGTGGATAAATGTTCTTGCTCACCATTCTCTGTATTTCCTAGTACTTCAGGCTATTTCTGTGAATCACATTGTTCAGTTGGGGCACACGGGTGGCTCAGTCGGTTAAGCTTCTGACTTCAGCTCAGGTCATGATCTCGTGGTTCGTGGGTTCAAGTCGTGCGTCGGGCTTTGTGCTGACAGCTCAGAGCCTGGAGCCTGCTTCAGATTCTGTGTCTCACTCTCTGCCTCTCCCCCGTTCTTGCTCTGTCTCTGTCTCTCTCTCTCTCTCTCTCAAAAATTAATGAATGTTAATTTTTTTTAATTGTTGAGTCAAAAGGAATGGATGTTTCAAAGGCTCTTGATAATTTTGTAGGAAGTTGGTACAAATTTATACCATGTGGTCTTCTGAGACCAGGTCAGTGTCAGTTTGTCATGGGGGCTTCCCTTTGTCCCAGGGAAAAGCATAAAGCAGGTGAGTGACTGGAGAGTGCTGGGGTGGAGCTGAGATTTGAAGCTTGCTTGTCCCAGTGACTTGTCCAAGTGAGGGATGGCATTGCCAAGGTGACAGTTATGGACTGAAAATCTGTGTCTCCCAGATTCATATGTTGAAACCCTATCTGGCAATGTGACAGCACTAGGAGGTGGGGCTTTGGGGAGATGATTAGGGTTCAATAAGCTCATGACGGTGGAGCCCCCAGGAATAGGATCACTGTCCCTACAAGACCCACAAGAGAGCTTGCTTCCTCTCCCTGCTGTCTGCCCCGCAATGGTGCAAGATGTCAGCAGTCTGCAAAGTAGAAGGGGGTTCTCATCAGAACCCGGCCACACTGGCACCCTGATCTCAGACTTCCAGCCTCCAGAGCTATGAGAAGTAAACTTCTGTTGTTTATAAGCCACCTGGGCTGTGACATTCTGTCACCGGAGCCCAAGTGGCCTATCACAATGACAGATACCTGCTTGAGGTGAGAAAGAGCCATATGTGTATCTAAGGGAAGGGACTTCCAGCAAGGATATGGCAGACACAATGCCCCCTACGCAGGAAAAGATTTGACTCAGCAAAGAACAGTAAGAAGGACAGGCTGACTCTTGGTCTCGAGCTTCCTGGCCACTGGGGCAAGAAGGGAAGCTTACCCGGAAGTATCCTTTCTCTGCCAACATAGCATTCAGTACTTTCTGAAACACTTTCAATGAACCTTCTGGAGGTAGGGTAATATCTCAGGTGCTCAATCCATTGATTGATACCTGCTACTCGACTGGAAGAAAAGGAGGCACCTTTACCTAATACAGAGATGCTCCTTTCCTTATGGAAACTCAGTCGGCTTCCTGGCTCAGGAGCTCAGAGACTTTGATAGACACCACATGCTGGAAGGAACCGATGTTGAAGCTCCTCCTGGCAGAAAGTCCCCCTGAAAACTCTAATTTGCTATTAACTTTCTTAATTTTGCTAATTTTTAGCCTCAGCATTTTGTCACCAATGAAAATAATTGCTCGCAAATACTAAGAGATTGTCTCCCAGGCATTGGGCTAAAAGCTTTATGTGGATTACCTCAATTTAATCATTACAACACCCTTAAGTCACTAATATTATTATCCTCATTTTTCAAAGGAGGAGGAAACCAGGCTTTAGGGTAGTTAAAGTCACTTCTCCAGGATAACAGAGCTGGTAAGTGGGCGCAGCTGGGATTCGAACCCACTTCCCTCTGGTGAACTCTGTCTGCCTTCTGGTTTGCCTCAGAGAGAGCTCTGTCAGAGCCATACTTTATTTGGTGAAATGCTGATACGCAGCCCTTTGGAAGAGTTTATTCAGTTAACTAGGCCCTGGGGAAGGAGGGCTAGAAACCACTCCAAACGTGTCCTGGCTGCCACGCTGAGATCTGGCCTAATTATGGCTCTCCCGGCAACACGCAGGGCTTGGTTCGTCAAGAGGGCACGTGCAGCCTCCCCTCTGCACACCACTGGGTTCTGGTCGCGGCCAGAAGGGGAAAGCTCCGTGTGCAGAGTGCCTGGAGGCTGGTCCCCAGGTCGGCTCGGCTGAAATGAGCAATCTCCTTGGATCCCCTTGAACTGCAAGAACAAGGTGAAGACTGGCCCGAAGGGGACCCACAGCAGGATGCTCCACGGGCAGCCCAAAGACTCCCTGCTCATCCAATGCAGGCCCACTGAAAGCCCCCTCTCTCCTGATCGAGCCACCCCCCCTTCACATAGACTACTTGAACAGTACTGTTTCATGGCACAGAATATTGCTTTGTGGTTAAGAATGTAAAGACTCTTTGGCCACATTTCCATCAGCCTTTACCCTGTACAGTCTCTGCTCTAAAGGATTGACCATTTGGATCATTTAGACTTAGAGTGTCATTCAACTGGTCAGAACTCTGTGAAGTGGGTAGGCTTTGATCTCCCTTTTTACAAAGGTGACCTGAGGCAAAGAGACATTATGTAATTTGTTCAAGGGTACACAGCTGGTAGGGGGGAAGAGCTTGGATTGAACTTCTAGATTGGCTGGGTCTAGAATCTACACTTTTTTATTTAAAAAAATTTTAACATTTATTTAATTTTTGAGACATAAAGCAAGAAACAGAGTGTGAGCAGGCAAGGGGCAGAGAGAGAGGGAGACACAGAATCTGAAGCAGGCTCCAAGCTCTGAGCTGTCAACACAGAGGCTGACATGGGGCTTGAACCTACGAACTGTGAGATCATGACCTGAGCTGAAGTCGGACACTGGACTGAGCCACCCAGGTGCCCCTAGTATCCATGCTCTTAACTGCTCTGTACAACTGGGAATTAAAAAAAACCAATATTCAAATCCTGACTATACCACATCCCCACTAGATGCTCATGGGCACCTCCTTGACCTCTGTGCCTCAGTTTCCTCATCTGTGAAGTACAGGCGCTAGTTCTTCCTCCACCAGGGGATATTTATAAAGATCGCAGGAGATGGTTCCCATGAAGCTCCAGGTGGGAGGGTGTTTTCTCAAAAGAGCTCACCCCCTGAGGTTTGTGCTTTATCTCCATGTCCAATTCAATGGCCCTGTTTCAAAGTAGCTTGACTGTTTCCTCCGGAATGCAAACCTTCACCTTGATCCAAGGAACAGAGCGAAGTCAAGGGATAGAGTGAGGGGGCGCAGAGCCCAACGTAGCAAGTATTGCCCACCTTCCCCTTGGATAATCCTGCACTGCAAGATGTGCTGACTTCCTAGACCCAATCCTCCTCTGGATTGTTTCTGAGTGGGATCTCATGATATAACCAGCAGTCAGGAGCAGAGCCGGCTCCCCAGGAATGAGGACCTGGTTTTGGAGCTTCCCTGCAAATGTAACCCTGCCCATTCCCCTTTCGACCCCCACACTGGCTTATCCACGTGGGCCTTCCAGGAGAAAAACTAGGTGGTACATTCCCCTACGTTTCCTCCGACCTGCTCTATCATCTGGTCTGCCTCATCCGGCAAAACTCAGAATCCGATTACTCAAGGTCTCATTTGTTAATTGGGAATCGGAGCCCCTTTAGGACAGAACCAGGCGGTTGGTGAGGAGCTGAGCTGCAATGAAAGAATTTAATTTAAAGAACAAGTCGATTCAATTGAATCCTGAAAATCATTCTGATGTGCTCCCAGGGGAGTCTATTTGGGATCAATAAATGTGCCTGTGTCACCATCTCCTGTCTCCAGTCTCCCTTCCTGGCCCCAAGCCAGGGGGAAATTGTTCAAAGGGAGCAGGTGTCCTTTGGGAGAGGTGTGGGCTTTGCCAAATGCACAAGGTGGGGCACTTCTCAGCCCCAAGATGAGATCTGTGCCTCCTTCTCTGCCCCCCCATGCTCCCCTAGCCCCTCCTTTCCCTGCCTCTCTGCCCCTCTCTCTTTCTTTGACTCTTGGCCTTCTCCTCTCCTCTTTTTTATCTTTCTACAAAAATAGCCAAACACATAGAAGCAGAGGGCAGAGTAGTGGCGGCCAGGGGCTGGGAGAGAAAGGAGAGATGTTTGTGGGAGGTTACGACGTTGTAGTTCTGCAAGTTCTAGAGACTTAACACACCACATGGAGAGCAGAAGACTAGTGGCAGAATTCAGAATTCAGCTGCGCTCAGGCTCAAACCCCAATTCTGCCAAACCTATTCTCTTTGAACCCCACGTTTCTCATTGTAAAACGAGGATAATCTGGTCCACCGGGCAGACTCACTGTGAAGGCTAAAAGGACTGTGGGGGATGGACTGAGCTGCGGGTGATAATGGCGGCAACTTTGCCACTACGTAAAGACTACAGTGCGGGCGCCACAGGGGCACACTGATTTTTAGAGCATACGGGGCAGTCACAGAAGGTTTTATTAAACAGGGAGTGACATTGCCTCCCTCATCGGAGTGGGAGGACCCAGACTGTCTCTCTTGGTCTTGCTGAGTCGTGATAAGGGGAATCAGGGAAGCCAGCAATCTATATGTGTCATCTCTCATTTCTGCCCCGTGGAACCGAAGTGTGCAGACAGGAAATTAACCTTTTTTTTAAGAAAGCAAAAACATCCATAGCTTGTGCACATGTGTGAGTGAGCTGGAGTGAGCCCCACGCCTATCCTGGAATACATAGTTCTTACTAGAAGTGACCCCCACAGAGATCAGCTGCTCTAACTCTGGAAGGTAATGGCACCAGCAGCCAGGTCATCTAGGAGGAGGTTTGGAGGCTCTCTGGCCTGGGTTCTTTCCAATCAGACTATCTAGCTGTCTGCTTCTGCCTCTGTTCACATCACCCTGCATCTAGACTCTGCCGTTTTTACCACCCCATGAGTGACTTGCTTCCCTTTTGATAGTCTCACCTCCTCCAGGAAGCCTTCCCTTATAAGGCTGTCACCCACTGAAAATGGCAATGACTTTTCTGTCTGAGACACTTGATGACTCTACATGTAAAGCATTTTAAAGCATTCATGGTTTGGGGGCTCCTGGCTGACTCAGTCGGTAGAGCATGCGCCTCTTGATCTGGGGGTCATGAGTTGAAGGTCCATGTTGGGTGTAGAGATTACTTAAAATAAAATCTTTATTTTATTTTATTTTACTTATTTAGAAAATTTTTTCTGATGTTTATTTTTGAGAGAGAGAGAAAAACAAAGCACAAGCAGGGGAGAGGCAGAGAGAAGGAGACAGAGATTCTGAAGCAGGCTCCAGGCTCTGAGCTGTCAGCACAGAGCATGACTGGTGGTTCAAACTCATGAACTGTGAGATCATGACCTGAGCTGAAGTGGGACACTCAACCTACTGAGCCCCCCAGATACCCCAAGAGAAGGGTTATTATAACTAAAAAGTTCACTAGAATAAACTGGGAATTCAAAGCATAGTGGCTTCTCATTGAGTCATGACCCTCATTGGCTGGGCTGTTGCTGAGGAGGAGGAAAGTCTTTCTTCCTCCTGCTGGGGAATAAAGTAGAGGCTGAAGTGGTATCCACATATAAGGTGCCTCTCTTCCTTTTGGGTCTGGGTCTACAATTCATGAGTGCTAGGGCTTGAGAGCTCCCCCTGCTGGTCTCCCAACTCCATTCTAAATTAGAGTTCCGTTCATTAATTTTCACATCAGAAACAGATAACATCATACACTGTATGGTCAGATTGACCTGAGTTTCAGCCCCAGGACCATCTGTGCAAACCCAAACAAATAACGTAACTACCCTGAAGTTCAGTTTTGTTGTTTAGCACCTATATATGCCAAAGTTGCTATAAGGATTAAATAATGTAATATATGCACAGAACTTAGTCCACTGCTTGGCATGCGGAAGTATTTTTTTAATGCCATTTATTATTGATGCCATGCTTTCCTGAACGGAATGGCCCTCCGTGTACTTTCCCTGTACTTCCTGCCTCTGTTTTCCCTTGGCTAATAGTTGAGCCTTTACAGATTCAGACATTTAGGGATGAGCTATCACAAGAGCCTCACAGTGCAGAAAGGGATGCGCCTTCTGTTCTAGTAAAAGCACAGGATAGCTAGCTACTTGTTTTATATTTGCCATGCAGGAGTCTAAAAAACATGGAGCCTGATGCCAGCCATTATGCTGACTGTAGACATGATTAATTGGTTGTCTATTCCAAGCATTAACACTTATTCCCACAGATACCTGATTACAGTGACTAATTAGACAAAAGTTCTTTCCAAAGCCTGTTTGAATTATAGCTCTAATGTAATAAGCCTCAAAGTTTTTATTCAATCCGTACACAATCTCTTTTCCCGCTCTTTCTCTTTACAGGAATCGATAAGTTGTTTAGACACCTTTAATAGAGAGGAAATGAACAGAAAGCAGGTTTTCCCACTTTATAAAAGTGACTTTGAAATGTTTTACCTTTATCAAAGACCATCCTTTTCATCTACGCAACAAGTGGGGATTTTCAGGATAATTTAGATTGGCTTATGTTCATGATTAGTTGAGGACAGTTAATGGTCTTGCTAGCAATTAAAGTTGGATTTCACCATAAATAAAATGAACTTGCTTTCACGAAGCTCCCTGTGTTTATTCTGGGTGCCATACATCACGGGCCAGGGGCAGTTTGTTTTCTGTTCTTGCTTAGTGCCGCATCTAATGCTCATTTCCTCTGCTCTATCATGACATTCGAAGTGCATCTGGGAGGCTAAGATCCTCTCAGAAAATAATTATTTTGAGGCATCACACGAATAATAGGATAGAGAAGAAAGGGAATAGAATGTTCTGGGACTTTTTAACCCCGAACGCAGCAGATTGTATGAACTGTTCTATTATATTTGGCAAAGCAGTCTTTGTTCCTGGCCCATCCTCTTGGGGAAAAAATCTTGTTCTGGTGCTTATATAAGTGAGGATGCGGAAGAAAAGCACCATGTAAATTTCGGGTGTCAATGAATGTTGAGATGGAATGGTGAGACAAGAGACTGGCACCCCCTGTAATGACTGCCGGTCTTTCTCCATCCCCTGTAACCATCGTGCCAAGGGTCCTGAGGTGACATTATTTAAGATAGACCATTTAGACAGGACAGTTGGTGGAAATGAGGTTGGCCAGAGTGTGTCCGGAACATCCACAGATCTCAGGCAAACATCTTGGATCAAAGACATTCCAAGTATCCCAAAGACAGCAACTCCTGGACATTTCCTTCTGCCCATCTGCCCCAATCCCAACATAACACGATCAGCCCCCATCCATCGTAGCAGGAAATCAACAGATAATTGACCAAGCGGAGGCATCCAGAGGTGACATACTAGTTAACCATAGGGAGGGACCAGTAGAAAAACTTTCAATGTAAATGGTTAAAAGTAGTTCCCTAGGGAATCTCAATGGGTGTGCGGACGTGGGCGGAAAATGGGAATAGGGCAGGGGACCGTTGCATTTCATTATTGAAAAGGGAAAAAAAAATGTTTATGAAGCGTCTGTAATACCGTGGAAAAATATTTATAATGTAAGTGGGAAGGCTGGTAACAAGTTATATACACAGTGCATTCACAAGTATATAAAAACTAGAACCAAAACAAACAAAAAGCTATGCACAGGAAAGGAAGTCCTAGAAGGAAACATGCCAAGTTATCTACGGCTCCCTGGGTGGTGGGAAACGGGATCATTTTATTTTTGTCATCACTTTCTGCATTTCCGTGTTTTCCCAATTTTCTATGGCAAACACGCACCGCTATTCTAATGCCAAGATAAACTAGACAGCACGAGACTTGAATGGCAGCCCCTCAGTGTATTTTGCCGTCCTCTCCCCTCTCCTCGTGCGGAGTGGCTAGCAAAAGGGATTGTTTGGCCACGAGTCAGAAGCCACAGGGTTTTGCTCCAGCTCTGCTAATGAGCTGTATCCCTTGGGCAGGGATCCAGCTTCCCTTCCGCTGTGCAGAGGAGGCTGGCAGAAAACCATCGCCAAGTTCCCTTGTTGCTCTGGAATCTTAGGATCAATTCTAGGGCAATTCGCTATGAGCTGGGAACAACTCTTTATTCTTTGATCGCATCAGTCCCCCAGTCTTGCCTGGTCTCCTTGTAGTGATTTTTTTTGCATCCTTGTCAGAGGCCACCTGCTGTTGGAGTCAGCGGTCTCCTGGAGAGAGAAGGGGCTTGGAGTCAGGGAGACCTGCCTTGTCAATAGCTGGTGTGCCCTGGGGCAAATCACCTCCAGCACAGCACCTATAATGTGTCTGGTCCATACATAATAATTTGTAATGAACAAAACCTCTCTGAACCTAGCTCCTCGCCTTGAAAAGGAAGGTAACAATAATTCCTTTCTCCTATGTGGATGAGAGAAGTTGAATGTTTGGGGATGTAGCACAATGAGTGGCACATGAGAAGTGCTTGATAAACAAGCTGTTACAGTAAGGCCGACTCTATTGTGTGTGTAAAGCTTAGCACTGAGCTATATGCTTCGCATTCATTATCTCATTTAATCTTAACCACACTCTTGCATCAGGGAGGCATTTCTATCAGGAGACAACAAACTGTGGTTAAAAGCCTGAGCGCTGGAGACAGACCGTCTGCTACAGTCTAGCTATATAATTGGGCAAGTTATATAATGTCTAGAAGCATCCTTTAAAATGGGGGTCATCATCTGTATCATCTGTACCATGTTGATAGTGTATCCACCTCATAGATGGTTGCTAAGATTAAATAAATAATTTTATGTGAGCTGCATGGTACAGTGCCTGGAACATAATACAGATGAGGCCACTGAAGCTGATGGCCGTTGGATGGCTTTCCTATGAAGGAAGGTTGCATATTTAGCAGTGGAGACGTGAACCCAGGCAGTTCAGTTAGTCACCTTGTGACACTTCTCCTCTCGTTGGTCAAGTATTTAACCTGAGTGAGTATTGAGAAAAATGCCCAGCTGAACAGCATGCCCTCTTATAATCACATCTGTAGGTTGGAGTAAATAAAACCTGATTAAGAACGTTGGGATCTGAACAATCACAAGGACAGCCGCAGAGAACTACAAGAGTGCAACTGTGTGGCCAAGCTGAAGATGAGTGACGGCATTTGGAAAGAGCTTATGACTGTCAGGCAGATCCTGGGCGTGGAGCAATCACCTGTTCACTGGTGAGTCCCTGGTTAGCACCCATGGTCTGAGCGGTTTGCCAGGGTGCAGGAAGCAGAGGTGGAGGAGTCAGGGGTTTTGTGTTGTAAATTGTGGAACAAAGAAGACACGTGATGGCAGAAGTAATGTCTTACAACCAGAATTTCCCCCATGTCTTCCTGTCTCGGGGATTCCATCAGTATGTTTATGTTGACCGCTTTCCCCAGGAAGGGAGCCTAGAAAGTGACCTCTCCTTGATTTTTACTGGGTTCAAGTGTTCAAATACACCTTCAGGTCAGACTCAAACTCATCAGGGATCTTCTTTGCACCCACTATTTTTTTTTTCTAGGAGAGAGAGAGACAGCATGAGCAAGGGAGGGTCAGAGAGAGAGGGAGACACAGACTGAAACAGGCTCCAGGCTCCGAGCTGGCAGTCAGCACAGAGCCCGATGCGGGGCTCAAACCCACAAACTGTGAGATCATGACCTAAGCGAAAGTCAGACGCCCAACCGACTAAGCCACCCAGGCGCCCCTGCACCCACTATTACTGAGTACTTAAAATGTGCTAGGAGCTGGTGATATAAGTAGACACAATAATTCCTAATATTTGAAGCCCGTACAACAGTTCAGTCATTCTGTATCACTGAGTTTAAGATGACATCAATAGTTCAGACTTATATTTTATGCTAAGAAAAAACCCCCACTCCATCCAGTAATCGACAATATGCTGTCAATTGTGAGCCAGGTTCTCATTTCAGAGATGATAAAATGTGGGGAATGTGCCCCATAGAAGTGATGATAAAATATGCTGTAACTTATTTGGTCTTCCATCAGCTCTACAAAGCTGATATTAAGATGCGCCCCCTTCGAGCAGGGGAAACTTGTCCAGAGACATTAAATAATGTGTTTGAAGTTCTACATCTAGCAAGACAGAGCCAAGGCGTAAGCCTCGGCAGCCTCATGCGATCCCGGGGGCTTCCAACAGCCTGAAAGTCATCTGTTCTTGCACTTCAAACAAGACACCTGCCCGTTCCTCTTCTACTTCCTACCCATTGAGCCTTAGGCTTGTCTTCATACCTTTCTTGTTGCCTGGACTGACTCCCTCCTTACTTCCAGAGGCTAGCAGAGCCCCGGAGGTCCAGAGATCCCTTCCTGGATCTTTCTGTCTGGGAATTCTCTGATTGCAAACAACAGAAACTACCAATGACTTATAAACAAAAGGAGGAGTTTACTGATAAGAAAGGGGCAGCTTGCAGAATGGTCAGGGATGTGGGGCTTAGGGTAACACTGGAGTCTAGATGTCAGGGAAGCTTCGAACATCTGCTCGAAGGGCTCTGTATTCACCACTTCTGGTTAGTTTTCCTCAATCTGTGTCACAAAACTCAAGAGTCAATGTTCCAGGACAGAGTCCTGTTGGCCTGGTGTGGGTTACAGCAAGGGATGCTCATTAGGACGCTAGCATTTTCCCCTATATCATGCATAGCACGGAGTTGCCCAAGAGGAGATCTGGGTGAAGAGCATAGCTTCTGGGGTCAAACTTCTTTCTCTCCCAGGCTGGCTCTGCCTACTAGCTGGTGACCCCCTCTGTACTTGTGTTCCAGAGGGAAATGGAGATCACAACAGCCTGACTTTGCTGGGTTGTTGAGTTGGAGGGCATGCATGAAATGATCCCTTGGACCCTGTGTGTATTCAGTATCTACAGCTTGTCACTTACGTGGCTGATCTCAATGGCTGTGGCTCTCTGTCAGAATCTTCCTGATCCCTAGAGCTTCATGAATCATTGTTTTCGCAGAAGTGCCTTGTGTCCCTAAAATTGGAAATGCCTCCCGTTTGATCATCTGGAGCCCTCAGTTGGAAACAAAAAAACAAAACAAAAAAATATGTGTGTGTGTGTGTGTGTGTGTGTGTGTGTGTGTGTGTGTGTGTGTATTGCTTAAATCTCCTGTCTGAAATACCTAATGTCTCACATGGTATATAAATGGATAATTTCCAGGGTGCCTGGGTGGCTCAGTCAGTATAGCATCTGACTCTTGATTTGGGTCCCAGGTCATGATCCCAGGGCCATGGGATTGAGCTCTGCATTGGGCTCCGTGCTAAGCTTGGGATTCTCTCTCTCCCTCTCTCTTTTCTCCCTCTGCTCCTCTTCCCTGCTTGCTCTCTCTTTCTATAAAATTTAAATTTAAATTTAAAAAGGATAATCTCTAAAGCCATCCCACATGTACCTTTTTAAATTTGATCCACCATTTACATACTCTGTGCCCAGCACTTGTGGTAGTGTCCATAATTTATATGCAGGGGAAAAGGTTCTGTATCATTCATAAGTTTATTACTTGCTATGTTAGGGATTCCCATCTTCTCTACCATTGACATTTTTGATGATTCTTTGTTGTGGAGGCCTGTCCTGTGCTTTGTAGGATGTTTACCAACATTCCTGGCCTCTGTTCCTAGGTGCCAGTAGCAAATACCACTCCTCAATAATTTTGAAATCTAAAAATATCTCCAGGAGTGCCTGGGTGGCTCACTTGGGTAAGCCTCTGACTTTGGCTCAAGTCATGATCTCAGGGTATATGAGTTTGAGCGCCCCGCACTGGGCTCCGTGCTGACAGCTCAGAGACTGGAACCTGCTTTGGATTCTGTGTGTGTGTCTCTCTCTGCCCCTCCCTCTCAAAAATAAAATAAAACATTAAAAAATAAATAAGTAAAAATAAAAATATCTCCAGACATTTCCAAATATCCTGGGGAAGGGGGGGGACGGTTGAGAACCACGATTCTAAATGAGTATAAGTCCCATCACAACTTGCCTGTGTCTGTCTGGTTCATCCTCAAATTCCCAGGACCTAAGAACAGTAGCCGGCACATAGGAGGTGCTTAATATTTGCAAAATGATCAGCTAAACCCGAATCGTGGCAATTTTCTGCTAAAAATAAAACAAAAAGCTGCTTCTACCAGCATCCCCTATCACTTCCTAAATCAAGTTCAAATTCCGTAGCTGACGTTCAAAGCCCTACCCAGTCCAGGTCCGTTCTACATCCCCAGTCTCATGCTCTCATTAGGACTCGGGGGGTCCCTATGGATTCACTTCCCTGCGTTTACTTCTGCAAAACAAACTCTCCAGCCGGCTGCATTTCTCCTGCCCTAAGAGACCTGCGGGAGAACTCTCCAGCAAATATTTTAGTCAAAATGACACTAAGAGGTAAGCCCTCCATGAATAAGAGACAGAAACGCTTTCTCCCACAAGAATAAAGCTTGACTCTCCTCCTCGCCTGACACAGATTTGAAATGGCATAGCTGAAGCTGTGGTTGGAAAGAGCCAAACTTCCAGTGAACCTTCTGCCTTTTGTTTCTCCCTCCCTGATCCCAAGATGGAGAAGGGCCTAAGAAGGGCCTGAGTGGTGTGTGTGTCTTGAGGGGACAGTTTTCCAGGTCTGATTTTTTTAGCCCTTCATATCCATGGTGGAAGCGCAGTCCTGAGTTTACAGCCCAAGGCCCAGGATCGCAGCCAAGCTCTTCCATTTACCTTCTTTCTGGGTCCTTCTGGTCCTATGGAAGGTGTTTCCAGGGACTGCCAGCAGAGATGTGTACAGAGCAGATAAGAAATGGGGCAAGGGCCCAAAGAGGTGGGGCTTCTCCAGAAGGGAAGGTTCTTGTTTAAACTTTGGTTTTCCATTTGTTTTGATATTTGCATTTGAAGCGAGGCCAGGAAAGAGGAACATTTGCAATTATAATTGCCTCTTACTCTGTTAAAAGGAAAGCTTTAAAATGCAATGGTAGGTTAGTGGGGGAAGAAAACAGCATTGAGCTCTGGGGGCCAAAGAGCTGAGTTCCAATTCCGGTTTCTCTCTTTGTAGCCTGGTGGCCTCAGGCAAGTTAGTCACCTTTCTGGACCTTGGTTTTCTTATCCTTTTTGTGTTGCTGGGGAGACTTAAAAGAGAGAACGCATGCCAAGTTCACCTGCACAGGAAGGGAAGCTTTGTTGCTCTTTCTGTTTTTAGATACTGATGCATATAACCTCCTGGCGAGATAGCAAGGTCACTTCTGGAGAAGGGCTTCTGAAGGCCAAAGCTTACCCCTGGTGTTGTCAAATCTGGTCAGTGATTCCTTACCCTTGGTTTGTGAGGGAAGACTGGATAACAGGGCAGAGGGCCAGGGATATTAGTGGGCAAAGGTACTGGAAGATTCCAATTGTAACTAGACCGTGGACTCATTCTCTGGCCACCCTTCTCTGGGCCTCAGTTTCACCATTTGTACAACGAGGAGAGTAGAACTTGGATACCTCCAAGCTGTTGTCATTCTTTGATATTTCAGTCTGGTACCCTTAAATCTCTGCAATGATGGCAATATTCTATATACACCCTGTCCAAGATGGTAACCAGTAGCCAGATGAGGTATTGAGCACCCCAAATGAGGCTAGCATTACCAGAAACTGAATTTTTAACCTTATTCAATTTTAATAATTTTAAATCCAAACATCAAGAGCCCAGGTGGCTAGTGGCTACCATATTGGATAACACAGCTCTAAGAGTCTAGGACTCAACAATGAGATTCTAAATGGAAGGACAGTTGCAGATCATGACTATCCCTGTCCATCTACAGTTGGCATTAGGAGGACGTAGTTAAGATCAGTTGGAACTCTAGCAGATTCTGATACCTTGGCAGTCAAGGATTATGCCTCTGTCTTTGTGGTGTTCTCTCTAGAGCCGTGCACAGTGGGTAGCACATGGCTGTGATCAGTCACATTACACTGAATGAATGAATGATCTTCTCCCAGGATTCCCTCTTTGGTCTTCCTACTACAGGCCTGAAATTCCCCCAAGGACAAATAATTCTGGCAGCTTTTGCACTACAGTGTCCACAGTTCATCTGTTAAAATTCAGCTCCCCTGGGAAGAGGATTGTAAAACCCCTACTTGCATCTGCCCTGAATTAATCTATCAGATTCTGAGTGGAGCCCTGGACGCAGTAGGCTAGGGGATGACACAGTATATGGGGGATGGGAATCTATAATTCAAGGAGCCTATGGATACAATGAATAAATACAGCCAAAACTGTATAATGTCTGTGTTTCCTTGTGTGTCTTCAGGAGTGTCTGTCTAACAATTTCTGGTTGTTTGTATGTAGATGGTGTGCAATGTATAGATGGGACTTATGGATTGTTAGAGAGTTGTGTTCCATGAGGCAAAATAATAATAGCCACCAATTCATAGTTAATGTGACCTTGAGCAAGTACTTAACCTTTTGAGATTCTTTAGCTGTGAAATGGGGATAATAATAGGGATTGCATGTTTAGAATTTATGATAATTCAGTAAGATATTTTTACTATTTTTTTAGCATGAGTGCGGGACAGGGGCAGAGGAAGAGAGAGAATCCCAAGCAGGTTCCATACCCAGCCCAGAAACCAGGGCAGGGCTTGATCTCTACGACTATGAGATCACTACCTGAACCCAAATCAAGAGTCAGATACTTAACCAACTGAGCCACTCAGGAGCCCCTAAGATGTTTTTTAAAGTACCTAATATATTGGGGCGCCTGGGTGGCTTAGTCGGTTAAGCGTCCAACTTTCGCTTAGGTCATGATCTCGCGGTTCGTGGGTTCGGGCCCCGCGTCGGGCTCTGTGCTGACTGCCAGCTCAGAGCCTGGAGCCCGTTTCAGTCTGTGACTCCCTCTCTCTCTGACCCTCCCCTGCTCACGCTGTCTCTCTCTCTCTCCTAGAAATAAATAAAAAAAATATTTAAAAAAAAAAGTATAAAGTACCTAATATAATACCTAACATATATTAGGTGCTCAACAAATACTTCATAAATAACAACAGAATTGTGACTAGATATTGTATTGTCCCCACATTGTAATTTTTCAGTAATCATGCTAAGTATGTTACAGATATTCTTGCCTTTAACTCTCACGACCTCATTGCCAGCTAGGTAATGTATTATCCGAGTTTTATAGATACGAATGATCTCAAAGAAGTTGAATGTCTTAATAACTGCTGGCTCTCATCATTCCATTTGTACCAAACATCCTTTTGGAAATGAAATGGCAGACTGGCAAGGTCACAGAGTCTGCACCCCGAATGGGGCTAACACATACTCTTTGTCTCCCATGTCCCTCAGGAGGCAGAACTCCCAGTAATTTAATGGCAGATCCACAGTTGGGCACTTGACTCTGAATCAGAATTGATACTCCTTGGTCTATGAATCTTTGATCTCATAGCATCTTCCCTGACCCAGACTAAGCCAGGTTAGCTGCCCCTGAAAGTTTCTGTAGCTCAGGAGCCATCTCCAGGGTCCCATCCCAGTTTTCAGCCATCTTCTGATCAACATCCACAAAGAAAAAATGGGAAGAGTACATGTTCTTGATTCAGGCCGGCGGGGTTCAAATCCCAGCTCTACCACTCACTAGCTGTGTGACGTAATTCCACCTCTGTGACTTGTACTTGTGATTTGCTTTTTACTTATTTTTGCCTTTAAAGAGGAATAATATTTGCCCACCTACTAGGGTTAACATACCAGATATGGTTCTTTGGTCAAAAGCAACAGAATCTGGTTCTAGATTGCTGATGCAAAAAGGAATTAATTAGAAAAATATGGAGTAGCTATGGAGAAATAGACAGTATAAAGTGCCTGAGCAACTCCAAAAGGCCTTGGTAGCACAAACTATCATCTATTATCTATCATCTGTCTATCATCTATCTATCTATCTATCTATCTATCTATCTATCTATCTATCAGAGATTTATAGTTGAATCTATCTATCTATCTGTCTGTCCGTCTGTCTATCTATCTATCTATCTATCTATCTGAGATTTATAGTTGACCCTTGAGCAACATAGGTTGAACTGTGCAGGTCTACTTTCCATGGACTTTTTAAAATAAATACGGTACAGTACTATAAATGTATTTTCTCTTCTTTATGAGTTTCTTAATAACATTTTATTTTCTCTAGCTTACTTCATTATAAGAATAGCATATAACATATAACATGCAAACTATGTGTTAATCAACTGTTAAGATTATTGATAAGGTCAACAGTAGGCCATTAATAGTTAATTTGGGATAGAGTTAAAAGTTATACCTGGATGTTTTTTAATGTTTATTTATTTCTGAGAGAGAAATCATGGGGGAGGAGTAGAGAGAGAAAGAGCTCCAAAGGATCTGAAGCAGGCTCTGTACTGATAGCAGAGAGCCCAATGTGGGACTTAAACCCATGACCTGAGCCAAAGTGGGATGCTTAATTGACTGAGCCACCTAGGTGCCCCTATATGTGGATTTCTGACTATGTAGGGTCAATTTACCCTAACCCTTGTGTTGTTCAAGGGTCAACTATATTATAAGGAACTGTCTCACAAAATTACAGAGGCTAGTAAGGTCCACATTCTTCCATCTGCAATCTGGAGACCAGGAAAGCTGGGGGTATAATTCCAATCTGAGTGTGAGAGCCTGAGAACCAAGGGAGTTGGTTGGTGGTGAACATTCCAGCCCCATGCAGAAGACTAATGTCCTTCTTGAAAACAATGGGAACAGAGAACAAATTCTTCCTTACCCTACCTTTCCCTACCTTTTTTTCTTTCTTCTATGCAGGCCTATAGTTGATTCACTGAGGCCCATCTGCCTTAGGAAGAGGTTGACACAGTCTATCCACTCAAATGTTAATGTTAATGTCATCCAGAAACACCCTTAAAGACACATCCAGAATGATGTTTGACCAAGGATCTCAGCAGCCAGTGGTCCAGTCAAATCAGCACTGTAATGGTGGTGGTCTTACTCAGGCACCATAAAGAGACCTCAGTTTTCTTCTATTACTTCACTTAAGAGGCAAAGTCCCAGGAAAGAGTCTGGTTGGTTGATATCAAGTCATGTGATAGTCTCTACTGTATTGAGATAGTAAGAAAAATGATCTGGTAGCAATACCCAGCACCTAACACATGTTCCCTATATGAGTAGCTATTGTTATTATTTTCAACTCTCTTCTTTCTGTGCCTTATTAACAGTAACTCAGTGAATCATCTCAGAATGTCTTACAACCTGGTTATCCTGAAGACAACCTCCTCAACGCCCACCTGCCAAATTTGCTTTTTTCCCAGCAACAATATATACAATTTAGGTGTTAAACAATGTGATAAGTTATTTCAGTTCTTGCCATGGTGTTTACCAATTTTTTTGAAGTCTTGCCTCCTGGAGACATCAGGCATTATCACTCCATGAAAGTAACACTCTGGGTTAGTCTTCTTGATACATCAAGACAGAGAATCCCACCAGCCCTTCTCCCTGCCCACTCCATTCGAGATACACCCAGGTCCTAAACAGGGAGGAAGGGAGCCCAGGGGTGGGACCTGCTGGGGGCAGATCCTGAGCCTGTCCCTTTTGGTTGGCAGATCAGTGATCCTGTAAAAAAGGCACTGGCTCTTACCTTTCTTTGGGCCTCAAGGTTATACTCTGACATTTGTATCATCTAAAAACATCTCCTTACACCCATAACAACATCTTGTTCATGTATTAGCTTTAAATAAATGACTGAAAAGTTTCCACTTTTGAAAGCAACGATCTCTTCTGCTCCTCTGAATATACTTCTGCCTCCTTCCCCCTTCTCTCAACTCCAAATGGGGCCTGGAGTAGGTGGCCCTAGCCCCCACCCCCACCCCACCCCCAGCCCTTGTACACCTCTGCAGAATTCCTGGCAGGCTGGAATAGCTTTGAAAGGGAAGAAAAGATCAACTCCAGGATGCTGGATTTCTAGTATGGATCTGTTTTCCCCCAGCGTCATTGCACATGCATAATCTTTGTACCCACGCCCTCCACCACCCATCAGGGTATTGGGACTTCTTCACATTAGCAACTTTTTCCCCCCAAAGAGGCAGCCCACTGCACTGGGCTTGTGACCCACAAACATGCATAAAAATCCATGTGGTAGATGGTATCAATGACCCTAACTCTTCACCCCTTCCAACCTCTCCTATCCATGCCTTTTGCCTGGGGTCTTTTATTTGCTTTGCTAAACGAGTAAAAAATAAACTCCTACTCCTCTAATTCAGGTTCAGCCAAACGACTCTCTTTAGCTAATAGAATGAAACAGAGGTGATTCTGTGCCAATTCTGAGATTCTACCTCTTAAAGATTGTGTGCTTCCCTTTACTTTCTTGCATCTCTGCCATGCTAGGAGAATATGCCCAGGACAGCTGACTGGATAGAGGCCGCATGGAGCAGGGCAGAGCCACTCTAGCTAATCTCTGCCCTGCCCCCAGCCAGCCTACAGAACTTGAGCTAACTACATGCTGTTGAGATATTGGAATTTGTTAAGAAGCAATATTTAAAATTTGTATTGTATTTATACATCCATTCCTGCCACTTTATCCTTGTGTGGTCCTACTCAGAACTGTTTCCTCAACTCTTTCTTCAACGTATTAGACTGGATGATTCTTAAGGGTCCTTTTAGCTCTGAAGTTATTCAATTTCTTCTCCAGACCCCCAAGAATCCCATTAGTGGGTCCTCCCCCAGTATCTTTGGGTTGAGCATTTACTACATTGTACTGTAGTGATGTATGGAGGTAGATCCCACTCCCATCTTACCGTGAGATCCTGATGGGTCAGCTGGGTCTTGTCCATCAGAGCAGTACAAGCATCCACCTCAGTGTGGGCAAGTAATAAGTTCTCAGTTAATGTTTGTTGTGGCAGTGACTAATTTGCTGAGGGAACTATCTGGAGGTACATCCAGATGGCATACGCATCTACCTTCCTTCGTCAATGGCAAATAAATATTTCCAGATCCACTAGACTACATGGAGGCTAACCTTTGTGCTGAGATGACTTGACCAATCAGCAATAGTGTCATGTAATTTCCAGCATACTATAAATGGATACAATATGTCAAAATACCTTTATATTTTCATTTATTTGTATAATCTTGCTATCTACTTGGCCACCTACCAAAAGGCAATAAATACAAATGACAAAAAATAATAATAAGTGCTATAAAAGGGTATCTAGTCAAAATTAAGTCTCCATTGCTCTTTATCTTTAATCTCCCAGGTCACCTCTCTGTCGGAGTTTCTTGGGTATTACAAAGATCATAAAGATATTTTATGGACATACAAGCAAAGGAATCACCTGTCATCCCACTTCTGCTATCTTTCTAATATAAATGCAGCCTATTTTCTCATTATGCTATATTTCTCATTATTCTATACTTCTCACTTAGATTTGCTTAAAGATAGTACCATATTTGGTAAGCATAGCTCTATCTTGATCCTTTCATAGCTATATTGAATTCCATTTTATGGCTTACATCATAATTTAAGCAGTCCCTATTGTGAGCATTAAGGTTATTTCTAGTCTTTGGACCAAATTCTTTTGAAAACTCTGGCTTCATCTGGGACCAACTGGGACTAATATTTAAGCCCACACTCCACTCATCAAACCTGGAACCCTAGGGTAGGGCTGTAGTCATCAGCTGAACAGGTATAGTAAGAGGGCAGCTCCCTGGCTTCACTCTTCTAAAAGTCTTACAATCGTCCTCCAAACCTAGCACATAGCCTATCCCAGGGATCAGCTAAGTGAGATGACCAGTAGCCACCAGGAACTACCACAGACACTAACTACTTATAAGGAGTAGTTAATTATGAAGAGACAGACCAAGGAAGAGCTATTGAGTAGGGATCTGGATGAAAGGCTGAGACTGGAGAAAGGACCATGAAAAGTCATCAGATACCCACCACTAGAGAGACGGAGAGGATGCAGAGGGAGAAGGGATGGTAATACTGAGCATTGGCTCCTGGGCAGGTGGTGGAACCTGAAGAGGGTCAGTTTGAGGGTTCCTAAAGTCTAACAGAAAAGGGAAAAATGAATGGCTGCAAATATGACTGTGAAAATCTGGTAAAAAATATTAGAAAACTTCTCCTTAATATTTTTCCCAAAATGTTTTAACTTTTCTGAAATAAAAGAGAAAAGCTATTTTCCCCAAAGCTATTCTTCTCCTTCTTCCTATGTTCTCATATCTTTAAATACCCCAAAATGATAATTTTATGAGCAAACCATATTACACATTATACATTTTTATGCTTCAAAGCTTACAAAGTGACTTGAATTCCATAGTGTTAAAGTTAAAAACAAAAAGAGGAATGCATATATTTCAGTTTTCCCACATTGCTGCTTCATCTGCTCTCCCCCATCACACTAGATTTTTCCCTCCGTGGCTTCAACATTTTGGGAAATTTTATGACTGTAACCTCAAACTTCCTTTCCAGCATGGCCTCTACTCTTCCCCAGACAAGACCTGGAATCTGATTCCAGCTCCACTATTTGTTTGCAGAGTGACTTCTAGTGAGTCGCTTAATCTCTCTAATCCTTAGTTTGCTATCTTGAAAATGGAAACAATGTTACTACTTATGCCATGTTGTGATGATAACATGGTACGTGTTAATAGTTGGTACAGTTCTTGGCACACATTAGGTTTGATTCACGTTCTGTTTCCCCTTCCTGATACCCTTCAGAAAATGCTTCCTATTATCATGAGCCAGTTGTCCTTCTTGTTAACCTGGGTGGTGTAGAAATTAGACGGTAGTATTTAGGGGAGATGATAAGGGGCCAGAAGTCAGGAGAAGTGACTGGAAGTGGATCTCAAGCAAAAGAGGTAACACTAAGAATGAAAACAAAATAATTAAAATCTCTCTGTCAGTATATGGGAGAAGACAGGCCTTTTGGAAGAGGCTGGGACACAGCTCTAGGATGACCCACTTCACCTGGCTTTCCTGGGACAAGAAGGCTTCCTGGATGTGGACGTTCAGTGCGATATTCAGGGAAGACCCAGACTGACTGGGACAACTTGGTCATCTTAAATCTTAAGTTTGTGGAAGTTATGGAGGATCTTCCCCATGGCCGTGAAGGACTAGATGAACTTACTGGAAACATGATGGCTGAGTAACCTCCACTTCATTGTGGAGAAATATGGAAAGGGCACGTGAGAGAATACTGGTCCAAGAAAACAGTGGAGATGGGGGAAATAATAACCAAGGAATGACTCAGCTACTCAAATTGGCTCAGCAAGTCCCCATATTCCCTCAAAAATCCACCTGTATTCTGAAAGAAGATTCAAATTTGATTAAAAAAAGACATCCTTCCACCAGACAAGGACAAAGAACCCTCCATCAGAGCAGCGAAGAAGCCGTACTGCTCAGATGTCCTCAGAAGCCCCAGAGCAGGTATGGTGGAGTTTCCCCACTGAGAAAGAAGAGGAAATGGAGAATGAAAATATCCAACAGGGTGTGACTCCAGGAGGGCTCCCAGAAACCCTTGCTGGGAAGATCAACAAGTGATACAATAAAATAATTGGGCATTTGTCTTTGAGCACTCGTGTGCTCTGTTCTCATGTTACTCATGCCTCAGCTATCCACCCTGGGGACACCAGCAACTCCTAGAGATGCCCAATGTGTGTGGAAATGTCAGAGGAGTTCTGCCCTCTCCAAATGGACTCTTCTGAAAATACACATCCCTTCATCCTGCTTTTTCCCTCCACAAAGGTCCCCTGCGGCAGCTGTCTTCATAAGCCTGAGGTCTGGAAGAGCCACCCTTCACGGGAAGGGAGAAAGAGGTAATATTCTCTGGTCTAGCTCTGAGACCCTGAAGATTGGGGTCATCAGCACGTGTGCAATTAGAACATCCATCAAAATACCAAACAGCCTTTCTTTTCTCTTTCAAAAGAATGGAAATAAAACCACAGCCAGGGATGTATGGCCATCTTGGTTCCACAGCCTTTCTAGCTTTGGTCAAAGTTTCATCTGATTCTCCAGGTAATCTGGGAAGGAAAAAGTTTGTTTGGGTAACATGTAAAATGTTATCACCCTGATAGAGCCATTGATGTCTCCCACGCATTCTCATATGTACATTTGGCTGAGATGCATGTAGATCACAAATGCCACCCTCCTGAAATCCAGGAGGGAGGTAGTTTTTCAAGACTGCCTATTTTATGTCATGCATATTTCATGGCATTCAGGGTGAATGGAACTTCTGGACATCTTCCAACAATCTCAGACTTTCTGGAGCCAAGAGCAACATCATGCATTTGAAGGGATGAGTTGTTTGACTTTGAGGAGAAAATAACTCAGGTTTCTATTTACCCATTAAAAGGTTTGTTAGAGGGGCTCCTGGGTGGCTTAGTCAGGTAAGCGTCTGACCTCAGCTCAGGTCATGATCTCATGGTTCGTGAGTTCAAGCCCTGCATCAGGCTCTGTGCTGACAGTTCAGAGCCTGGAGCCTGCTTCAGATTCTGTGTCTCCCTCTCTGTCTCTCTAAAAAATTTTTTTAAAAATTTAAAAAATAAAAGATTTGGGAGCAATGGATGCGAAAGATCAGCAGGGATGTCCTAAAACAGGAACAGAAGGAAATCATTCTGTGAATATCTGGTACTGAAACTACCTTGCCTTAAGGTAACCATCCAGTGCTTCGCAGCAAAAAAATATGGGGGTAGAGGTATTCTCCGTCGCCTCTACTTGCTGACATAATGCATGCTTTATGCTTCCTTGTTAAAACTCCGCAACCTTGTTAAAAAGGATAACAAAGTCCCTGTCTCTCAGAAAACATCCACCTCATCTAGCTTTAAGCTGTCTCTGCTCTAAGTACAACCACAGGAACTAAGAAAATGAACATTTTCATCTTGTTTTCCTTCATATCTTATTCCATTTGATTTCCCCAGCCCTGTTCATGTCCCCAGTTTTCAGGTAAGGAAACTGAGATTAGGCAATCTTTAGACTTTAAGGACAAGTTTCAAAGTTTAATGTCAAAGGTCAGTGTCAAGAATCAAGACTCAATTCTTGTTCTCTCCTCATTGGGGACAGACAATCATCATC
Source organism: Proteles cristata cristata (assembly GCA_017311185.1). Classification (NCBI taxonomy): domain Eukaryota; kingdom Metazoa; phylum Chordata; class Mammalia; order Carnivora; family Hyaenidae; genus Proteles; species Proteles cristata. The sequence continues at coordinate 153,653 of JAESUZ010000511.1, read as the reverse complement.
AGCCACTGAGCTCAGGGTTTGGTCTCCTCTTTCCTGGGCCTTTCATGTTTCCACCACCCCTAAAGGGAAAAATCTGCTTCTTTTGGGTCATTGGCCCAGTTGTCTGAAGTCTGAGCTAGTGTTGGTCACCAGCCAATCCTCAAGGCTACATATGGGCAGCTGCGGGATGAATAATCTCATTGCTCCTGATTTGAAATTCTAGTCCTGCTGGCTGAGGCATCTTCCCTTCTCTGGATGTCACTCTTTTCCTCTGTAAAATGAAGACAATAGGAGTCCCTATGCCCTAGGTTTTTCGCAAAGGATCAGTGAACTGATCTAAATACTTATTTGCCCATTACTAACTGAGCTAAATAGGGTAATGATTGTAAAGTCTTTATAGGGAGTCAGGCACTTAGTAGGTGCTCAGAAAGTGTTGCCTGCCCTCCCCTCCTAGAACAGGATAGTGCACTTCAATTTTATGTGCTAGCCACCTAAGCATTCTAAGAGGTTATGTGAATCTCACCTTTAGTTCTGGTAACTTTTCATGCTTCCTTACTCATCTTTTGGCCCTTTGAATGTGAAAAGCTAATTCTTAAATTCTGATTCCCACAGAGAGAACCCAGGAGTTATGGGTGAGTTGTGTCTCACCTCACCAATCAATCAATCAGCAAACATTAAAGTCCTAACCCCGAGGACCACAGAATATGACCTTATTTAGAGATAGGGACTTTAGAGATGTAATTAAGATAAGGTCATCAAGGTGGGCCTTAATCCAATATGACTGATGACTGGTTTCCTTATACAAAGGGGAAATTTGGACACAGAAACAGTCATACACAGAAGGCAGATGATGTGAAGGCACAGTGGGAAAGACAGCCATGGGACTGGAAGAGAGGGTCATGAAACAGTTCCTTCCCTTGCCTTCAGGGGACGATGACCCTATTGACACCTTAAGTTCAGACTTTCTGGCTTCCAGAACTGTGAGATATAAATCTGTGTTGTTTTAAGCCATCCATTTTGGGCTACTCTGTTATGGCAGCATTAGGAAACTAATACACTAGGGGTTTGGAGATGGGCTCATCTAGGGGTCTATGGCTTGAAACCAATTCACACTTCTCCCATGACCTCTGTCCTATGACCCCACTGATGCACGCTTTGTAGTCTGGCCTTTTGAGCCTGCATCTTCTAATCTAATCTATTGAATAAAGTCAAGCCGGTTGCAGAAATACACTCACTCATTCACTCACTCACTCACAAAAGAAGTCTCCACCTCAAATGCTAATTAAACAGCAAAGGACATGTTTAGGTCAGGAGGGCTGACCTACAGATACGGACTTATAGACCCTCCCCCAGAAACAGCATGATCTTTTGAAAGACCTCAGATTTTGGACCCAGGCAGCATCCAGGGTAAAACCCACCTCTGCTATTCACCTTCATTGTGAATGTGGACCAGTTTCCCACCTTTAAAATGAAATCTGATAGTATTGGCCTCATAAGACTGTCATCAAGTTAAATGAGAAGCCATAAGCCTTGCCCCTACCAGAGCTAGGTATACAGTGGCGGGCACTCCTTAAAGGGTAATTACTGATAATGCAATTGCTGTTGTGTCCTAAAGACTGATACAGTCATACCTTGTTTCCCCAGAGCTGTTGGGGTTTTTTTCCTAATTGCATGGCTCATTAAAAACATTTGGAAAAGATGGAGAGAGAATCTAACAGCCTAATTCCCTCAACTACCCAGGAAGGATGGTTCTGTGGGTCTGTTTTCCCTATGCAATAATGAAGGAATGATAAAACATGCAGTTTTGCCTTTGAAGATGGAGCTTCTGGTCAACTAGAAAGGAAAACATTTGAGTGGCTTATCGAGTGGCAGCAGAAGCTTATGGATTTTGTACTTCTTCATGACATCCAGCAGCATAATGGGGCAACAATTTTGGGAAAACTTGGAGAAGAAGTGTCATCAGTGTAGAGGAGAGATGGAATATGGGGTGTCACCTTCCACTTTGTGCCCTGGCACACTCTGCTTATCAATGGTGGAACTCCCCACCGAATCTATTCATAGATCTAGTTCTTAAGAACTCAGCCACTATCCTCTAATTACAGCCAGCCTTTGGTTTGAAAGATACTTTCTGTCTCTAGCTCTGGAAAAGGAGAGAAGACCCCTATTGATATATGTCTCTTTGATGGGGCAAAGATGAAGCAAGTCACCCATCCATGAAATCTGATGGCCATAGTAGGAGGAAGCGTAGAGCTTTGGGTATGAAGGGCTTTTTTTTTTTTTTTATTAGAAATGGGGAAATGCATAAGGAGATAATGAATCAGACTCACAGGTAATTAAATTGGATACCCTGGAGAAAGGAAGGACTCAGGGTAAAGACTTCAGGAAAAAGAAGGAGAAGGATGTATAAGTTTTGGAGATCCAAGCTAGATAGCTCAGTGGTGATGTCTAAGGAATTACATGGGCCAGGATATAAATACTTACCGAGCAAGTACTAGGTGCCAGGGACTCTTGAGACACTTTCATGGACATTTTTTTTAAAATATTTTTATTTATTTCTAGGAGAGAGAGAGAGAGAGACAGTGTGAGCAGGGGAGGGTCAGAGAGAGAGGGAGTCACAGACTGAAACAGGCTCCAGGCTCCGAGCTGGCAGTCAGCACAGAGCCCGACGCGGGGCTTGAACCCACGAACTGCGAGATCATGACCTAAGCGAAAGTCGGACGCTTAACCAAGCCACCCAGGCGCCCCTCGTGGACATTTTCTTATTCAACACTCACAACAACTATATCACGTGGGAAGTCCTGTTCTCATTTTACAGATGAAGAGACAGATCCAGAAAAATTAAGTAACTTACCAAAGTATGCTACCTGTGTCCTAGTCTTTTTCTTTCATGTCATAGTTGATTTTGATACATTTGATCTTGAAAGCTTTCCAGACCACTAATAAAATGCAAAATGATAACAAGAACAATGAGAAGAAATAATAAAGATGCAACAAACTTTGGTAGGTCATGTTGGCTAAAAATTTCATTTGATATCTAGGATCTTCAAGGTTGGATCTAATAGATATCCAGGCTGGAAAAAGACTGGAAAAGACGGTAGAAGATACCAAAGACAGCACTTGAAAGGAGGGGCTGAAGGTGTTTATTGCAGCTCTGTGCCAAGGTCAGAGGCAACCCAGAGTAACAGGTTGCTGGTGCCTCTGTCCCCAGAGGGCGTGCTCCTTGGTGATGAGAAACAGTGCAACACAATCATATCTGCGGCTCCTCGTGTCGGGCTGAGTTGAGAGATGAGATGAGCTGTCATTAGGGAGACTAATGAACTAATGAACTAAAAGAGGAATGGAGGGAGTAGGGTGGATGTGGAACAACCTTGAATCATGATGGCTTTTCTGATTCTACTTCCACCATATATAGGCTGGCAATACCCGCCCTCTGCCTCCTTTTAAAGGTGACTACAGCCCCGTAAAATAGGGCAACCATATAATTTTTATGGTTTGCTTCCTACAGGTGCAAAATAGGATGTCACCCCCACATAAAACTAGAGAGAAGTCATGTGACTTTCCCTCCAACCCCAACCTTAACTTACCAGCCACACGCCCTCTCTGAGCCCTGGTCTCCTCATCTGTTAGAGTGCCTGGACAAATTCCAAGGCAACTTTATCCTACAGGGTTCCCACACTCCTTTGAGGGAGGCTGAGGCCATTAGAGCATGGGTCTGTGGAATCAGGTAGGAACCACAGAGTGGAGGCCCCCTATTTCCTTGGACTCTGGGCAGGACTATCTTGGTGATTGTGCCCTGTACCCCTTGATGCCTACAGAAGAAATAGAGATGTGCTAATAACCAAAGAAGTGAAGATAAATATAGACCTTGTTGGATTAATATCCCAGGATTACTCATGTCTCCTTCAAAGTGAATCAAAGATCATGTGCCACCCGACAACCACCCATCTGGCCTGAGAAAAGTTGCCACATGGGTGGTTCTCGCTAATTATAGTTAAATACTGAAGGGAGGTGTTCCAACGTGGGGACTCATCAGATCAGAATTCTCTTGGGTTCCCCCTTTCCAGGAGCTGTGGAAAGGCTCTTTCCCTGCTCACACTTGCCTAGGTACATTCAGCAGTGCTACACAACCTGTCCAGAATCAACTTCCTCCAACTCAGAAGTGGAGGAATAATACTCATCCTTCCTTATCCCAAAAGGAGTTAACAATGTGGCCTCTGTGTCAAATAGAAAATCACTGAAGATCCTGGATCATGAAGGAAACCAAGGAAACCAGCAGTGCACGTTTGGCGGCTTCTATTATGAATCTGAGTCCTTGTTTAAGTATCCCAGGATTTACCCAAGATATAAATGCACATTTGTTTGTTTGCCAGTCCCAGGCTAAAAGCACCCACTGAATCATTCTGATCCCAGAAAAGAAGCTCCCTTGTTGAAAGCATGTAGTAACCTATGGCACTGATTTCTTAAAATAGTGGATATTACTTGCTTTCCATCCCAAAAGGATGACCAACTTGAAAGATGAGAAGTGTACTTCCCACATATGTGTCCTGGGACAATTACCAAGAGTTATCAGTTCAGCTGCTGGACCAATTCGGCTTGGGGTGAGGTGCAATATTCAAACTGCAGATGAATATTTGTCAGTGCCCTCATTCTGTCTGCATTGTTTTGTCTGCCCCTGGATCCTGGTTGTCTAAGCAGAGGAAGCTCTCTCATCCACCACTCCATCAAAGTAAGACTACTTTCCCATGGAAGCTTAAGTTACAATACCCTTGGATGCCAGGTAGGCAACATATGTAACGTTAGTGAAATAGGTGTAGGAAAATTCACATGGCTTTCTCAGTGTCCATTAATTGACCCACTTTTCTTAAAGATGTGGCTGTAAAGAAAGAATTCTCTTCTAAAATCAAAACAACAACGAAAGCATGGTGATAAATGACCACTGATGTCAGGCCCTAGAGTTTCAGAGACTCCAGAGTTTGAGGAAGGGATAGTAACAACCTTGAGAGCACAGGTCCTGTTTCAAGGAAACACCTCTAAGCAGCCAGCCCATGGCTACCATATGCCAAGGAAGGCTCGATATCACAGATCATCTGAGTTTTCCAGAGATACTCTCATGGCACTACTTCATGGACACTACTCTAATTTCTTTCTTGACTCAAATCTTCAATAAGTACTTGAAGCTTTTCTACTATTATTTTTTAAAAATAAGCATGATCTTTGTTCTGGCTTGGAGCCAAGCACTTTTTGCCAGCTAAGGGAGGGAGCTTATCTAAAAGGACACTAACAAAGAGGGAAGCAGAGCTGAGAGATGGTGAGACTCCAGGTCCTGGTGATGTCATTTGAACATGTGGATCCGCCACACTGGCAAGTTCTTATACAAATTGTTGCATAGCCTAACAATTTCTTCCTTTTGTTTAAGTCAGTTTGAGTTATGATTATTTTACTTTCAACTGAAAAAAAATCCTAATCAATAAAAGGACCTCAGGGTCACTCATAATTCATAACAGGATTGTTCAGTATGAACATGCCAAGGATCTGTTGTTGTTCGAAATGGCTAGAAAGAAAGTGTGTTGGGGCCAGAGCAAGTTGCAAAGATAGAAAGAAGATGTATCACAAAGAACCTAGGACACTTTCCTAAAAAGTTCATTTCTTCACCCACAGGCAAGAGTAAGCCAGTGAAAGTTTTAGGAAGTGGCCCCAGCTTTCTCTGTCTTGGAGTTTTTGTTTGAGATTAAAAAAAAAATTTTTTTAAGTAGGCCCCACCCCCAGCATGGAGCCCAACACAGGGCTTGAACTCATGACCTTGAGATCAAAACCTGAGCTGATAACAAGAGTCGACCACTTAACTGACTGAGCCACCTCCCAGGCACCCCTTTATTTGGGATTTTGACTTCTTTACTACATTTTTTTTTTTCCTGCTAGTTGCTTCCAGGAAGGTGGAGGGGTTTCCTCTTAGGTGATGGGGTGGAAATAGGGAGCCTGTGCTTTCTGGATTCTGAACCTTTGGGAGCATGTTTCAGACTCATTTGACTGGTTTGTAATTTCCAGGTGAATACGCAGTAGGCAGAAGCTCTTGGCACTCTGAGTACATGATGGGAGAAAGCAAAAGTCACGATAATAGAATAACAAATGGCACAATATTTTCCTAAGCATGTTTGGATTCGATTTATGTTAGATTTGGGAAAATGGCAATTTAATAGGTGGGAAAACTTTCATCAGACTTCAGAAAGTACATGTATAATTCATGGCCTCTTGGTACATGGAATTGCAGGGAGAGATTATAACCAGAGAGAGATGTAGTATGACAGAGTACAAAATAGCATCGCCTGTCACCCTCCTCTTGCAGTTTATGGGGACTGTCAGGTCCTAACAATCTAAATAACTCATTTCCATGCCAGAGATTATAACAGAAGCAGAAAATACATGGGAGACCAAGTTTATGTTGTGACTGTTTTTGTTTTTTTTAAATCAGGACACAGCCTGATATGTGGGTGTCTCCAAGCGGGAGCTGGCATGACTTAATACCTAATGGGCATTTTTTACCTTATCGATCTTTTATTTTATTTTTTTCACAAGGATCCCAAACTTCACTCAAGAAGAGCTGAGATGGAACCAGTTGAGAGAGGATGGTGGGAAACTGTTTTCATGTCCTAATATCAATAGGGCTTTGGGGTCAACCAGACCTGGACTGGAATCCTGTCTCCTGTGGTTATAATCTGTGTTATCTCTAATAAGTAATACAAGTCTCTGGGCCTCAAGTTCCTTATCAGTAAAATGGAGTCAACAGTAGTAATAGAAAGTTGTGACGCCAGGTATATGGGCCTTTGTGCTTCCTTTTTAAAAAGGGATTCAGATAAAAATTTGAGCAGTAGTCAGGGGTTTTGTTTTTTCCCCTTTGGGGTGTGTGTGTGTGTGTGTGTGTGTGTGTGTGTGTGTGTGTGTGTAGAGAGAGAGAGAGAGAGAGAGAGCACAAAAATGTAAAGAGCTTGGATGCTGTGTCCAGTCTGCTGTGGTTCAAGTTATGACTCTGCTACTTATGTAAACTGTTCAATTTACTTAATTTCTCAGTGTCTCAGTTACCTATCTGTTAAGTGGAGATGATAATACTATTTCCTTATAGGTTGTTCAGGGGTTAGATGAATAAATACATGGAAACTATTTAGAACAGTGCCCTGGCAAGCAGTGTGCTATATGTCTTGGCTATCAGCGGTAATTGCGTTATTAATTGAACACTGCTATTATTTCTATTAAGAATGATAATGATAATGACTCATTTGATGTAGGGGGTTATGAGATTTGAGGAGGAAAATGATGAAGGGTTGGTAGACTTTGAAGTTACTCCTGGCCTAAAATATGTTCAACTTTGATTTCTAATTTGTAAAATGGGGGTGATAATTTCTACCCCATGGGGTTACATTTGTGTTATAATGAGATTGTGATGTGCCAGCCTGGGACACAGAGGCTGATGTAATGATCTCTCATCTTACAGAGGAGGGACTTGGGTCGATTAAGCCATCTGCCCGCAGACACACAAATGATTTGGCCAAGTGTCTTTCACAAAATTCTTTGCCCTCTTTACTCCCCAGATACTGCCTCCTCTGAAGGGAACATTTAAGAGACAATAGCAGTCTTTGGGTTTTCTTATCATGAAAAGTGATGGTGCTACGTGTACAGATGTAATAATTGATGGTGCGGGGGCGGGGAGGGGGGACGATTCTGTCCAGTTCATCTTTGCTGAAAACTTTCCTCAGGTGGGCCCTCAACAATTAGGTTCCTGACACATGACCCCCCACTTCCTGCTATATGATTGGACCAGGGCTGGGCACCTGATTCCAGCTGAGCCAATCAGATCCACTCTCTGAGAAGCTGGAAGTGGAAGCTGAGTTCCCTCAAATCCTTCATCATAATTCAGCCAGAATGATCTTTTTGAAAGGCAGTCACCCTCTCCTGCTTCAAACTTATGTGTGGTTCCTTGTTGTCCTTGGAATAAGAACATGTTTAGTCTAACATGTTTAGTAGGGCCTCATTTCACACTATATCACATTTCTTTATAGTGCCATATCCCTGCTAGCCTCCACTGCCCCTTGTACTTACAGTGCTGCCTTTCACTAAGAAGCCTTTGCACACGCTGTTCCCTCTATCTGGAATACCAGTCCCCCTACCTTCCTCATCTTTCCAGTGCCATTTCCAGGATTACATTCTCAGGGAAATGTTCCCTCATCTCCCTGGTTGGGTCAAACTTGTCCCCTGTGGACTTCTATTGCACTGTATGTCTTTCCATCCTAACACTAACCAAAGCTGTGACTATTCATCTGCACGTGTGATCAGTTGATTAATGACCACATCTCCTAGCAGACTCCAGGCTCTATCAGAGTGAGGTCATCTTTTCTTTTGCTCAGTTTTGTATCCCCAGCATCTGGCACAATGCCTGGCCCATAATAGATGCTCAGTAAGTACCCACTGGGAGGATGAATTAGTACTAGGATAGGCCAAGCTGCAGAGTAAAGACTAAAAGTTGTCCTGGTCCCTACCCCCACCCTTCTTGAAGCCTGCTCTCTCATATTTTCTTTAGGATCAGTCAAAGGCACTCACCAAGACTCCATTGCATTCTTATGCTTTGTTCCCAGTCCTGTGAGTGAGGTTCTCTTATCTGCAACCCAATGAGACCCTTTGGGCTGCTGTAAGGAGATGGGAACTGAGAAAATCCTGAGGGTTTTCTTCTTCCAAGATGATCCAACACGGGGACATGCACCACAAGCAACAAAGATGGCCACAGTTCCAAGAAACATGAAAGATGTTTGTATTTTTTACTATCTGTTATTCATACTCAGGTTCAGCAGACTACCCAGCCAGACCCAGAAGCACCACTTCAGTTATTTCTAGTTATTCTGGGTCTTACCTCAGTCCTTGTAATGCCTTCCCCAACTTCTGCATTCACCTTGTCATTTTCTGCATTCACTCTCTCTCTTTCCACAGAGCCTATTCGAGTTTGTCAGTAACTGGGACACATGCAAATCTTTCCTTCCAGGAGATGCAACACTGAAAGCCACATCTAAGGGTCCTGTCTCTGTGTAAGAGGAATCATTGTCATTGACTCATACTTCTCCTATCTGATGACCTTACTTCATATTTAATTGAGAAACTGGAAAATTTCAGATGAGAACTCCCTAGTCTTGATGTCACCAATTCTTCAAACCTCCAAATAGCCTTACTGATCTCATTCTTCTCTCCACAAAGTCAATTCCTTGACATGTGATTCAGATTTTATATATTTTTGCTTTCTTAAAACCTTTACATTTGCCCATGTATCCCTTTTATCTCTCATGCCATAAAATAAAGCACTAGATACCACTGAAACCAAAGAATTAAGTCACACACACACACACACACACACACACACACACACACACTCTGGATAGTTCATTAACTCAAGAATTTAAAGCATGTTCCACAAAATGGCACTAGGTGTCTGGCCTCTGGATGAAAAAAGTCTAGGAGGAAAGTAAGTTTCAGTTGCTTGGAGTGGGGGGAAGAAAGGAAATCCTATAATTAATGTCCTAGTTGATTCACATATTTGTACCCTGAAAGCCATTTCCTTCAGAATTGCAGTTCATTAGCCCAGAGCAATTTAGCTCTGGTGCTTACATGTCTAAAAGTGTAAGAACTATCCAGACAGAAAGGCCGACTAAACTAATTATATTAGGCATCATGATCTTTAATTAGATCAATAGGAGAAGAGCATTGGTACACATCTTAGGAGGCTTTTGCTACATTGCTTGTTCCCTCCAAGGAACCCTAAGCATCAATACTAATCCATAGGAAAATGTTCAGAAAAGCAGAGCAGATTAACAGTGAGAGAAAGGATCATTTGGATAAACTAAATCATTGTTGTCATTGTACAAAAGCAGTAGTTGGCTGATAAAATGAGTCCAGGGCATTGAAGACCATGTCCTTTTCCTTAAAAAAACATTTTTTTTAACGTTTGTTTATTTTTGAGAGAGAAAGAGACAGAGTGCAGCAGGGTAGGAGCAGGGACAGAGGTAGACACAGAATCCAAAGCAGGCTCCAGGCTCTGAGCTGTAAGCACAGAGCCCAATGCGGAGCTCGAACCCACGAACCACAAGATTATGACCCGAGCCAAAGTCAGACACTCAATGGACTGAGCCACCCAGGCACCCCCCCAGGCCACTGTTAGTCTCAGAGCCCCTGGATTTCTAAACCTCCTCATTGGTGGAGACAAATGACAATTTTATCACCAGTATGTACTCTTCCATTCACAGGAAAACCCTACAATTATTATACTTTTAATGATATTACCCAAGGAATTCACTGAGTATGAATCACAGAGAGGAATCAGAGATTTCCTAACTCACCAAGTTCAGGGAAGACTATGGAAGTCAATAATGGAATTGGAGACCTAGCTGATAGGCCTGTGTTTGATCATCATTTAGATCTTGGTCTTATAATTCATATTTGTCCTACTAAGGATTCAATAGAAGATCATATATATGAACATAAAATATTCATAGAGAGAGAGGAAATGGCATACTTTCTCATTTTGTGGCATGTTATAATTATCATCTAGTGGTAGGAGCCTCCTTTCTTTTCATATTCATGTCCTATTTTTCTCTACCAGGTAACCATTCTAGTACATCTAGCCTATATCCTTCAAGTCACTTTCCATATTTTATACACATTTAAAATATAACTGTACCCTTGAAAAAATATGGTGTTAGTGTATGCATGTTTTGAATTTACATAAATGGTATTATGCTATAAATCCCATCCTATTTCCTACCTTCCCTTGTGTTAGGCATTTGAGATTTATTCACATTACTCTATATAAATATGGCACTCAGATCTCTGGTTTGCTAGTGTCTTCCTACTCTCTGCCTTCACTCGTTGACTCAAAAGATCCCAAGGATCACCAAAAAGCAAACAATCCAGCCAGCTTTATTTGTGAATGAGGAAATAAAGGCTTACTTCTCTTTTAAAAAAAAAATTTTTTTTTGAAAGGAAAACAATGTATTGTACTTCTTTAACTTTTTTTTAGTTCTCTTCCTGGTGGTATGAGAAAAGATAATACCTGAGATGTGCTTTTGATTCCTGGTTCAACCAAATAAAGGGAGTGGAAGCTGCTGCTTTTGAGCATTTGCTGTACATTCAGCCCTAGATCAGGCACAGCCTTCTCATTTGATTCCCAGAACAATCCTTTGAGGTGGGAAACATTGTCTCCATTTAATACAAGGAGGATATTGAGGCTTAGAGAGGCTCAGTAGCTTGCTTGGGGTCCCAAAGCTCCTAAGTGGCACAGTTAGGATTCAAATGCATACTTCTTCGAGTCTGTCCATAACCCAATTCCAAGGGCAATTACACAGCACAAGGCCAGCACTCCAGAAATCCTGCATCTGAAAGTCTTCATCTATCACATAATAGTGCAGACACAATGACAGCTTAGAGGAGGTGGCAGAGGAAGCTGGAGCACACCTTTCAAGAGAGGATTGCATGTCTGAACAAAGAAGATACTAATGTGGACTTGACTCACCTAAAATCCTGTAGTAGATTATCAACGAATGACGTAATTTCATGTATCTAGATGCCACTGACTGACACAAAAGGCCTGCATCATCTTTAGATGAGTGTTTTGTACCTTAAAAACACTCCCATCAACCAGGGACCAAATCCCGAGATATCCCAATTGTGGCATGTGCGTTAATGGCGCCTTATACATGAAGAGTGAAGAGTTGACATACACTGGTGAGTAGTGTCTTTGTATCAGTGGTCACCCTGATAGGATTGAGTCATTGGGGTACAGAACACTGTTATTGGGAACATTTCCATTTCATCAAGATTCCGATGGTTAAGTATTAGCAACTCACTTAAACTTGCTTAAGAAAAAAGAGAGAGATGGGGCGCCTGGGTGGCTTAGTCGGTTAAGCGTCCGACTTTCGCTTAGATCATGATCTCACGGTTCGTGGGTTCAAGCCCCGCATCGGGCTCTGTGCTGACTGCCGGCTCAGAGCCTGGAGCCTGTTTCAGAGTCTGTCACTCCCTCTCTCTCTGACCCTCCCCTGCTCACGCTGTCTCTCTCTCCTAGAAATAAATAAAACATTAAAAAAAATTTTTTTAAAAAAAAAAAGAAAAAAGAGAGAGAATTTTGGGAACTGGGAAGGCCCTAGAGCTCTACATGTCTGGCCTGTCTCCACTCTCCTGCAGAGCTGTTTCCTTTCAGTCACCATCTCCGCCTTGTACTATTGTGGCAGGCAGAATAATGCCCACCCAGAGATGTCCATATCTCAATCTCCACAACTCGGGAATGTGCTCCATTTTGTGGCAAAGGAGAATTAAGATTGCTAATTGATTTAAGGTTTCCAATGAGCTGACCTTAAAGTAGGGAGATTAGCCTGGATTATCCAGGTGGGGCTCAATATGATCACGTAATGACAGGCTGACCTGTGTCGGATTTCTAACCAACACAAGGGTAAGACAATAAACTTGCATTACAATAAGCCACTAAGTTTGTGATAACTTATAATGGCAATGACAGAAAACTGAAACAAAAATAATGTTAATATTTACTAACAATGTGAGTAAAAAGTATTCACTTTTTACATGCCAATTACAATGTACTAAGCATCTCAGAAGGTGTGGGTGCTGTCATTTCCCTTATGAGTTCTCAAGGGAGGGAACTGAGGGATTCAGCAGTCAAGTACTCACCTAAGGGCAGCTAGGAAGTGGTGGCGTGGTCCTCTTGTGTCTGACTTCATAACTGGTGCTTAGTGAATCACAGAGATTGAAAGGCTGCTGCTTGATTGGATTCTGAATTCTCTTAGAGAGAATCTGATTGGCATCTGATTGGCCCTGCTTTCATCAGGTGACCAGCTCCAGTCCAGTGGTGCTCAGGGAGGTGGGATTATGTACGAAAATAGGGCAGTGTACCTCTGTAGACCCTATAGGGCAGAGGAGGGAAAGACATGGGACAACTTTTCCTCCCACCAGGAGTTGTCCATTACACGGTTCCCTCATTTGTATGCTTTGTGGCTTCCTCAGCTCTTCTCCCTTGCCACTTTCCATCTGATGTGGATTAACACTCCTTTTTACCAGAGGACACTGCAGTGGGTGGGTTAGTGCCCCCAAGGTCACCATCAAACACTCTCCACTCATGCGCAGGCATGGTTTTGACACTTATTCTTTGGAGTCAACCAAGCTGGAAAGAGGGTCTTTCTAACCAAGAAAATAAATCTGGTTCTGAACCAAAAAGATAAATAAGAGGCGTGTAATCCCCATGGAGAATTTCATATGGTAAATCTCATTCCCCTTTGTCCTTCTAGTCTCCTCTAGCAAAATGCCAGTGAGGTTTGCAAAGCAATCATGTTCCTACTAAGTGATATTGTGTCTTAATCACCCACCAGAGTCTCCTATGGTGACAGTCTGATTTTCTGCAGGAGAAAAAGAAAAAACTTCCCTAACTGCAGAGAGGTTGGAGTCACAGGGGACAGATACTATGAATATGTGTGCCACCACTGGTTAAGCAGAAGCTCTTCCTGGAGGCTAGGTGCTGGACTCACGAGGACGGTTGGACAGAGATAGACAGGGGGCTGGGAACTCTGCTAACACACAGCCACTGCTGCCATTCCTAATCCACTGGCACTTCTAGCATTTCCGTAGAAACAAGTGCCCGTGAAGCTAATATGACTAATTTTTCTTCTATTCCAAATTGTACATCTTTCCACATTTCAACATTTCTCAAAGCATAACTGACAATTGATGTGCACATTTATTTTTGTGTTCTTCTTCCAAGGAGGTGTTATCAGATCGGTGATGTGTCTTACAAATGGAGTGTCTTAGAATCATGAAAATGTGGTAATAAATTTCATGTAGGGAGGGTTACTTTGGCTTTGATGAGCAGATGAAAGGGGCTTGGTCTTTATCTGGTCTGGAAGGCAGGGACCAAGTCACATATAATGACAGACTTAGTTCCTTAGAAGATGTGCAAAAGCTAGGAGTTCCATTAATTTTTTAATGTTTATTTATTTAGAGAGAGACAGAGAAGGTGGGGGTGGGGGAGGGGCAGAGAGAGAGGAAGAGAGAATCCCAGGCAGGCTCTGCGCTGTCAGCTCAAAGCCCACTGCAGGGCTTGATCTCATGAACAATGAAATCATGACCTGAGTCAAAATCAGGAGTCGGATGGACACTCAATCAGCTGAGCCACCCAGGCACCCCAGGAGTTTCATTATTTTCACTAGAGCTCCTTGGAAGGTTCCCAAACTGACATCCACTGAAATAAGCCTGGAACCCATTCAACCTCAGGGTTCAGTGTTCTGAGAGTCCTTCTTGGGAGCTTTGTGTCTATGCCTCTGTAATTCTAAAGGCAGAGATGCATTTGCAGAAGTGGGTCTTTTCCAGATGTGACTTAAGGCCCCAGAGGCACAAGCCATTCTTAGCTGCAATGCTCATTTACTCAGAGAGTGAAAGAGGATGAGGAAAAGGGCAGGTAACTGTGGTATTAACTCGGAATGGCTCGTTGAATGGCTGGTTTTCAGATGTTGCACCTTATTACACAGAATTGCTTTTATTTTCCAAAAGAGGCTTTGGCAAAGTCAGAGTGAGGAAAACTTCATCTTAAACAGAACCCAGCTGTTCCAGAGAATATTATGTCCTATATCTTTTACCAACAGTATTTCTTGGACCTGTAACAGGCTTGCAGGTCTTCCCAAATAGGAACAATGACTATCACTTATTGAACCCTGATGTACAGGAGTAATTTCTTTTATGTGGGCTGTCTCGATCAATTTTATAACAATCCCAATTCTACTGATGAAGAAATTGGGAATCAGAAAGATTAAGTAACATTCTCAAGGCCATACAGCAAAAGCAGCAGAGACAGGACTCAAACCCAGATGTACATCGCTCCAAAGCCTAGCCTCCAACCCACTTACCCACACTGCCTGCCACTAGCCTCTTACTTTCTCCATCCCAAAGCAGGCTGCCCAGTGGAGGGGGGAAGGAGAAAGGCTTCTCTCCAGACAATGTCAAACTACCAAGAAAAACAAAAGGTAGCTGCTTCCATATAAGCACATTCTTCTGCGTAAGTTGGTTTCCCACTTCCAGGAGTTCATGGACTGGTGGGAAGCAGGCAGAGAAGAGAAAGGAAAGAAAACGAGTATGCGATGAGCCAAGTCCGAACCAAGGACCGCTCATGTGCAAAGCCCATTGAAAGAGCAAGGAAGGAAGCCAGGACAGTTTTAATGTCAGCCCCAGAGCCGACTGTCCCCTGGCCACCCTCCTCTTTCCAGGCAGGGATGGCTCTAGGGAGGGGAAGTCAACAGACATTTGCCCAAGTTGATGTTTATTTCCTGAAGTTCATAGTCAGGAGAGAAAACAGCATCTCCCCCTCTTGCACTTAGAAAAATTGGTGTGTTGGGATAATTATGATTCATCCTTTGATCTGTCTCTATATCTGCAAAGCATAAATAGTGTCGGCTGGTGAGGTCTGATTGCTCCGATATTTCAGGTTTATATTTTGAATAACACAAGACTTGGTTGTTACACAGGTAAATAATTTACTCTAGTCTGAAATACAAGCTCCGGGCAAGAAACAGGAGATCAAACATGGGCAACTGCAGTGCCAGAGCAAACACACTGCTACCCTGCAAAGAGTTCTGCTAAATTCACTGCTGGAGGAAGGAGGGAAAATGACAACAGGTGGTGCATCAGCCACGGTCCTTCTGGCTACTGCCCAAATAAAAATGGTTTTGCTGACATCAAAGGAGGCTGGAGAGATTAATATCAATCATGAGCATGGAGGGGGGTGGGTGGAGTGACAGCAAAGGAGATTTCCTGCAGGTTCTAACACCAAAACGTTTCTTTGCTCACCGCAGACCCTCGGCCTTGCCCAAGCTGAGCGCCAGTGCCCATTTGTTAGGTCCCCTTTGAAAACGCATTTTGCACCACTAGGTGCAGAAGAGTGGGAGAAGTGAGTGCATGCTTTGGTTTCTTTGACTTCATATATATGGGCAGAAATAAAAACAGAAAGGGGCGCCTGGGTGGCTTAGTTGGTTAAGTGTCCGACTTTCACTTAGGTCATGATCTCACGGTTCGTGGGTTCGAGCACCGCATCGGGCTCTGTGCTGACTGCCAGCTCAGAGCCTGGAGCCTGTTTCAGTCTGTGACTCCCTCTCTCTCTGACCCTCCCCTGCTCATGCTGTCTCTCTCTCTCTCCTAGAAATAAATAAAAACATTTAAAAAAAAAAAAAAAGAAAGATGGAGGGGTGCCTGGGGGGCTAAGTCGGTTAAGCGCCTGACTCTATTTCAGTTCAGGTTATGATCTCACGGTTCGTGGGTTTGAACCCCGTGTTGGTTTCAGTGCTGACAGGGAGGAGCCTGCCTGGGATTCTGTCTTTCCCTCTCTCTGCCCCTCCACTGCTCTCTCTCTCTAAATAAATAAATAAATAAGTAAGCTTTAAAAAATTGGGGGGCCTGACGGGCTCAGTAGGTTAAGTGTCCGACTTCAGCTCAGGTAATGATCTGTGGTTCATGGGTCTGAACCCTGCATTGGGCTCTGTGCTGACAGCTCAGAGCCTGAAGCCTGCCTCAGATTCTGTGTTTCCCCCTCTCTCTCTGCCCCTCCCTCCCCTGCTCGCTTGCTCTCTCAAAAATAAACATTAAAAAAATTTTTTAACTTAAAAAAATTAACAAATGGAGAGTTTATTATGGTATGGGAGATTATGATTTGAAATGCAGCTGCAGTTTGAACACAGTTAAGTTCAAGCCAACAGGAATATTTCTGGAAGAAGAAAACACATTAACATATTATCAGCTGCTGCTGTTAGGGGAGGGAAAGATAGCTATATGCAGCATTCCTTATTATTATTGAAGGGAGATCATGGTGGGAATGTAGGGTCCACTGTATTGTCCTGAGATGACCTTGGAGATTGGTCTGGACAGTTATGGGACATGGCCTCTCTTGAAGAAAGAGAGTCTTCCTTCTGCCTGCAAATCTTTGATAAATGGGAAGGATATAAGTTGGCCCTTACTACTCTGTACTTGATTGGTAATGAACTATGTGGGACACTAAGATGGAAAGGATTCTGAAATCAGTGGAGTAAAAGGCCTTATTGATTAGTAATGTCTGCCTGGGAGCAGATTAAGAAATGCTTTCTGGGTTTGAAGTCAGCCATCTGAGTTCAAATCTTGGCTTTGAGCATGAGTCTTTGAACCTCAAAAATTCACCCTAATTTTCTTGGATCTGTTATAAGCCTGTGGGAATTAGATGAGATCATCTGTGAGGATTTGGCTGACATAGGTAAATGTTTAATACATTTCTCTCCCCCCTCTTCCTTTCCTTTTCATCCTGCAAGACACAGAATAGAATTCTTACAGATTCAGCATGAATCTGAGGGTTTCAAGCAGCCAATAGAAGTTCTCAGGTTAGAGAAGGATCACAATCCTCTTTTGCACATCATCCCTGGCCTATGTCGGACTGTTGAGGGTTATGAGTTCTAGGTGTCAAGTGCAGCCGTAATACCTACTCTCTGTGCTATTTTCTGCACAGTTATAGGAAGATGAACACTATGCAGGTGACAAGTCTACGGGGTTCATGAGTTTGAGCCCCGTATCTAGCTCTGTGCTGACAGCTCAGAGCCTGGAGCCTGCTTTGGTCTGTGTCTTCCTCTCTCTCTGCCCCTCCCCAACTGACTCTCTTTCTCTCAAAAAATAAACATTAAAAAAATAAAAAAAGAAAGATCTGTCAGAATGAGAAAAACAGAAAAATACCTCGTATCACTGGGCATATGCTGAAATTGCAGATAGAATTTTTGGAATTCTTCCTCTGGAAGCCTGAAACTTTAATAGCTACATATTCCTAGAGGTAAAGAATTTCTTGATTGGGCTGAGAAACGCAATTCCCATTCATTGGACTTCAACTGGGAAGGGTATCCAATTTTGGATTCTCTGTGGCTCTCATTTTCCTCTTTAGATGCTGCATATCCAGTCTCTCAAGAAATGGGTATTTTTAGGTCCTGGTCTGGAGAACAATAAGTCAGCAAAACTTCAATAATTAATACTGGGGAGAACTGCCCCATTATGCTATTGCCATTTTCATTGTAATGGAATTTTTTGCTGAAGGCCAGCAACACAGTAGGTGGGAAAAGTGTTGATGTTTTGGATTCCATCTGATATGACTTTAAACCTCGATTTGCCAACTTACTTTCTTCTTAGCTGCTGGGTCTTTGTGTATTAAATGATACTAAAGGTACTTAGACATTTTGTGATTTTTTTTTAATTTTTTTTTTTAATGTTTTTATTTATTTCTAGGAGAGAGAGAGACAGCGTGAGCAGGGGAGGGTCAGAGAGAGAGGGAGTCACAGACTGAAACAGGCTTCAGGCTCTGAGCTGGCAGTCAGCACAGAGCCCGATGCGGGGCTCGAACCCACGAACCGCGAGATCATGACCTAAGCGAAAGTCGGACGGTTAACCGACTAAGCCACCCAGGCGCCCCAATTTTGTGATTTTTTTAAAAAAAAATCTGAAGTATATTCTTTCTCTTTCTCAAGCAAATGCTATTGGTGCCCAGTGTCACTTTCACTGAGCCCAATTCTGACTTTAGCTACAGAGAATGGTCACTGCCAGTGTCCTATCTCAAGTCCCCACTATGTCTCTCCACTTTATTGTCTCAAGTCTTTTTTCAAAATGGTGGCAGCTCACTCAGTGCACATATAGGCAGAGCCTAGACACACAAGGGAGTTAACACCAATATGGCAACCCTCAGCCGATGGGGGATGGGAGTCAGTGGATAATGCCTCTACAGGGGACATTCGGAGATGCAGTCTCCACAGGTTCTCAGAGGATCCTTAGTGAGATGCTCTCTGGTTTTCCATACCGGTAATCAGCTCAATAATTCCCCTTTATCAACTGTTTTTCTTTACTCATCTCACTTGCCCTGCTTATTCCTTATTCCTACTTTTGGACATAAACTGTCACATAAACTACCTGCACCCAAATCTTTGTCTCAGTTTTTGTTTGGGGAGATTTACATTAACATCATAACTATGTTACCTGTTCTTACTTTTGCCCAACACTCACTGTTCCTCCTTCATACCCCACACTCATGGGTGATTCCATATCTCCCTTAAAGATTGAGAAAATCCACCATCTTAATTTCTTTTCTATCTCTTTGCCCATTTTGCTTTCATTCTTAGGGAATAAGACTACTCTCTCTCTTTCTTGAGCTAACATTTTTATGTTGTGGTGAAAAAATCTGATTCTCCAGTAGGGTCATCCATTTCAGTTATTGGCCCCACCATCCAGTTGTTCAATGCAAAAACCTGGGGGTCATTCTCTTCTCATCCCCTCATCAATCATCAAATCCTAAACGTTTCTAACTTGTATCTACTTCTCTCTAAATTGATATTAGCTAACCTTTTCTTGAGTATTTGCTATATGCTAAGCATCTTATGAGCTCTGTGGTTTATCTCATGTACATCCCTATGAGATGGTTCTATTTTTACTCTCATTTACAGGTGACAAAACCTAGGCACAGGGATGTCAAGACGCCGGACCATGGTTGTTTAGGTGGGAACGTGGAGTGTTGATCCAGTTCTTAATGACAGAGCTCATGTTCTTCTTTTTCTTTTTCTTTTTTTTTAACATTTATTTATTTATCTTGAGAGAGAGGGACAGCAAGTAGAGGAAGGGAAGGGAGAGGGGGAGAGAGAAACCCAAGCAGGCTCAGAGGTGAACATGGAGCTCAATCCCATGAACCTCAAGATCATGACCTGAAACAAAACCAAAAGTTGGACTCTTGTTCTATCTTCAGTTCTATAAGAACGTCCAGCACTAAGTCATGCTCAGTGAGAATCTCTTGACCAAATGGCATCCTGATTCAATAGGATCACTTCATGGCACATCATCTTACCATTGTTCCACGAATCATGGCTGCAGTCCTGATTGTGCTGAGCCAGACACTCAGGTCAGCCTCTTCCTTTATTTCCCAAAAGCACCTGAAGAAGACATTTGTGAATGGCGAATTCTATTGAAAAGTAAAGGGTACACAGGCAGACAATAGAGAAGTTCCCAAAGTAGTAAAAATTTAAAGATTACTTCAACTGTGACTGATCCACCCAGGTGCCCCACAGAGCTCATGTTATTTTTGTTTGTTTGTTTTATGTTTATTTATTTATTTTGAGAGGGGGGAGGGGCAAAGAGAGAGGGAGAAAGAGAATCCCAAGCAGGCTCTGTGCCTTCTGTGCAGAGCCAGATGTTGGATTTAATCTCATGAACCGTTAGATCATGACCTGAGTCAAAATCAAGAGTCAGATGTTTAACCAACTGAGCCACTGAGGCACCCCATGGAGTTCATGTTCTTCACAACTCTGCCTTCCACCTGTACATCTCCCCAGGATTCATGCCCCCGTGCACTTTCTCTCCAGTCTATCATCTCCATGCACTCCCTCCCACGGGGCTTCTTCCCTCTGTCTTCATTCATGCTGATGTCTCCTTTGTTGTATAAGGTTGTCTCACACAAATGACTTACTGAATGAATGAGGCTTTATTCAGCTGGTTATTCGCACTATATGTATTGTTTGCATTCACATTTAATTGTGTGCTGTTCATAATTACTGAATAGAGTCAAAGAATTTCAAGCTTTGGAGTTAGAAATGCTTAAGGTCGAGCCCCATTGCCATCATTTAATAGTTCTGTAACCATAAATGACTCACTGAACATGTCCCAGCATTAGTTTCCTAATCTGTAAAGTATGGAGTAAAACTAACTCCTATGCCATAGGTTTATTGAGAGAAGAGAATGAGATCTATGCATATCACTCTTCAACATTTCTGCTACATAATGAATGTTTATTACTCTGTAGTACTACCATCAACAATAAGAGCAGTAATGGTAGTGATATTATCACTATTAGTAATAGAAGTAATAGTAAATAATAATAGAAATAGCAGTAGTACTGAATCCAAATGTCAAGAGGATCTCCCAACCACATGCAATCTATAAAAGATGGACTTAAACGTCTGTTCCATGGCCAGGGGGAAGTTTTCCTCAAATTTTCCATCCATTGTCCTCCCCCCGCCCCTTACCACTTATAGTCTACTCTTCACTAGCAACCAGGAAAAGCCTTTACAAATTCACATCAGATCGTGTTACTCATCTGCTCCAAACTCCCTAGTGGTTCCCCATCCCACACCCTACCCCATTCACAGTGAAATCCAGATTTCTTGGCTTTCAACAGCTGATATGATCTACCTCCTGTTGCCTTGCCAAACCCCTCTCCCTCCACTCCTTCCTCTGCTCCAGCTCTGCTGGTGTCCTTGCTGCTATCAATTGAACCAACCATTCTCTCTCTCAAGACTTTTTCACTTGTTCTCTCTGCCCCGAGCTCTCTTACCCAAGACAGCCTTCCACTCACCCTCTTATTTCGTTATTTCTCTGCTTCACCGTCTCCTCTTCAAAGAGGCTTTTTCCAAACACCATGAACCATCATCATATCCCCATCTTGTCCTCCTTAATTTTCCTTCTAAGCACTCAGCACCCCAGTTAAATTAAATGAATCCCCCCAGTGCATACACTCCATGGGATCAAGGATTTTCCATTTGGTTCACTGCAGTGTCCCCAGTTCTATAAGAATGTCCAGCACGAAGTCATGCTTAGTGGGTATTTCTTGACCAAGTGGCATCCTGACTCAGTGGAATCATTTCATGATACATCATCTTGCCATGGTTCCATGAATCCTGGTTCCATTGTGCTGAGCCAGACATTCAACTCAGCCTCTTCCTTTATTTCTCAAAAGCAAACATTAACAAAAGTCCCTGAAGAAGGCATTTGTGAATGGCAACTTGTATTGAAAATTACAGGGTGCACAGGGCACACAATAGAAAAGTTCGCAAAGTAGTAAAAAAACAAAACAAAACAAAACAAAAATTTCAATGGGCCATTTCATCCCATCATTGTGCCTGAGCTTGACCCCACCTCACAGATGGCAGGCTTCTCTTTTTCTCAATCTTTTTCACATTTCACTTTCCCAGTCCTATTTCCCTTTCTTCTGTATTCCTTCCCCCACTTACCTAAAGAGCAAAGCCACCTTTCTTTCATCTCCTCACACAGAGCAATGTAGCCTTTTCTTTCATTGCCTTGATTTTTTTCTAAAGTCCAGGCACTGAGCTTTACTTAAAGCTGCAAGTAGTTTCTCAAGGGATTTCTCTCAACAAAAACAGTCTCAATATATAAAAAGAATTCTGATGCCAACTAATAATATAATTAAGGTTTTCACATCTGCTGCACTAGTGTTTGTATAAGATTGTATCCCTTTGGGAAGAAGAGCTATGTTGTATTGAACTCAGAAAACATTTAGAAAACACTCAACCATGTGACCAACTCTCTGTAGGAACTGGGTACACAGAGAAGAAAAGATGTGGGTTTGTCCCTCTAAGGGGCCACAGTCTAAGAGGAGAATAATGCATAAGAAAACAACTATTTCAGTGTTAGGTTAGATGCCCAATATTGAAATATGTGTAAGGCCCAGCAAAATACAGAGACAGTAACACAAATAGGCTTTGTTCATTTCATGACCTCCATCCAGACTGTAATGTCCTTGAGGGAAAGAGTTTCCTTGAAGAAGGACAAAGTCTCCTTAGGGGAGAGTGATACTGAGGACTATGGCATCAGAACAGCATTTTGAAGGATGAAACAGAGAAATGGGGGAAAGTGTTTTGGACAGATGCAAAACCATGTGCAAAGACATGAAGGCAAAGAACAGCTTTGAATTTAGAGAACTAGAGGTGACCTTATAGAGCTGGGCTATAAAGCAGGGTTGGGAGATCATGGAGGATAGGACTTCAGAGACAAGCAGGACCAGCCTTTACTGGTCTGTGCTACAGACCTCTGTGCTAAATCTAGGCCAGTACTGTCTTCAGAATTGCATTGGTGGTCTTAAACCTTTGGGTGCATGGTTCCATAAGATGCATGGTAGACATATGCATTCTCAAGTCTCAGAATATGCCAGTTCAGAACTTCTAGAGCAGAAGTACTCAAAGGGCAATCCATAGACCACCAATGTCAGCATCTCCTGGGATCTTTTTAGAAATGCACATTCTTTGGTCCTCCCAGACTTTCTAGATCTGAAACTTAGGGGGTGGGGTGCAGCAACCTGTATTTCAACAAATATTCCATGTGAGTTCTGATGCATGCTCTAGTTTGAGGGCTTCTGAGCTACGTGTGAAGCTAAAAATCTATACCAAAAACCAAACTAAATGTACACACATCTTTGATGATCTGCCCAGTTTGAGAACCTCCACTCTAGACACGTCCCTTATCTTTATTGCTGTTGGCTTAGCACCACACTGACAGGTTTACTCTGCCTTTTAGAACTAGCTTGGGCTTCCTTTGGAAGGAAGGACCTGTGTCCACTAGGTCCTTAATAAAAATATGAAATAGACTAGAATCTGAGGAGGGGGCAGAAACTAGTCTCTGATGTTCACATGTTCAAAGGAAGAGGGAAAAGCAGTTGTCTCTTTGCTGAAGACACTGAATCACACAAAGACCAGAGATACCCCAAGAAAATAAAGAGAAACAAATTTATAACAGGCAACAAGAGATATTTTCCCATTCAGCATTCACTCAACTTGAAGAATTTGGGTGATTTATGTCTTTTGATGAACATACAAGATGATTCTTTTCACCCAAATATAATTAACACCATTCAGTGTTTTTATTCAACAGACAATATACCATATAGACAATATTAAATAGACAATACTCAATTATAATGAACACCAGGGAATATTTTTATTAGACAGACAATGTAATGATAAGAGGCTCCTGAAAGATTGTTTCATATTTCTTTTGTTCTCTGATCAATTTCTAGAAGAGGCTTGATGCTCTATGGGTAAGGAATTGTGCTGTCTGCCTGGGCTCCTTCCCTGGACATTGACCAGATTTTGAATAATTCAGGTGTTGGTTATAATGAAAGCATCTGTATCTGGTTAATTTCTTTGGTTCAAGCATCATGCTCATTGAAGCACATTGCTGGCAATGTCAGGATTAGGGGTTTGGTCCTTGTGCAGTAAGAATGAATGAGGAAATGGACAATTTAGGGTAAAGGTCAACGTAGGGGGCAGACGTGGATGTCCAAAGACCTTGGGACTTCATTAGTATGTGTTGAATAGAATTAAGATGGTGAGGAGGAGGAGGATGAAGACAGTAATGAGCCAAGAATGACTCCTAAGTTTATAACTGTTTGTGGAACCTCATGGATGGCCTGTACATTTGAACCTCTGAAAAAATCAAGGACAGTGGTGAAATGACATCACAACCGCAAGAAATTTCCCCAAGGAAAGTTTTATCTCATAGAAAACAAAAGTCTTCTAAATTGCCGTAAGTTGAAATGCACTGAGTCCCTACTTTGGTGTTATTATCCCATAATGTAATACTGGTAATTTTGTCTGGCGGTGGGCCCAGAAAATTATGGATCATTCAAAGGCCATGTGAAAAATGTGTGAACAAAACTGCCATCAGTTACTCACCTATTGACAAAATAGCCAGTATCTTGTTTAAGTGGCTCATGTCATTTGAAAAGAGCCTGCAGACTGCTCAACAGGTAGTGCTTTAATGTAACACTGAGTCTGGTCCACTCACTTTCCTATAGTGCCTGCTGGAGACAGAGTCAGCATGCACAAAGAGAGCACATGTCTGTCTAAGGACAGTTGGAGGTATGTTTTCATGTAGTATAAATATTTAGGTAAATATGTTTCAAACTTTACTGCCCATACCAATCACCTAAGGATCTTGTTAAAACACAGATTTTTTTTTAAAGTTTATTTCTTTATTTTGAGAAAGATAATGAGTGCAAGCAGAGAGTGGGGGCAGAAAGAGGGAGAGAGAGAATCCCAAGCAGGCACTCTCAGCATGGAGCCTGACCCCACAAACATGAGATCATGGCCTGAGCCGAAATCAAGAGTCAAATGTTTAACTGACTGAGCCACCCAGGTGCCCCCACAGATTATTATTGAGTAGGTTCTGGGGGTGCTGAGATTCTGTATTTGTAACAAGCTCCCAGGTGATGCCAAATTGCTGGTCTCCAGACCACATTTTGAGTAGCAAGGATCTAGGTTGTAAAACTCTGAGCCCACATGTGTGAACCATTCCTCTCCTCTCTCAAAGACCTTAATAACCTCAAGGATTGTCTGTCAAAGCAGTACAACAAGGAGTTCCAATCAAGAAAATTTAAGAACGAAACCAACTACCAGGGTGAACATCTAAATAAATGTCCAACAGTAAGTGCCAACAACCACTCAGAGATCACACTTTTTGCAACAGCCATGTGTTGAATGCTTATTGAATGCCAGGCACCATGTAGAGTTTACTTTGTGGCATACAGTCATGCTGAGGTCTGAAATCAGGCAAACTGTATGCATAAAATAGAGAAAGGAAAGATGCCACCCATTGGTACCATCTATTAAGCTCTTATACTGTGCCAGGCACTTCACATTCTCCCATTTAATCCTCACAATGATAAGAGGAAAATATTATCCTTGTCCCCATTTTTCAGAACTGGGAGCCAAGACACAGAGAAATTAAGCCATTTGTTCAAATTCCCCTTGTTCTTGAGTAACCCAGAATTTGAACCTTGGGTCTGTTGATCCATTATTCAGCTTCTATTGAATTTTACATCAATTGGAATGGATATATGGCTTCTAATCCTAAAATAAGATGAACAGCTAGCAGAATAAGCTGAGAAAATGAAGATCCCTCCCAAAAGGGGTGCATGCGCGTGCACACACACACACACACACACACACACACACACACCAATCTGCTAATGAACACTTACTTATCCCTGGGTATCCCACAGTCTCCCAGACCATTAGCCCCCTAGTTACAATCCAAATCCATATTGTCAGGACTGCAATCATCTATAATTCAGAAAAGCCTTCTCCAAAAAAACCTCACAGACTGGCAATTCCCTACTGTGCTTCGAGTGATTAATCAACCAAGTCAATCAACATATCCTTAAAACTAGACTGAGATCACCTGCAAAGGCATTTTTAATCAGCCAGATCTGAGCAGTGGGCACTGGTAGGTGGAATCATGGAATGGTTTTGCAACCACTTTTCCAGCCCTTGGGGAGCCAGAGGTAGTTTATGACATAGTGAGGTGGGAACAGGGAGATTTCAAGGAATTTTAATAGCGTAAGTAGGCTCTTTCTTGTAACTGTTATCCAAGGAGTTACAACAGACCAGCCTCATGCTATATTAGTTGCACCACTGTGCAACATACGGAAACATGCTAATTAGAGGGAACATGACTTCTAGTTATCAGGAGAAATTAATACAAACTTGGAAGCTGAGTGAACTGTACAGTTTTAAAAAATATTTATTTATTTTGAGAGAGAAAGAGAGAGAGAGCATGAGGGAGGGGCAGAGAGATTGGGAGAAAGAAAATTCCAAGCAGGCTCTGCACTGTCAGAACGGAGCCTGATGCGGAGCTCGAGCTCATGAACCAGGAGATCATGACCTGAGCTGAAATCAAGAGTCAGACACTTAACTGACTGAGCCACCAAGGCGCTCCTGCACTGTACAGGTTTTAAAGCTTGTTGACAGAGGGGGTGGTAGTGTGGAGGAGGAGAGAACATGTGTAATACAGCACAAGCTTGTTTTAGCAGTGAGAGAATGCTTTAAATGTTTTTTTAATGTTTATTTATTTTTGAAAGAGAGAGAGAGACAGAGCACAAGCAGGGGAGGGGCAGAGAGAGAGGGAGACACAGAATCTGAAGCAGGCTCCAGGCTCTGAGCTGTCAGCACAGAGCCCAATGTGGGCTGTGAGATCATGACCTGAGTCAAAGTGAGACGCTTAACTGAGCCACCCATGTGTCCCAAGAGGAACACTTTTAAAAGACACATGTGGCTTGTGAGATAATGATGAGTTGTATTGATCAGAAGTGAATTCTCTCACATTGGAAGATGGGAAAATGTTAACTAATAAACACAAAAAATACATTTGATTGGAGCACTGGCCTCCAAAGCAAAATATGTGCTGAAAAAAAATCCCACTGAGACATGGGAAGAGATGTTAAAACTCCTAATAATGTTCCTTTTTACTTAAAATCAAGAAAGAAATTAAGCTTTAGGGATCTTGAAACATATGATTGCAGTGGGATAAGCATGCAATGTGTAAATGAACACACACACATTTGGGTGTATAATTACAGATTTTTCCTGGGAGAGAGGAGGCTCTTTTACCAGCAAGATCATTTATATATGAATATGCATGTTTAGATAGATTCTAAATGTCATGTTGGTAGAAAGAAAATAGACTGGAATGGATAAATAAAGTGTTAGATATTAACATAATGGAACATTAGACATCTGTTAAAACAAATAAACTGAATTTAGATAAATCTCACACAAAATGCCAAATGAAAAAAGTAAGCCGCAGAATAGCGTTCAAGGGTTATTTCATTCACATGTAGTTTTAAAGACATACAAAACAGTATGCCCAGTTGATTATTAATGCTCGCTTATATAGAAGGACTCTCTCAGAGATAAGAGCAGTGCTCATGAATTTTAGAGGAGTGCGGACACCTGGTAGAAAATCAAGGGCACAAGATTAGGGAGAGCCACAAGGGAAGTGTGAACAGAGGAGGGACCAAGATGGCAGAACAGCATGGAAGGTTTTGTTGGTTGGCTTGGTTTGGTTTGGTTTTTTTTGCTCTCTCCTCTCGGAAAGTCTGAACAAGGCTTATAATGCGTTCACTCAGGGAGAGAGCAGTGGCTGCTCGCTGGCCGATCGAATTAACATCCTCTTCATATGTTCGAAACATGTCATCATCATCAAAGACATGAAATGTGCTAAACTTATGGGTTGAGGAGAACATGTCCTGGACAGTGAGATTTATAAGACACCATGTGCGGAGGCTGCAAGGACTTTACTTTCTCGTGACCTCAAGAGTGAGATGAGCCGAAAACAGGGTGTTCAGCCAAGAGAAGCAGAGGGTGCCGCCAAGAGTAAGCCATGCCGCTGCCATTTCTGGGCTGACCCTGTGTGGGGCTCCCTCTTCATGCTAAGTGCATTGTAATTAGCAGTGCCACATGCAAATAGAAATCTAGTGATGTGGAGCAGTGTGCCCCATGATCCTGTGAATCCCGTTTCGGAGGATTGGGATGAATTTGAGAGAGAGATAGATGAGAGAACAAAAGTTGAGTTCACAAGAGCCAGGTAGGCCAGTGGCGCTCCACCCCCGCTGCATACTAGCAACATGGAGGCAGCTTTAAGTGGGAATGGAGATCTGCATGAACATTTCATTGAACGTTCCCCAGTTGATTCCAACATGCAGCCTACGTTGAGAACCTTGGGCTATAATGTATGCTCTGGGGCTCCCAAACCATGGGTTCTGACTGGTTTTACTCTTGGGCTGGTAACAACCATTCAACTTGTGTCTGCACATACACATTGCTTTGCTCACCCTGCTGGTTGCCTTTTCTGCTCAGACATGGATCCCAGCGGGAAATGGAGAGTAGAGTCAACAGCCTTTAAAGGAATCTAAGACTATATGATACCGTGGCCCTGTTTTCAAAATGAGGACACAAAGGTTCTGAAACACATACACCTTGGCCCCCAAACACACAGCTAGTAGATCTAGGCTAGTAGTAGATCTAGGATTCAAATGCTAATTTCCTGACACCATCTTGAAAGCAAAATAGAAGTTCCGTTAATAAGGGTTTATTTCTGGAGCACCTGGGTGGCTCAGTTGGTTGAACATCTGACTTCGGCTCAGATCATGACCTCACAGTTCATGGGTCTGAGCCCCATGTCAGGCTCTGTGTGGACAGATCAGAGCCTGGAGGCTGCTTCAGACTCTGTGTCTCCCTTTCTCTCTGCCCCTCCTCTGCTCATGCTCTGTTTCCCTCTCTCTCATAAATAAACAAACAAACAAACAAACAAACAAACAAATGATTAAAAAAATAAGTGTTTATTTCCCAGAAGCAATCCTGGTAACCTGAACTGGCTTGAGAAGGTGATACCGAGTGGACCTTCTTTCAAGCACAACATAATTTATAATTACCCTAATTTTATGGAAATGAAAGCTTTTCAAACGTGAAATTTCACAAAAATGTCTCGTTCAGTTAACTATTTTAAGTATTCCCACTATAATCTTGTTTTTAAGCTGAAATTATTTTATTTTTGAGGGAGTGTTTGCTTAGTAATAAAAAGCTCTAATCTACCCTCTGTGTGAATGGTCAGGCATTAACATTACTGGAAGCCAGATTAATAAGGGACTGAAGGGCTCTTTACTCTGAGAGGCTCAGAATGGAGTGGAGTCAATAATAAAAATCAAAAATAATAATAGCAAACATTTATTAGTACTGGCTGGGCACTCTTCTAAGTCTTTAAATGAGAGGGTTGCCAGCTTTAGCAAATGTAAATACAGGACACCCAGTTAAACTTGAATTTCACATAATGCCAGGAAGTTTTCTACGTTTCTTTGCTGATTGTAGCAACTCACTGCCTTAATTAACTCCACTTAATCCTTACAACCCTATGAGGCAGGTTCTCTTTAAATTCCCATGACACAGATGGGAAAATGGAGGCAGGAATATTAGGTAACTTGTGCCCACAGTGACAAAGCTGGTATGTGGCAGAGTTGAACCAAAGAAGTCTGGCTTCAGAGCCTCTTAATTTAACCGAAAGGTTATACCGCCTCTCTTAAAAATTAGGTGAAGGGGCACTTGGGGGGCTCAGTCGGTTGAGCGTCTGACTTCGGCTCAGGTCATGATCTCATGTTCGTGGGTTCGAGCCCCACATCGGGCTTTGTGCTGACAGCTCAGAGCCTGGAGCCTGTTTCAGATTCTGTGTCTCCCTCTCTCTCTGACCCTCCCCTGCTCACACTGTCTCTATCTCTTTCTCAAAAATAAATAAAACATTAAAAAAATTCTCTTTAAAAAAATTAGGTGAAAAAGCTAGTCAACAACTATTCAGTAAGTAAACATTTATTCTGTGTTTTATGTGATCAAGCACTGTGTCTAGGGGAAGGAACTGAAGCCTGAGAGAGACAGACTTGGAAAAGTCATCTTCTTCTGGGGGCAGCTGGTTCCTCTTGAGTACACTGAAGAGATAAAGCCAGACCATTAGCTCTGAACTTGGTCAGGCAACTTGAGAGCTTGCAAATGGCTCTGCTCATCTCCACAGATTCTGAGGGAATTAGGGGTGGATTTTTGGAATCTGGATTCTCTAAAAGCATTGAAGTCAATGAATCTGAAATGACCCTCTAGATGAGATAGTCTCTTAACTTCATAATTCTCAACCCTGGCTGCGTGTTAGAATCACCTGGGGTGGGAAGGAAACTGGGGGGCTCAGTCAGTTAAGTGTCCAACTTCACTTCAGGTCATAATATTGTTATTCATGTTGAGCCCCATGATGGGCTCTGTGCTGACATCTTAGAGTCTGGAGCCTGCTTCTGATTCTGTGTCTCCCTCTCTCTCTGCTCTCTCTCTAGCTCTTTCTTTCAAAAATAAATAATAAAAACACTAAAAATTTTTTAAAAGAATCTCCTGGAGAAGTGGTGATTCATTGGATATGAGTATAGCCCACTGAGTGATTCCACTGTGGGAGCCAAGGCTGAGGACCACCGCTATGACACCCCCCAGCTCTAAGTTGTCAATGGAAAGTGAACACCCATGCTTGAAACACTTCTGATGAAGTGAAGTTAGAGATAAAAGGGAGTGAGAGTGTTGATGCTGCTCTTCACCTGACATTCATGTGTGCATCGTGAATTCAAATGATTGAACTGATATGTGTATATATACTGAGAACCTACTACGAGCTTGGTGGAGAGATACATAGAACCAAAGACTATATAATAGTAATAAAAGGTACAGCAGAGGGAATATAGTCAATGGTATTTTAATAGCATTGTATGGTGATGGAGAGTAGCTATACTTATAGTAAGCAGAGCATACAGCTTGTCAAATCACTGTGTTGTATACCTAGAACTAATGTAACATTGTGTGTCAACTATACTTCAATTTTTAAAGAAATTTTATATAAATACCTGAGTATGGTTTGCTATATTGTAACTGCTGAAGAGTTTGTCTTTAGGGAGCAGAGCTGAGGGGTGGCTAGTGGGTATCATGGTCCTACCTTCCTTTTTTAGACTCCTGTGATTTTACTTCCCTTAGTCAGCTCTTGAAAGTCTACAGGTGGGCTTTCTGAGCTGGAGATGGCTTATGGAAACCTCAGAGTTCTTAAAGCCCAATATATTTCATTCATTCAACAAATAGCTGAGTACTAAACCTTGGGCTGCATCATGGGACAATAAGGCTAGGCAAGACAGATAAGACCCCATGGGGCTTATATTCACTCTAAGATTGAGTCAGGTGGTATAGCTTTCCCCTAGCAAATATGGCAAAAGGGCTATAGTATGTCCCATCATAATTCCTATGCCATACCCAGGTACAAGCTGCACCATCTCAGTGGCAGGAATGAGGGCTACTTTGCTAAGATTTGGGACAATGGGGACTGTAGAAATTCTCTTCTGAAGGTTCTGGTTAGCCATTTACCTCAGTTCTTAGCATTCACTAAGCACGCTGACTTACATTAAATTTTTCTGACTCTAGAGTTTGTGTGCCTGGCTACCACCCTTTACCTCTTCCTCCATAGATTTATGGCTAATGACACCATGTTTGGAATCAGACCTTGGTTAACATCTGACTGCTGCATGCTAGTAATGTGATCTTGGGGAAATAGCTGTAGAACTCTGAGCTTTGGTTTTCTTTTTTATAAAATAGGGAGTTTTGATGATAAAACCACTATTTTGAGTTGTTTTCGCAGGCATTTTACAGTATGACATCCCTGCTCACATTTAGATGCCTAGACATTTAGATGAGACCCTGAGCTTAGAATTCCTGCTGCCTGTTCCCACCTTGCTTTTCCTGGGGAATCTTTTATTTTTTCTTATTTATTTATTTATTTATTTATTTATTTATTTATTTATTTATAAATGTTTTACTTATTTTTGAAAGAGAGAGAGAGACAGCATGAACAGGGGAGGGTCAGAGAGAGAGGGAGACCCGGAATCAGAAGCAGGCCCCAGGCCCCCAGCTGTCTGTACAGAGCCCTACTCGAGGCTCGAACTCATGAGCCATGAGATCATGACCTGCGGAAGTCAAATGCTCAACCGACTGAGCCATCCAGGCATCCCACTGGGGAATCTTTTAAAATAACCACTTAGAGGCACCTGGGTGGCTCAGTCAGTTAAGCGTCCGACTCTTGATCTCCACTCGGGTCATGATCTGGCAGTTCATGAGTTCGAGCCCCACATCAGGCTCTGTGCTGATAGTACAGAGCCTGCTTGGGAATCTGTCTCTCCTTCTCTCTGCCCCACCCAATTTGTGCTCTCCCTCTCTCTCTCTGTCTCTCTCTGTCAAAATAAAATAATTATATAAACATTAAAAAATTAAAACAACCACTTAAAATTGAGCCCCCCAAAATTAGTAACCTCTGCCTCCAACTACCTTATAACTAATAGATTCATGCTACCCTGCTCTCTATCTCATGCTCACATTTATGACCTGGGATGGCGGATTGGCCTTTTCCCACCTCATTGTGCCCCAATCTAAGATCTCTAAGTAATAAGTCTTGTGACTTTAATTTCTTTGTGTGAATGTATTGAAACTCTGCCTTCAATCAAAATGGCCAGAGATTTTAATTCCCCAAAGTGGGAGCTTAGATGCCTATGTAGCCACCTGATGACCCCATGTGTGTGCCTCCTCATTCAGCAGGTCATCATCTGCATGTTTTTAACTTAGTGCACTAGCTCTGAGTTTTCCAACACAGGAGTACTGCCACACTTCCAAATTTAAAGCACACGTTTTCACATTTTTAAAACATTTCTTGAATTATAATGTGATGTACAATTGATTTAGACATTTTAAATGTTCACTTTCTCCTCCTCAGTTTCTGAACTGGGGATGGTGCACTTAACAATTTATGGCAGTTTAGAATAGAGAAAATACAGCAATAAGATCTGGGTAAGATAGCTGATTAGCTGAAAATTTCCATTGGGTTTAACTCTTGGTGGGTTATGGAACCTATTCATTTCTTCCTTGACTCATCAAATATGCAGTAAGTGCTTGCTACAGTGCATTGTACTAGGTAGAGAGATATGATGGTAAATAAGAAAAATTAAATTACTGCTCTTGTGGAACCTTCAGTTTAATGACAGAGATTTTAAAAATTATTATAAAAGTAAAACATTTAGACTCAGATTTAACTTCCAACAGAGGGACATTAGTGGGAATGGCACTGTAAAGACGTCCTAAAATCTACTCTTCCATTTAAGGAACACTAGTAAATGTTGTCAAAAATCAACTTTTTCAAAACCCTGGAAATTAATCAAAACCTTGCAAGAATCTAAGGAGCACTTAGTCAAGAAAAACAGCTAAATATTCGTAAGAACAGAGAACTTTGCAGCATTTTAACTTGATTCATTCAACCCCTATCCTCAGCTCCAGAATAGTGTTGAAAACCAATAGCCTGCAACCTAGAATCCACTGGAAGGGAAGCCATTGGAAGTGAGTTAGAGCTCTTGAAGAGCACCATTCTCAGATAATTATCATTACTCACTCGTCTGACAGTTCTCAAAAAACACACACTAACAAAGCTTGTATTTACTTGACCTGACTCAGAGCCTTCTCTTGTGAATAACCTCTTCCATGAAGACATTTGTCAAAAACAATCAGCGGTAAGTGTTTAACATAGCAGCTGCCTAAAGCAGCAATAAAAATCTGAGCCAAAAAAAAAAAAAAAAACTGACCAAAAGAAAAACTTTTTAAAAGGAAAAGGTGAAAAATGAGATGTCCATTGAGAATTCTGAAAACATCTGATTTTCTAAGAATCTATACGTTTACACAGATGCACAGAATTGGGCTGTGAACATACTCAGGAAAGAATTGAGAAGATCCTAAATTCTCACTGCTGGCTGTGCACAAGTAGGTGGTGAGAGCTAAGAGCTAAAATAGAGTTGTAAACTTCCTGAGCATTTAAGGGGTTCCTTAACATACACAAAGAGACAATGGGCAAAACCTAGGTGATTTACTGATCCAAGAATAAGGAAATGTCTCTTCAACTCTTAGCTGACCACTAAGCTAGGCAAGCAGAAACTTAAATGTTCACACATAACAAAGAACACAGGTTTAAAAAATATTTCAGGATGGGGATCCTGGGCGGCTCAGTTGGTTAAGCATCCAACTTTGGCTCAGGTCAAGATCTTATGGTTCATGAGTTTGAGCTCTGTGTCAGGCTCTGTAATGACAGATTGGAGCCTGGAGCCTGCTTTAGATTCTATGTCTCTCTCTCTCTCTCTCTGCCCCTTCCCCTCTTGAACTCTGCATTCTGTCTCTCTCTCTCTCTTTTAAAAATAAACATTTTTTTAAAATAACTAAAAAAATATTTCAGGAAAGTCACTAAATGGTCATAGGAGGAGCATCAGCAACATCAATCACAGCAAACAATAAAAACCTTGCTTATGGTAGTAGAATCAGAAAGATCTCAAGTCAATAACTTGATCCTCTACATTGACAAACTAGGAAAAGAAGAAACAACTAAACCCAAAGCAAACAGAAGGAAGGAAACAATAAACATTAGAAAAAAAGTTAATGAAATAGAAAAAAGAAAAAAAATGTAGACAAATCAATGAAACCAAACTTTGGTTCTTTGAAAATAGAAACAAAACTGAAAAACCCTTAGCTAGACTGGCTAAGAAAAAAAGGAAGACTTACATTACTAATAAAATCAGGAATGAAAGTGGGGTCATTACTACCAGTCTCATAGACATAAAAAGAACTATCAGAAAATATTATGAACAACTGTATGCCAACAAATTAGAAAATCTAGATGAAGTGGAAAAGTTCCTAGAAAGACACAGATTACCTACAGTGATTTTTTAAATTTATTTTTAATGTTTTTATTTCTGACAGAGAGAGAGAGAGCGTGAGAAGGGGAGGGTCAGAGAGAGAGACACAGAATCCGAAACAGGCATCCTGGCATCTATTTACAGATGACATAATCTTGTATACAGAAAATCCAAAGATTTTTTTTAAAAAAGACTGCTGGAGCTAACAAATTATTTCAGCAAAATAACAGAATATAATATCAATATGCAAAAATCGGTTATATTTCTACATAGTAGCAATGAAGAATCCAAAACAAGTACCAGGCCAATAGTCAAAGCCTATCCAGGACATTGCTGATAGTGCTGCAGAGGAAAGAGGTAAAACAGCTCTCAATGACTCCTCAAATTTGGGCTCCTAATTAGCTCACATCATGTTGATTCATAAACCATTAAGCAAAACAAGTCACATGGACAAGCCTCATAACAGTGTACAAAAAGGTATAATCCTCCCTGAGGAAAGGCACCGAATAGCCCAGAAACAATATTTCAGATAGGTTGATGTTAAAATAATATGGGGTCGTTTTGATTCGTATTTCCCTGATGAGTAGGGATGCTGAGCATTGTTTCATGTGTTTGTTGGCCATCTGGATGTCCACTGAGATACCACCTCGCACCAGTCAGAGTGGCTAAAATGAGCAACATGAAATGCTGGCGAGGATGTGGAGAAACAGGCACCCTCCTACACTGTTGGTGGGAATGTAAACTGGTACAGCCCCTCTGGAAAACAGTGCGGAGGTTCCTAAGGAAACTAAAAATAGAACTCCCCTATGACCCAGCAATAGCAGTGCTAGGAATTTACCCAAGGGATACATAAATGCTGAGGCATAGGAGCACATGTACCCCAATGTTCATAGCAGCACTCTCCACAATAGCTAAAACATGGAAAGAGCCTAAGTGTCCATCAACAGATGAATGGATCAAGAAGATGTGGTTTATCTATACCATGGAACACTACATGGCAACGAGAAACGATGAAATCTGGCCATGTGTAGCAACATGGATGGACCTTGAGGGTGTTATGCTGAGTGAAATAAGTCAGGCAGAGAAGAACAAATGTCATATGTTTGCACGTATAGGAGGATTAGGAGGAACTTAACTGAGGAAACAATGAGGAGAAGAAGGGCGGAAATGGTGGGGAAAAGGGAGAGAGGCAAACCATGAGAAACTCTTGAATGCTGACAAAAACTGAGAACTGATGGATATAGGGGGGAGGGGGTTGGGCATGGAGGAGGGCACTCATGGGGATGAGCCCTGGGTGTTATGTGGAAACTAATTTGACAATAAACTATTTGTAAAAATAAATAAATAAATAAAAATAATATGGGGTCTAGTCATAACAGAAGGGTATATTAGGACAGTCCTCTTCACCCTATCTTCCCAGCAAGTTTTTTGAGGCATTAAGATTAAGAAGAAATGTGCTGTTTGAAATATAAATGAATGATTGGCATTTGGCGACATAATGTAAAAGAATTGGTGGTGCCCAGTGCCTGAACAGCTCATCCTCCTAAAAACCTATTTGTTCTCAATACTCAGCTCACCCCATAAAACGGTCTGCCCCTAACTTTCTGTTGCTGGGCAGTGTGAGCATCGGTCAATGTACGCTGCCCATAGGCTACTATTGTCATCCATGCAAGAGAAGAGCTCTTTACTCCTTAACAATTCAAGGCTAGCCAGTTCTTGGGGGCTCACCATGTTCTGTGCCAATGGTACCCATTGTGTGGTGAGATGCTGTAACCCTTCTCTGCCCCCTGGGAGGACAGAGGTGGCATTAAAATTTTCTTCTGATTTATTATCCCTTTGGGCAATCACCTTCTTGATATAAAGACCTCATCATTAACAGAATAAGAACTATTCTCTCAGCTCTACTCCTCAAAACAGAAACCTAGTTTTTAACCAGCCTATGGTACATTAATCTACTCATTCACAGGTACAGGCCAGCTTCTTGCTTTCTTGACTTTCTCTCTTGGGCTTTCTAGAAAAACAACCTCTGGTCTTAGAGATAAGGACTGGAATGTTCTCAGATACCGTAGGGAGTGGGTGGGCTGGCTTGGGATTCCCCACCTGATTTTAATATGTAGGCTTCTGAGAAGCGTGTAGTCATAAGTGTATTGACATCATGTTCACACTTTCCGAGGGCTCTGCCAGAGAATCAGTTAGGAAGGAGGAGCAGGGGAAAGAGATGCTAAAAAAAAAAAAAAAAAAAAAAAGCCTCCTTCTGAAAGGGCACGTCTCCTGCTTCTGTAGCAACAAAGGACCATTTCTAGGAACTTCAGATAACTTAGGCACTTCCAAGACATCCAACCATGCTCATGATGGATAAAATGCTATCTTAAATAGCAATGAGATCCAGTATTTCTCTCTCCAGCGGACAAAAATTAAAACATTTGGTAAAACCCACTACGGATGAGAGGATGAGGATAACAGGCATTCGTTGGTGTGGGTGTGTAAACCAGTGCAGCCTCTTTAAAGAACGATCGGGAAGCACTTGCCCAAGTAAAGAAAAAATGCTTTCCTTTGGCTCAGTGATTTCACTCTGTAAATGTATCTTAATTTGTGTGCATTAATTTGTGTGCAAAGACATATTTAGAGCAGCCTTCCCTTGGTGCATGGTTTGCAACAGCCCCATGCTGTAAATAACCTAAATGTTTATCAATAACAGACTAATTAAATGAATTATGGTATATCTATTGAATAAAATACCACGAAGCTGTTTAAAACACCAAAATTTAGGGGCGCCTGGGTGGCTCAGTCGGTTAAGCGTCCGACTTCGGCTCAGGTCATGATCTCACGGTTCATGGGTTCGAGCCCGCGTTGGGCTCTGTGCTGACAGCTGGCTCAGAGCCTGGAGCCGGCTTCAGATTCTGTATCTCCCTCTCTCTCTCTGACCCTCCCCTGCTCACGCTACTCTCTCTCAGAAATAAATAAAACATTAAAAAAAAAAAAACACCAACAGGGGCGCCTGGGTGGCTTAGTCGGTTAAGCGTCCGACTTTCGCTTAGGTCATGATCTCGCGGTTCGTGGGTTCGAGCCCCGCGTCGGGCTCTGTGCTGACTGCCAGCTCAGAGCCTGGAGCCTGTTTCAGTCTGTGACTCCCTCTCTCTCTGACCCTCCCCTGCTCACACTGTCTCTCTCTCTCTCTCTCCTGGAAATAAATAAAAACATTAAAAAAAAAAAAACCACCAACATTTATCCATGTAAGCTGGTATGGAAATATGTCCAACTTATGTTGCTAGGTGTTAAAAAGCAGGTTAGAAAGTGATTCTTTTCTTTATTTTGAAATAGTTTTTATTTTATTAAAGAATGTTTAAAATATTGAATTATACACTTTTAAACGCTGTTAGAATCAGCCGTCTCTTTAGACTGCCAGCATGTTTGCAATATTTCTGTATATCCTAAAAAGTATCTCTAAAAAGTCTTGAAATCTCCCATAAATAGGCTGGCACCACTTTTCAACAAGGATATTAATAATAAAATTTCTTGGCTCTTCCTTGGGGTTCCCCCATTTTTTCCAACTCTTTTTTTTTTCTAATTTTTTAATGTTTATTTTTGAGAGAGAGAGATAGAGTGTGAGCAGGGGAGGAGTAAAGAGACAGGGAGACACAGAATCTGAAACAGGCTCCAGGCTCCAAGCTGTCAGCACACAGCCCGACGAGGGGCTCGAACCCACGAAGTGTGAGATCAAGACCTAAGCTGAAATCGGACGCTTAATCGACTGTGTCACCCAGACACCTCTCCATTTCTTTACTCAGTTTATTTGTTTTGTATCTCTTGTCCATTCCTGTAAGATCTTTTAGACGAGGGTTTCTCCACTTCAGTGCTATTGACATCTTGGGGCCAATGATTCTTTGTTGGGGGGGTTGTTTTGCATTGTAAGATGTTTAACAGGATCCCTGGCCTCTACCCACTGGATGTCAGTAGAAATCCCCACCACTTTCAAGTTGTCACTCAAGTTGTGACAACAGAAAATGTCTTATTGTCATATGCCCCTTGGGGCTAGGGGGAGTGGGATGCATGGAGCCTCTGTGCTATGGGTGTTTGTGTGTGTGTGGATCATTTCTGGAATAACCATGTGAATCACTGGTGATGGCTCCTGTCCATAAGTGTTGAAAGTAGAAAACTCAGTTTTTTTAAGATACAATTTTGATCCAAAGAACTCAGCACCTTTCTTTCCCCTGCATTTGCAAGGCACACAGAGCAAAGCATTATGGGACAGTGGCCATGGAATACACATTCTTGGAGGTAGAAATACATCTCCCGTCAATGCTCTCACGTTAGTTTGGGGAAATATTTTGCTGTAAAGAGCATGAATGTCCTTTGGAACCAAGAAGGCTTTAGCTCTTAATCCAAGATTTGCTTCTTAATGGTATGTGATCTCACAGAGTTAAGTCTCAGAGTCTTAGTTTCCTCATTTGCAAAGTGAGCATAAAATTACCCAGCTCATAGAAACTTTGTGAGCATTAAATAACACACACACACACACACACACACACACACACACACACACACACACACACACAGTTTCTACATAAAACTGCTAGTGACTACCAGTTAAGAATACCTTTTCTGACTGAAAGGTAAATAGGGCCTCCACCATAATGGTTAAGAGCTTTTTATTTGGAATCAGATAAACCGAATCCAAATCTCAGTGCTGCCGCATGCTTGCTATGTGATTTTGGGGAAAAATTCAACTTCTCTGAGTCTCAGGTTTTTTTCTGTATGAAGGAAAAAAAATCACTATGGTGGAAATTGAAGATGTCTGACACATGGCCATCCCTGATTCTGCAAAGCCTGTAGAGTTGAGATAGATGATGTCTCAGTCTTATATTACATAGGGACAGAGCTCAAATTGATTTGGGTCAAGGGAGTGATTTAATGATCCATAAACTGGACTGGTGACTCATTTCAGATACTCAAATTATGTCATGAGGGCTTGGTCTATTTCTATCCCTCTTTGCCTCCACTTTACTCTGCCCTGGTTTTATTCTCAGACCCTCTCCATGTGGTAATGGGGTGATTGTACACATTGAAAAAAGTCTAGCATAAATAGAGTGCCTATAACCAAAGGGTCCGTGCACAGTTTTGGGGTTGTGTTATTAATCCTGCTCAAGTCCTGCACCCATCTCTGAATCAATCACTGTGTCCAGGAAGATGCAATGCTCTGCTTGGCCAGGCCGCTCTTCGTATGCCCATCCCTGAGAATAAAGTGGGGTCAGCTCCTCTAAACCATCTGGCAAATTTTCGAGATGGGTCTGTTATCGATGACATTTACCATTACAGATAATGTGTTTTATTGATTTCTGTTCTTTTTCTTTTTCTTTTTCTAACTGTCTCCTCTTCCAGACTCTGCATAGCACAAGGGCTTGGACTCTGTTTCTATAAGCCCAGGGTCTAGTACAGTGCCTGAAAATATGGGTGATCAATAACTTCCTCCAGCACAATGAATATAAGGACCATTTGCATTCTAATGATCTTGGCTGGGGTCTGTGCACAGCTCAAAAATATTTGTTGAATAAATTGACAGTTCTTCTGGGGATAGAAATTCTATCTGATTCACTGTTTGTATACTCAGCAAAGCATACATTAAGTGGGCAATGAATACTTGTTAAATAAGCTATTCGTTGAATGAATGAAGCCCAAGTTCTACCACAGCAGGAACCCCATCTCCTTCATCTCTCACTTCCCAGTGGCAATTCCAGTGAGCCCTACCCTGTGGCGACCCAGGCACCTCTGGCCACACCCTCCTTTCCCTCCATGTGGACAACTGTATCTCCCCTATTCCCCAGAAGATGTTCAGCAGATGGTGCCACAAGGAGAAGGTAGTAGGTCTGAATATGAAGAAGAGGCAAGAGGAAGGAGACAAATGAGTTCATTCCAAGTTCACGTCTATCTTATTTTGGAAGGAAGTGGGAAAGGAGAACAAAGTTTTCATGAATAATGCTGCTTATTAAAATGCCTGCTCTCTCTGATGGTGATTAAGATGGAT
This sequence comes from Proteles cristata cristata, assembly GCA_017311185.1. NCBI lineage: Eukaryota > Metazoa > Chordata > Mammalia > Carnivora > Hyaenidae > Proteles > Proteles cristata. The sequence continues at coordinate 112,740 of JAESUZ010000511.1, read as the reverse complement.
GCAGCATCACACTGACTTTCAGAGAGAGTGGGAGTACAGCTGACAATTTTCCCATCAGAGTTTTTCACAAAGAAGGAGCAACTCTTAGGTCCCCTCCTTTCCCTCCTTGTGCTCCAGCCTGCCTTTCCTGCAGAGCTTCTGGCTGCTTCAAGGCACTGGGGGAGGAATTCATCAGGGGCTGACAAGTGGCAAATGACATTAGCCTCCAACTGTATTAAAGAATGTGAACACAGCAGGGTGGTATCTTATTCCCCTCTCCCTGTTCCGAGCTCCTGTGTCTATAAAAGTGCCCGGGTCCTGGTAGGCACGTATTACTTTGAATCATTCTGTGGTGGGTATCTGTCAGTTTTGGTATTCCACATCCATTTTCTTTTCTATAATCAATGCCTTTCTTTTCTTTTGGAGAACCACTCCCTTACTTCAAACCAGGTGGTTCTGGGAGTTAAAGGAGCTAGTTCTGTAAAGTTCTCAAAATACTCCCTGGCTCAATTAATATGAGCTATCATGATAGCTAATATTATATTATAATTCATGAAACACCCATGAAACAGGATGCAGTGAATAAAGGAACTATCAGAATGTATGGAAGAGCTTTTTTAAATTAAAACATCATAAACATCATAACCAATCCTTCTAAAGAACTAAATAAGCATAAGAGTAGGAAGATAAAAAACAAGGACAGCTCAGAGGAAGTAGAATCAAAAGATAAAGACAAAAATGCACACACACACACACACACACACACACATTTTTAATTTGAGTGTCAGTCCAAGGGGTACAATATTTCACTAAAAAGAGTCTCAAAAAAACAGAACAGGAATTGCAAAGGAAGGGAAATTATCAAATAAAATATACAAGAAAATTTCCCAGGCTTGAAAACTACTCTTTTCCTAACCGAATGCCCAGAACAAACAACAGCAGCAACAACAAAAATACTGGTTAAAAAAAAAAAAAGCCAAACTAAGTCATATCATTATTAAATTTAACAACAATGTCAGTAAAGAAAAAAGAATTAAATTGCTTTAAAAGAGGAAAAGAACAGATAACATACAAAGCATTGGAAATCAGTGTGGTATTAGATTTCTTAACAATGGCATTGGAAACTAAGAGGCAATATAGCAGTGATCTCAAAATTCTGATTAATAATGACTTCCAGATAAGGACCGCCTTAACTCAGTCAGTTTAGTGTCTGACTCCTGGTTTGGGCTCAGATCATGATCTCCCGGTTTATTAGATCAAGCCCTGTGTCCAGCTCTCCACTGACAATGTGGAGCCTACTTGAGATTCTCTATCTCTTTCTGCTCTTCCCAAGCTAGCATGCCTTTTCTCTCTCTCTCTCTCTGTCTCTTTCTCTCAAAATAATAAATAAACATTAAAAAAATAATGACTTCCAGATAAGAATTCTATTCCCATTCAAACTAGTTCAAGTATAAGGAAGAACCTCTTTTCCCCCCTAAATTTGCAAGTTCTCCAAAAGTTGTTGGAGAGTGTGTTCTACCAGAAAGAAGAAGTAAACAAAAAGACAGAAAAATAAGATGCCTAAGGAGGGGATCCTGCAGAGAATAAAGGCAAATGTAATTTCAATAATTGTTTTCAAAGGAATGATGACAGCTAGATCCCCAGATGACATCTGGGAATTAGCCCTAGAGAGCAATTAAAGCAGAGTGGTGCAGTAAAACAGAGAGTTTGGAGAGATAGGAATAGAGTCATCTCCAGGAAAACAGTGGAACCAACAGAATAATTGAGTCCTTTGACTATGAGAAAAATAGCATTAAAAAGATTTCTAGAGTTCTGTGGAGGACGTGAAGTAATTTATACATAGAAAATGAAGCAAATGAAAAAATGAGGTATTATCAACTTAAGGAAAACATAAAGTGACACAATGGGGAAAGATAATCAAAGCACACACCTTGATCCAGCAGTGAACTTGTATGTGCTAACTGGGTCATGACCTATCAATAAATAAGTAGCTAGTTATATGGATTAAATACTGAATGATTAATTATATTTGAGATAATACATTATTGGAAAGGTTGGGAATGGAACGAAAAAATAATCAGAAAATAATTAACAAGATGGCAATAGGAAGTCCTTAGCTATCAATAATTACTTTAAATGTAAATGGATTAAATACTCCAATCAAAAGACCTGGAGTGGCTGAATGGATAAAAAGTCAAGACCCAATTATATATTGTATAAAAAAATATCTCACTTCAGATTGAAGGGCACACATAGCCTGAAAGGGATGGAAAAAAGATATTCAATGCAAAGAGTAACCAAAAGACTGCAGGAGTGACCATACGTAACATCAGACAAAATAGACTTCAAGTCACAGACTGTCACAAAAGACAAAGTCATTATATAAATTACAGGGATAATTCACCAAAAGGATATAACAGTTATCAATATACATGTGCCCAACATCAGCGCCCCTATATATATTTAGCAAATACTGAATATATTAGGCAAATTTCTGAAGACAAATATGGACAGAAATTCAATAATAATAAGGGATTTCAATACCTCACTTTCAACAATGAGTAGATCATCCAGACAGACAATCCATAAAGAAATACTGGACTTAAATTCTACTTTAGAGTAAACAGACCCAACAGACATATACCCAACATTCCATTCAATAGCAACAGAATACACATTCTTTTCAAGTGCACATGGAACATTCTCCAGGTTAGATTATATAAGTAAAATAAGTTTAACAAACGTAAGAAGATTGAAATCATAGCAAGTGTCTTTTCCAGTGACAATATGAAACTAGAAATCCATAACAGGACAAAATTGGAAAATTCATAAATATGTAGATATTAAATGTACACTTCTGAATAATCAGTAGGTCAAAGAAGAAATCAAAAGGAAAAAAAACAACTTGAGACAAAGGAAAATGAAAACATCACATACCAAAACTTATGGGAGATAACCAAAGCAGTTCTAAGACGGAAATTTATAGCAATGAATGCCTACACTAAAAAGAAAAGAAAAAGGGATGCCTGCCTGGGTGGCTCAGTCAGTTAAGTGTCTGACTCTTGGTTTCAGCTCAGGTCATGATCTCAGTTTGTGAGTTCAAGCTTCATTGCATTAACAGTGTGAAACTTGCTTTGGATCCTCTCTCTCCCCCTTTCTCTGCCCCTCCCCTGCTCACACATGCTCGCTCTCTCACTCTCTCTTTCTGTCTCAAAACAAATAAATAAATAACTTTTGAAAAGAAAAGAAAAAATGTCAAACAAACAACTTAACTTTACACCTAATGAAGTAGAAAAAGAAGGACAAACTAAATAAAGTTAGCATAAGGAAAGGAAAAATAAATATTAGGGCAGAAATAAATGAAATAGAAACTAGAATAACAATAGAAAAGATCAATGAAGCTAAGAGTTGTTTTTTTGTAAAGATAAATAAAATTAACAAACCTTTAGCTAGACTAAGAAAAAAAGACTGAAATAAATAAAGTAATAAATGAAAGGAGGTATTATAACCGATGCCACAGAAATACAAAATATCACAAGAGACTACAATGAACAATTATATATGAAAAAAAATTGGACAAACTGAAAGAAATAGATAAATGCCTAGAAACATATAATTTACCAAGTCTAATCAGGAAGAAATAGAGAATTGAACAGACCAATTACTAATAAAGAGATTGAACTGGTAATCAAAAACCTCCCAATAAAGAAAAGCCCAGGACCCAAATGGTTTTATGGGTAAATTCCACTAAACATTTAAAACAATTAATGTCAGTCCTCAAACTTGTCCAAAAATTTAAAGAAAAGGGAACACATCCAAACTCAATTTATGAGGCCAACATTACCCTGATATCAAGGCCAGGTAAAGGATCTACAAGAAAATAAAATTACAGGTCAATATCCTAGATATATACAGATTCAAAATTCCTCAAGAAAGTATTAGAAAGCTAAATTCAACAGCACATTATAATGATCATATATCATGATCAAGTGAGGTTTATCCAAATCAATAAGTGTAATATACCACATTGAGAGGCAGAAGGATTAAAACCATATGATTACCTCAACAGATGCAGAAAAAAGTATTTGACAGAATTCAGTGTTTGTTCATGACTAAAAATTAAAACTCTCAATGATTAGGTATAGGAGGAATATATCTCAACAAAAGAGAAGCCATATGTGACAAGCCAACAGCTAATCATACTTAATAAAGGCTAAAAGCTTTTCCTCTAAGATCAGGAACAAGACAAAGATACCAGTCTCACCACATCCATTCAATGTAGTACCAGAAGTCCTAGCCAGAATAATAGACAACAGAAAGAAATAAATGCATCCAAATAGGTAAGGAAGTAGGAAAATTGTCTGTTGCAGATGATATAATCTTATATATAAGGTTATTTATTTTTTTTCCAATATGTCTTGAAAATGTAGAAATTTATTTGTTTATTTATTTTTTCAATATGCCTTGAAAATGTACCCATTCCACCCTGGGGAGCTCTGTTTTCTGCAAAGCAATTTCTATTCGTTGAAATCTGGGTCCTGGTGGCTCCCATCTTTTGTCCTTGGGACAGCCTTTGTGAATGGCAGTATGGAGCAGGGAAATGAGGAGTGTTCAGTCCCCACAGTCAAATAGGAACCTACAAAAATATGCATGAGAATGACTGCCAAACTCTAGCGAACTTGCCAGATGAGGAAGCAGTGGGAAAGCCTAGAATATAGAAAATCTTGTTTTTGAGAATCCTGGCTCTACCATGTGCAAAGTCTCTGGCTTTCAGGAATATTGGTAGGCTTTCTGAGCCTACATCTCACTTGTCTGTAAATACAAAAACCTGGCACACAGTAGGTGTTCCGTCATGAATGAATTTAGATTGAAGAGGAAAACAATCATGAACAAGAGATAGTATCTAACCTAGAGGTGATGGAAAAGTTGAGAAGGAAAGAAAATTGTCATATCTTCTAGCATCCTAATAAATGAGACAATCAAGCCTTTAATATATAGACCTTTCGTAAAAAAAATTAATATACTCTTTTCCGAACAGTTTTAGGTTCACGGCAAAATTCAAAGAATGCCATACATTTGTATATATATATATATATTTGTGTATATATATATATATATATATATTTGTGTGTGTGTATATATATATATGATGTAGCCTTTTCAGATTGGCTTCTTTTATTTAGTCATTTGCTTTGAAGATTCCTCCATGTCTTCCCATATCTTAGTAGCTCATTTCTTTTTAACGTTGACTAATACTCCACTGTCTGGATGTACCACAGTTCATTTATCCATTCACCTACTGAAGGACATAGATCATTTATTGAATTAAATTATCTCCATCTTACAGCCGAGTAACTACAGCATAGAATGAGCAAATGGCAGCCTTCCAACATCACTTGGAAGGGAAACAGTTCCTCCCAGTGATGCAGAGTCCCACCAATGGACCACAAAGGACAGGTTCTAGGTCTCTAACATCACAAGACCTACTGCATTAAGAAATTAAAGAAGCAAATTGAATTTGCTGAGGAAGCTGGGATTGGCATGCAAATTGCAATGCAGTATCTCCATCAGCTGTAACTGTGGATGAGTCCCATCCACCCCAAAGGACTGACCTGCCTCCCTAGGTAGGGTGCTCTTGGAAGATCAAATCTGGGAAATGTACCCCCATCACACTTTATTATCCCAACTTACTTCTCAGGACAATACTGAGTTAGGAACTTGATATAATGGGGTCTTTCAAGATCCCCAACTGAGAAGAGCAAATGAAAAAAAAAAAAAAAACTTGAGAAAAACCAGAGTGCTTTGCTTTGGTTTACTGAACACTAAATTAAACAGAATTTAAATACTGTTTTGTTTTAACTTTCTGTTTGTCCCCCTTGAATGAGGGGAATTTTCCCCCTCTTTCCCTTTTCAAAATACACCAGGTAAACCAGAAGCAAGCATGCATTTTCTAAAACCAGTGAACCATGACATAAGAATATTCTCCAAACCACACTTGAGCCAGACCTACATTTCACAGAGTTGGGAGTCTGTCATCAAAGTTATACCCCAAACATAGAATTCCTTCAGCCAATTCAAACAAGCAATATGAGGTGTGTTTACAGGGTCTCTCTCTCTCTCTCTCTCTCTCTCTCTCTCTCTCTCTCCCTCTCTCCCTCTCTCCCTCCCTCCCTCTAAGCTCTGTTGTGGTGGTGGTGGTTTTTATGTTTCTATTCTGTCTCTGAGTTCTTTGCATCTTGGTGGCTGTCTCCCTTCATCCCTTTGTATGTCTGTCTTTTGTTCCCTAGTCGATTATATTTATCTATCTTTCTCTGGCTGTGATCTTTCTCCCTCTCCCACTGCCTCCTTCTGAATTGCTTGCAATATAAAGTCAAGTTTTAAGAGCCCAGACTCTGGAACAGACAAGCTGGGCTTGAAATCATCTCCTGAGTCTAGGCATCTGTGTCCTTATCTGTCAACCATGCTTAGAAGGTTACCTGGCATGTAATAAACATGTTATAGTCACTTGCTATTATTATTGCCCACATTTGTTAACCAGGTTCCCCAGGTAGTTTCTGGGACCAGAAAACAGAGTGGCACAGCAGACTGTGGGAGAGGACATCATGGGTAAGGTAAATAAGGACAAAGACTTTATTTAGCTCTCTTGGTTGTATGGTTTCTCCTCAATGTCTTCTACAAGAGGCAATGTGAGTCATCTCAGAAGACTGAAGGGTATGCACCTTGACTGTGAAAACCTGTGAGAGCAAGGAGTTTGAGGAGGGAAGGGGAAAGAGAGAAACAACAAGAGAACAGAAAAGAGGAGAAAGACAGGGCACTTGGGTGGCTTAGTCGGTCAAACATTCAACTTTGGCTCAGGTCATGATCTCACAGTTTGTGAGTCCAAGTCCCACATCAGGCTCTGCGTTAACAGTGCAAAGTCTGCTTAGGATTCTCTCTCTCTCTCTCTCTCAAAAAAAAAAAAACTTGAAAAAAAAGAGGAGAAAGAGAGGGTAGAGAGACACAGTAAGAGGAAGAAAAGGGGATTGCAGAAAGAGATTGTCTAAGGTTGACTGAAGCCACATATCAGTGTTTCCTGATGAATAGAGTGAGATCCATCAACCTACATCCTTGGAAAAGAGATGCCATGGCATGCATTATTGCTCCTTATAATAAACTGCATTAAATGCAAGCCTATTATTTGTTGAATTCAGTTCAGTACAATTCACTGTGCTGCCACAGGCCTCAGTTTCCAGCTGAGGCTCTGCCTTTGTAAGCAAAAACTAAGCTCCGTACAGCAAAGATGTGGCTCCTTAGCAACTGAAGGAAGTTAGGCTCAAGAAAAGAAAATAGAGCACACGGCGCGGCAGAGTTAAAGTATGAAGATACTAAGCATTTATTTTGGAAGCAACAGACAAACAAAAAAACCAGCCCCCAACAAACCCATCCATTGCCATCTGCAATCAATATGCATCATTACAGCCACACAGATGGCTGCATTCTGAGAGAGTTCCAAGCCAGTGGTTCTCAACCTTAGCTGCACACTGTAATCACCTGAGAGCTTTGGAAAGTGAAATCTCCTTGCCTACCTTGCACCCCAGACCAACTAAATGGTGGGACTCAGGTATCAGTATTTTTTTTTTCAGAGCTTCCTAGATTACTCCAGTGTGTGTCTAGGGTGACAGCCTCGGATCTTGGATAACTCCGTGAGCCAAGTCACAAAGTTTTGGAGCTCTGCAGTCTGACTGAGAGTAAGGTGGCTCAAGAAATGACTGCACCTGTTGGGTAATTAAGGTAACAACTCAGGGACTGTCAGAGGAGTATAAAAAGGCCATCTGTTTTGAATAAATGACTCAGCTTAGTCAAATGATATTCTTCGGAAGCAACACTCGTTCACTGACATTTGGTTTGCCTCAAGTGTTTGATGGTCCTGGTTTGCTGGTGTCTGTTTATGGACATCTGCTCTCTGTGACTGGGGATTGGTGGGGAGAGGAGGAGTGCGCTGCCAGGTGATAGGTGCAGCTTTCCTAACTGGTAGGCTCCTGGGAGGGTAGGGGTCTATGTCAGAGCATGACCCTGCACCTCTGGCTCAAGCACCAACAATACACCTGTTAGGGGTTGAGTTGTATCAGTCTCAAATTCCCATGGTGGAGTCTAACCCCCAGCGCTTTAGAATGTGACCTTATTTGGGAATACAGTCATTGTGGATGTAATTAGTTAAGATGAAGTCATGCTGGAGTAGGGCGGGCCCCTATCCAATATGAGTTGTGTCTTATAAAAAGTGGAAATTTGGACATGGAGACATGCACACGGGGAGAATGCCATGGGAGGCTGAAGGCAGAGACTGAGTCCTGTTTACAACCCAAGAACCAGAGATGGCCAACAAATCACCAGAAATCAGGGAAAGACCATGGAATAGATTCTCCCTCCCAGCCTCCGAAGGAACTGGCCCTGAAGACACATGGATCTCAGTTCTCTAGCCTCCAGAACTGTGAGACAGTCAATTTCCATTGGTGGTTGATCATTGCAGCAGCCTTTAGAAAACTAGCACAGAACCCTAGCCTAGGAGAATCAATACTGTGCCTCGAATTGGTGGAGGGCTTTAGGGCTTGGAGAGGATGAGCCCTGAACCAAGCAGTTGCCCCAGTTCCAGACCTGGTTTCAAACCAATCCTCATAATGGCCACTCCTGTTCCCCTCTTGCTCACTGCATCCACTGTCAGGGGGATCAAAATGCCCCAAGTGGGGCTGGCTTCTTGGGCATGTGACCCATGGACCCCACTCCTAGGAGAGTCCCATGCTTGTGTTTTGTGTCACCATCTTGAAATTTTTAGTAATTTTTGAACAAGGCCCCAGCCTTTTCTTTTTGCATTGGTCCCTGCAAATTGCACAGCTCATCCTGTCCCCAAACCTCCCACCCACTTGCCCTCCTTCAGCCAGATCTTATCTAACTCGTCACAGGGATTTCTCATAGCTTCTGGTCCCTAGTCACCCCCTTTGTGTTTCTCAATGATGCTATGGATTTTTCCATTTAACAATATTGTTTGGGTCATTTGTAGGGATTTGGGGCAGGAGATGATGGCAGAAGGGGATTGTGTTGGGCAGCCAAATAAAATATTCCAATCTTGTCTGTTAAGCTGTTAGTCCTCTTAAAGACCATGGTTGACAGAAAGTGCAGAAGTTGATGAAAGACTGTCTGACTCTCTGGGAACAGAGAGTCTGGCTTTGGGCTCAGGTGACCAAGTGTGACCAAGAAACATAGATGGTGCCATACCCCTCAGGACTCTTGCGGGTGGCTGTCTAGGCTAAGTTCATGTTAACACTGTGTTTCTGGTCACTTATTCACAGCTCTTTCTAAAACCCCAGCATACGTTTCTATTATCCATGCTGTGACAGTTCCCACTATGTTCCTCACTCCCTGAATTAGAAACTGTACATTCATGCTCTTTGCCATGGGCCTCTGTAGTGCATTCCATTGTGGACAAAGTGACCTTCCCTGCCTCGGTGATGTTAGGTTGGCCCTGTGACTTGCCTTGACCAATGGAACTTGAATGGAACTGTCATTGTGCCAGCTCCCAGCTGAGACCTTAAGAAACATGACTTGTTTCTTCTCGCCTTCTTGCAAACCTGCCATCTGCCATGAGAAAAACCTGCTCCATGTAGTCGTTGGCCCAAAGGGAATGAGGAGGCAGGTGGAAGAGACCCAACACCCAACCTCAATCCAAACCTAGCTGATCCCCACCAAGCCCACAAACGTCACAGCCTCTACTGAGGCCCATAAGCAAAACATAAACACTTGTTTTGATACCCCGGTGAGTTTGGGAGGTCTTTGTTATGCAGAATTACTGTGGCCAAAGCTGACCGATACAAAAATGATGCTACTTCTTTAACTGGGTTTTCATGGCTTTACCTGGCCTGGCCCTTCCTTAGTTATTCGGCCTTAACTCCCAGCCCCCAGCCCCCTCTCCCTCCACTTCATGCTTGGTTCTTTCTTCTTCTTCTTCTTCTTTTTAATGTTTTATTTATTTGGGGGGAAGTGCTGAGAGAGAGGGAGACAGCGGATCCAAAGTTGACAGTGGTGAGCCTGATGTGGGGCTCAAAGCTCATGAACCGTGATAACATAACCTGAGCTGAAGTCAGACGCTCAACCAGCAGACACCCCCCAGGTGTCCCCATGTATGGCTCTTTCATGCTGCAAATGTGCCACATGCTCAGATGGCTTTGAGCCAATAACTCATTCCCTCCTTATGTCCCCCAGCTCACTTGTCCTTTCCCCTGGCTGGCTCCTTCCCGTTCTTTTGCTCTAAAGTTACACAACCACATAAATCTTCCTCAAGGCTCATGAGGACCTGCTGATGCCTCTTGCTATGTGCTTCTGTTCCACGGGGCACTCTCCCATCACAGGCCTTGAAACAGTATGTGGTCATCACTAGGGTGGTAGGAAAATATACTGAGATGTTTATTTAGGTTTGCTTTTCACTGCTCTAGAGGATCAGACTGAGTAAATAAGAGATAGCAATGCTTCACTTTTCATGTTTCTGCCCCGACCGCTCATACACAAAGCAAATTCAGAATCTGGGTGTTTTCTGCCTCTTGTGAAATCCTAAGCCATTTCTGGTATCATTCCAGAAGGGAAATGGGGAGAGGGAAGTATGGCTTTGGGGTCTGACTGTGAGAAAAAGAGATCCCTTCAGAGTAAGGCTGAACAATGAGGATCTGTGCTCAGCACAAGGACTTGAAGTTCTAGTACCCAGAAGAAGGGTTGGCCCGGCTGTCTGAGCTCCTGCTCATCAGGAATGTCCATTTCTTAGGTGTCAAATAACAGCAGGAGCTGTGAAGGCTTACTTGATAGGGCACTCAGTGGAAACCGAGGTAGAGCAGAGGAGGGTTGGAGACGCCTGTGTGTTCATTTTCTATTGTTGAGCAACAGATCCTCACCAATTGAGGGACTTTAGGACAACACAGATTTCTCATCTCAGTTTCCAGGAGGTCAGGAGTCTGGGAAGGACATGACTAACTTCTCTGCTTAGAGTTTCACAAGTCTAAAATCAAGGTCCTTTGCCAAGTCCCGCATTAAGGGAGCGAGTCCTAATAATGCCCAAGACAGAATTATATCCCAGCCTGATATGACTGTGGCTGGAAATGAAACTTAACTTGATTTCTAGAAAATAGATATATCTTTGCTATTTCTTGCATCCTTATATTTTGGTTTTAAATTCACATCCACTATGCTTTAATCCTCTTTCTTGGCAGACCATAAGTTCTTGGAAGCTGGGATGTTTATGTTTTGCATATTGTTACATCTCCTGAGCCTAACACAGTGCCCAGAACTTACAGAGAAGGAAATAATAAATAAGTATCAAAAGAGGGACTATTAGGTGCTCAGTAAATGCTTATTCAATTAAACTGACTCAGTTTCATAAACATCAAGGGCATCACTGTAACTGTTTTAGAGAGGAAGAAACCAGATGTGAGAAGTTTAGGCAACATGTTCAGGGTCACATAAATAGTAACAGCGGAGCTAGAACTTTTCCATTATATTCAGAAAAAAAAATATTCCTTTCTTTTGGAACTTGGCCCTGAAATGTAACACTATGACACATCCTAAATTGCATGACTCATACTTTTCATCTTCTGTGATCAAGAGTGGGGAAAAGCGTAATGAATTAGAAACCTTTATAAGACAGATGCTAATGTCTCAAACTCCTAAACTCTACAGCACCTAGATTTTCCAAACAGGTGGCTCCCATCTTACTGGGAATGAAAACTAAGTCAATCCCAAGGACTCACAGGATAGCCTGGTTTGTCCTAGACAGACTTGACTCAATTCCTCTTTCAGGTTTTAGGTTACCTAACTAGTGTGACTGTTTAGTGAGCTGAGATTCTAAACTGTGGGTTATATTTCTTATGAATCATATAACTACTCCATTAATTCTTGCCTCAGGGCCTTTGTGCATGCTGTGATGTGTGGTTAAAATGCCCTTTTAGTTTCCCATGGCTTGATCCTTCTCGTTCTTCAGTTCTTGGCTTGCACATCAGCCCTCAAAGGGGTTTTCCTGGTGTAGGAGGGCATACCCCCTCCCCATTAATGCCTATCACTACATACCATATATAACACTTTTCATAATTTGCAATTATATATTAATTTTACGTGCTTGTCCACCCCCTGCAAGATTACACACTCACAAGGGCAGTCATATGGTTCATTCACCAATGTTAACAACCCAGCCCTCACACAGTGCTGGGACTGTAAGAGACACCTGCTAATAATTAGTTAAGTGAATGAATGGCATTCACTAAGCCATTTGGTAAACATCATCAGCTTGAGCATGAATTTTGTGCACCAGATGCTGGGAATATAAAATTACACAAGGGGCACCTGGGTGGCTCAGTCAGTTGAGCATACAACTTTGGCTCAAGTCATGATCTCAGGGTTCGTGAGTTCCAACCCTGTGTCGGGGTCTGTGCTGACGGCTCAGGGCCTGGAGCCTCCTTCAGATTCTTTTTCTATGCCTCTCCCCCATTCGTGCTAGGTCTCTTTCTCTCTCAAAAATAAATCAACATTGAAAAAAATTTAAATTTAAATAAAGTTCTACAAGGCCTGGGTCCTTCCTTCTAGGGGCACATAATCTAGTGCAGAAAAAGGCACAGATATACCCTAAATGGCCTAGACTTCAGCTGGCTTAACTTCAAATGGTGTCCAATCAGCACAAACACTTAAACTGCAATGACTTTTCATTCCCAGCAAAGAACTACATGACTTCACCTTCCCTTAAGTTCTCCCTCCGTTATTTCTGAGTCCCTAGGGCTGCTTCACAAGTCCTCTGAGAACAGTCTACTCAAGTCCTCACCCCCAACCTCCTGGTCCAGTTGCCGAATCACTCCTGGCACTATTATCCTCAGTTCCTTCCCTGGGTGTGTGCCTTTCTTTCCTGACACTGGAGCTCTCCATCTGTTCAGTGCTGAACGACGGGCCAGCGAGGTGTGGCCCTGGCTTTCTAGCATGGAAATCAGGAGGAAACCTGTGTACATTTGGAGCACCTGGGAATCTGACTGAAATTCAGGCTCTGATTCAGTAGATCTGGGATGAGCCCTGAGATCCTGCGTTTCACTTAAGCATCCCAGGGAGGTGGACTCTGCTGGCCCACAGGCCACACCTCAGGAGTGAGGATATTTGCAGTGGGCACAGTAAATGCTCCATCCCTGTTGTCTGTTGTGATCTCACACCTGCAAGGCACCCAGTACAGGGGCTGTCATTTTGCCAATGTATCAGATGCTATTGGTAACCTGGCCAACTGTGTCAGACGCACCCTAAACTTGCAACTCTGAATATCTGTTACTTTTCTTAGCCTATGAGAGCAAGATTGGCTTTCATGTGAGGCAAGCCAGACATGCTGGAAAGTAAATGCTTCCTAGATCAATCTCAACCAATGAAAGACAGGAAACTGGGAGATAAATGCCCCATCCCCTTGGCCCATCTAGTCAAATCATCCTGAGGCACCTGTTCATATGGGCTCCCAGAGTTCTCCGGAAAACAGAGACACAACCGCCCACCTTAAGAACTTTCATAAGAAAGCCTCCATTCATTGGCTTTCTTCCCTTCTGCTGCTCACTCCCCTCCACCCCTCCCCAGCCTGATATTTCCAGACACTACCTCCCAAGTAAACTCTCTCCTCTCAAACAAATCCTTGCCTCTGGCTGTTTCAGGAGGGAACCCACACTGAGACCAAAGGCTTGTTTGTTTGGGGGCCCTGTTAAAATTAAATACAAAATGAAGATGAAACTTGAGCATTCTCAAAGCACATAAAACCATTTAAGCCAAATTAGCTTATTTCAGGAACATAAGTGAAACTGAACTTAGGTTATTTCTTGTAAATGTCTCTGATAATCAAATAAACCTTAAGTCATCTTTCTACAAATGGCATAAGATAATCATGTTTGGTTTTTTCTTTTTTTTACTGAAATGTATTTGACATATAACATTGTATACGTTTAGGGTATGTGACATTTTGATTTGATACATTTATATACTGCAATATGATTGCCATGATAGGGGTACCTAACACCTCTCACATGCCATCATTTCTTTTTTTGTGGTGGACAATTAAGTTCTAGTTTCTTAGCAAGTTTGATGTTTATATTACAATATTATGGACAATATTACAATATTGTTACAATAATGACTATGCTGTCCATTGGATTTCCTGGACTTCTTTATCTACTGGTTGCAACTTTGGACCCTTGAACCATATCTCCCCTATGGTGGAGGGAGTAGATAATCCCTTTTAACCCTGCCATCTAGAAATTCTCATTGTTTGTTTGTTTTTTAAAGTAGTTTTTCATTTATTTTGAGACAGAGGGAGAGAGTGTGTGCACGTGTGGGGGAGGGCAGAAAGAGGGATAGAGAGAGAATGCCAAGCAGCTTCCTCGCTCTCAGTGCAGAGCACAACGTTCGATCCAGGAACCAGGAGATCATGTCTTGAGCCCAAATCAAGAGTGAGAACACTCAACTGACTGAGCTACCCAGGTGCGCCTGGAAACTCTCATTGTAATAACCAGCCATTGTCAAGGTGAAACAACTTCCTCATTTTCACTTTATAAGCCATTCTGTAGTGTCATGGCCCTGAGCTTCACATCAGTTTTAAATTTGAAAGCTCCGAGCTCACAAGCTGTCTTTTTTTTTTTTTTTACAAAGGGTTTATTGTCAAGTTGGTTTCCACATAACACCCAGTGCTCATCCCCACAAGTGCCCTCCTCCATGTCCACCTCCCCCCTCCCCCCCACACCCATCAGTCCTCAGTTTGTTCTCAGCGTCTCTCATGGTTTACCTCACAAGCTGTCTTTAAATGCACAATCAACTCTTCCTAAATACTTTCTTGTTGATTTAATCATTTTAATTTTGCTATTTCTGGGTTTTTGACAGGCCAAATCATCATAATATAAAATCGCTATTTTTGAGGTGGAAAAGACCCAGTATGAGTATAGGGGCCACATCCAGGAACCACCCACTGAGTCTAGCAGTAGAGATTCAGCCACAGCTTTCTGTGCCCTTCCCATAGCCTCAGCTCAAATAAGGGAGATATAGTGTCTTCCAGGGTCCTCACAATGCTGTTGTAATCTGATGTCAAGTGAAAAATATACTCCCACAATCCTCACTCCATGGCTAACACCTCAGTTTGCATGTTTCCTTTACATGAAGTCAACCAGCTGTCAGATCACACTGACCCCAAATGAGGCAGGTGTTTAGGGACATAGCCTCATAGGCACCGAGGTCAGCTGTACAGAGCAGCAAGGGGGGTCTCGCTTATGGATACTTTTCTTTCAACCCCTAGGAAGAAAGATGCATTTTGTATTTGAGAACAAAATGAAGGGAGTAAGTTATGGAAAACCAGACCAATTCAACCAACCTCACTTAGCAGATAGACTGGTGAGTCTCCAGTTTAAGCCAGCCTCTACAGCACTTTGGGCGTGTGATAAAATTTCATATTGCAGGATCCAGATCTAGAGAATTTGACTACACTTTGGGAAACACTGCTGTAAAACTGTCAGAGGCATGAATGACCCACTGAATCTCTCCAGGTTGGAAGGCAATTTATCACGTGCCTGCCTGCCACTTCCTCTTCTGAGCTCTTTACCTTTATTCACTTCTTATAACCTTATTAGTTAGTTATGGTTATCAGCTTCATTTTACAGATAAGGAAACTAAGGCACAGGTAGATTAAGGAAGTCACCTGATGTCACACAGCACACAGCTAGATGCAGAGGAGCTGGGATTCAAACTGCCCATCTGGGTCCAGAACCATGGGCATCCCAGCACACTAGAGCCGAAAGACTGAGTAAGGCCTGCACAGGTTGCCTCCATTCCCTATAAAGACTCTGTTAGGAATTGAATGTTTATGCACCGCCCACCCCCATTCATATGTTGAGGCCCCAACCTCTAATGTGACTGTATTTGGAGATACGGCCTCTTGTGGGTAAGGAAAATTAAATGAGGTTATAAAGGTAGGGTCCTAATCCACTAGAGCAAGAGACACCAGAGATAGTTCTCTTTCCATCATGTGAGCACAAAGCAAAAAGGCTCCTAAGTACAAGCCAAAAAGAAAGCTCTCACCAGAAACCAAGTCAGGCAGTACCATGACTTTGGACTTTCCAGTTTTCAGAGCTATGAGTAAATACATTTCTATTGTTTAAGCCACCCACCTTGTGATCCTGTGGTGTCAGCCCGAGCAGGCTAATGTGGACTTTAGTCCACAGCCCCATGAGGTTTTCCAGATTCTTCTTACAATTGATGCATTCTATGGACATTCTCTCACATCCCTTCTGTGTGACCAGAAACACACTAGGCATAAATATGAGGGGCACCTGGGTGGCTCAGTCCATCAAGCATCTGACTTTGGCTCAGGACATGATTTCACAGTTCATGAGTTTGAGCCCCGCATTGGGCTCTGCACTGATGGTATGAAGTTTGCTAAGCGTTCTCTCTCCCTCTCTCTGCCCCTTCTACCCTCTCTCTCTCACTCAAAATAAATAAATAAATAAACTTTAAAAAATGTTGAACTGTCTTCCAGGACCTAATTTTTATTATTTTTATTTATAGATTAATTTATTTTGAGGGGAGGGGTGGGGGGGGAAGAATAAGAGAGAGAGAATCCCAACACTCAGTCTGGAGCCTGACATGGGGCTCAATCCTAGGACCCTGGGACCATGACCTGAGCCAAAATCAAGAGCGGATGCTCAACCAATTAAACTCCCCAAGAACCTAATTTTTAAAAATAACTTCTTTCTTTCTGCAATCATAAATTGAGTTCAGAGCACATATTTGGCATGTGGTGCATCTTTGGGGAATGAGGGAATGACTTTGCAGGACCAGAACCGAGGGGCTATCCCCTGGGGAATGCACCCACAGTAGGAATCACACGAATCCAGTGTGGAATGTTATCCCTAATCACTATTGGATCTGACATTTTCCAACACTGTGTTGGAAATGGAGACAGTAATTCAAAAGCAGCACTTAATCACAGTGTTGGATAAAGCAGCTCAGAATTATCATACACATGGTTCCTCAAGGAAAGGAGCATGTTATTAACATTAGATCATCTTCTGAGTAGGTCGTATCAGGAAGTGAGGACAGAAAGATGCCTTCTGAGTTCAGGACCTAGAATGGCACTCTAGAAAAAATAACTGAAAAATAAAATAACCCAATTTTGTAGATGAGAGTTTGGGTACCACATGAGTGGGCATTCTTGGGCAAGTCACTTTCCCTCTATGGGCCTCAGTTTTCTCCTCTGGTAAAGGAAGGGGCATAAAGCTGGTAGTTCCTCTGACTTTTCTTTGATCCACTCAAGCCATAACTAGATAGCCCTTGTTTAAAAACATGAGATATTTTAAGAGCAAATAACTCAACAGAGAAGCCTATCCTGTAAATGGTATATTATAGTTCAAACCCAGTCTTTCCTTATCCTCAACCCATGTGTTTTCCGTTATTATTTTATTTATGTTATCCCTTACCATGTGAAATTCCCTTTTTCACTCAGTAAGAACTAAAAGTGTATATTGGGCATCTATAATGGTCCCTATTGATATTTGCTTTTCAGGCTCAGACCCAGAGCACCCTTCTCTTCCCTAATCCTATGAAACCCTCTGGCCAGCATTCTGCTGCCCTATTCTCCACCTCAGCACTTGGCCATACTCTGCAAAGTTCTAGAACATTCTAGTATGCATCAGGGATATGGCCCTGTGGGCTGGGAAGGCTATAGGGCTTGGTAGAAAGCGTCAGTGGGTTTCAGAGAAGCACACAGGGGTTTTCTAACTTCACCACCTTCTAAGTGACACTTTCTAAGTGTGTCACTTTGCACCCATCCCTTTGTGTCACTAAGCATTAATTTATGTGTAAAAAAGGGACAATGGCACCTTTGTGACCACTGTTGGTTGCCTAACCGGCAGTCATTCCATCTTTGTTGACAAAATAGTGCTGGTTTTGTTCAGGTGTTCAGCGAAATGTGTCCTGTCCTAGGGGTGGATTTTGATTTCTAGACAAAGCATGACAATCCTATTTCCATTTGTCAATGACTGCTTTAGGTTAGGCCCTATGACCATATCTGGACTGAGATATGAAGGAAAATACGCTGGAGACTACTGGGGAAAGACTCCCCTCCCTCACAGCAAGAGAGAAATGAGAAGAAAGCAAGGCCATCTTGCTTTCTTCATAATTTTAGACATGCTTGTACAAATTTGTGACAATGATCACTACATCAGCTAACTTGCAGTTGAGAGAGGATAGTCAAGGAGCACCTGGGTGGCTCAGTTGGTTAAGCGTCTGAGTTTGGCTCAGGTCATGATCTTATGGTTCATGATTTAGAGCCCCAAATCAGGCTCTGTGCCGACATCTCAGAGCCTGGAGCCTGCTTCAGATTCTGTGTTTCCCTCTCTCTCTGCCTCTCCCCTGCTCATGCTCTGTCTCTCTCTGTCTCTCAAAAATAAATAAAATAAACATTAATTTTGTTTTTTTACAAATAGGGGCAGGCCAAGAAGATCACAGAAAAGCCATAGGGCCCTTACAGTGTGTAGATTCTGAATCTACTCTCTCTGAAGCCATCTATTTCCAGATGTTTTATTTGTGAGAAATAAAATTGTCTATGGCTCAAGCCATTTTTACACTTTTGTGGGATCTGAAAATTATATTATGTTGCATACACACTTTAAATAAAATAATTTTAAAAGTTAAAATATAAAAGTTAGTTATGAAAATGAATAGATTTTTTAAATTAATTCTAATTTTTAAGTAATTTTTAAAATTCTAAAAAAAACCCTCTACGAATCTAAAATATTCTAATTTAAAAATCATTCTTATACTAAATTAATAAATCTCAGGGCACCCTGTGGCTCAGTTGGTTAAGCATCTGACTCTTGATTTTGGTTCAGGTCATGATCTTATGGTTTGTGAAATGGAGCCCCGCATCGGGCTCTGTACTGACAGTGTGGAGCCTGCTTGGGATTCTCTCTCTCTCCCTCTCTCTCTCTGCTCTTCCCCCAGTCATTCTCCCTCTCTCTCTCAAAAATAAATAAATAAATAAACAAACAAATAAAATAAACATTTTTTAGTTGTTTTTTTTTTTTTAATTTATTTCTAGGAGAGAGAGAGAGACAGCGTGAGCAGGGAAGGGTCAGAGAGAGAGGGAAACACAGACTCTGAAACAGGCTCCAGGCCCTGAGCTGGAAGTCAGCACAGAGCTCGACATGGGGCTCAAACCCACGAACCGCGAGATCATGACCTAAGCAAAAGTCGGATGCTTAACCAACTAAGCCACCCAGGTGCCCCAAAATAAACATTTTTTTAAAAAGACTTGTTTGCTGTGCCTGGGTGGCTCAGCCAATTAAGCATCCAACTCGATTTCACCTTAGGACATGATCTCACAGTTTGTGAGTTTGAGCCTTGCATCCAGCTCAACACTGACCACGTGGAGCTATGTGGAGCCTGCCTGGGATTCTCTCTCTCACCCTCTCTCTCTCTCAAAATAAATAAACTTAAAAGAAAATACTAGTTTATTTAAAAAAATTAGTAATTCCCTTTAGGACGTAACAGTAGATTCAAAATTTTAAAGGCTGCTAAATCTCCAAACATTGAGATTTTCAAAAAATAATAGTTCTTGGGGTGCCTGCATGGCCCAGTTAGTTAAGCGACTGACTCTCAATCTCAGCTCAAGTCTTAATCTCAGGGTTATGAGTTCAAGGCCCATGGCTCTCTGCTGGTCATAACGCCTATTTAAAATTAATAATAATAATAATAGTTCTTATTAAACCTCTCTAATATTTGTATCCTATATGTTTAGGCTGCATGCCCTGTGTTCATATGAGAATAATTTAAAACAATACTTTTATAGAGAATAAACAATTCTTTTTTTGAGCATAGTTGATAGAAAATTCATATTATTATTGATGTCTTAGAAAATTTACTTTCAGCTTCACAACTCACTGTTGGTAACATCATGTACATTTTTAGGATCATCATATTTGGGACAATCTCCAATGAGTTTTTTTTTTTCATACATGAGTTGTATGTTTTAGAAGAATTTTCCCACAACTAGCTTCTGGCTTCATGCAATTCAAGCCTAATTTCTCTTCTGTTACCTACTTTTCTTTTTGTTCATATTGCAATACCACCTCCGGCCCTGCTGTCTTGTATCAAGACACCAGGTGAGTCAGTGCAGTGGGGGCAGGAATGTTCCTGGAAGCTATCCCCATCCCCCGGTGTCTTGGGGTAACTTAACTATATATGGGAATGACTGATAACCACATAAACATATCCCACTAAGCCCCATCCTAATGTACTCCTGTAGCCAAATCCCAAATCCAAATCCCAAATGCTCTCAATGTTTCTACCACAAACCAACACAAGGGGATGTATAATAAAGGAGAAGTTCCAGGGGAAAGACTTAGCCATCTTAAACCACTGCAGTTAAAACGTTTACTTTTGCATATATAAACCATATCTTCTTTAGCCATTCATCAGTTGATGAACATTTAGGCTCTTTCCATAGTTTGGTTATTGTTGAAAGTGCTGCTATGAACATTGGGGTACATGTGCCCCTATGCATCAGCACTCCTGTATCCCTGCGGTAAATTCCCAGCAGTGCTATTGCTGGGTCATAGGGCAGTTCTATTGTTAATTGGAATATTACTTGGCAACAAGAAAGAATGAAATCATGTCATTTGCAGCAACGTGGATGGAACTGGAGGGTATTATCCTGAGTGAAATAAGTCAGTCATAGAAAGACAGATATCATATGTTTTCACTCATATACGGATCTTGAGAAACTTAACAGAAGACCATGGGGGAGGGAAAGGGAAAAAAGTAGTTACAAACAGCAAGGGAGGGAAGCAAACCATAAGAGGCTCTTAAATACAGAGAACAACCTGAAGGTTGATGGAGGGCCAGGTGAGAGGCCAGGAAAAATGGGTGATGGCCGTTGAGCAGGGCACTTGTTGGGATGAGCCCTGGGTGTTGTATGTAAGCGATGAACCACCAGAATCTACCACTGTACACTGAGCACACTGTACACTGTACACACACTGTATGTTAGCCAACTTGACAACATATTATATTTTAAAAGTTAAAAAAAATAAAATTATGACTGAGATTTTTTAAAAACACATTTACTTTTGCAAATTAAACAAACAAACAGCAGTGAGCCTATGAACACATTGCTAGGAACTCAGAAAATGTCCAAGCAAGTGAGGGGGCCTTGAAAATTAAACTTCATTTGCTTACATCAAATCTGTCCTCCTGTGATCCTGGGCATGTTGTGAAAACTGAATGAACCCATAATATAAATAAAGTGCTGGGCACAGTGTCTGGCACATAAGAGCTTTGAAATAGGGCAGCAACTATTCTATTTTTAGTGATGTTAGTATTATTTAAGATGGTACCTCCCACAGTGCTTTCTCTTGAATGTGTTTTCACAGCTATACTCAAAAGACCGAAACACTTTTGGACCTCAGAGGAGACATGTCTTTCAAGTTGGTTTTTCACTGTGAAATCTGTTCATGATAGAGCCGTAGTTTTCAGGGGTTAAATATTCCCATGACTGCAAAGGGCGAATGTCTCTATAATTGCAGTGACCCGGAAATCAAAGTGATGTCTTTCCAATCAATAGTTTTATTATTACGTTTTTAAATTGCATCTTTGCCCTAAAATTGGCATGCTATATTTAGTCGCCACCACCAAGAGACATCTGCCCAATGAAGCAACAGTGCCTTTCATGAGTGATACGTCATTTATTTATTTCAGCAGCTAAGCACCTTCTGGCACAACACATAGCCACCTTTGAATACAAAGATGAATACAAAGATGGAATTCTGGGTGCCTTAAACAGATATGGGCTGTCTAAAATTACAGACGGTGCTAATTAACTAGAACACAGAATTAGAACCTACGGCTTGGAAAAATATGCAAGAAGAATAGAGTGTTTGTTAGAAACTTTAGCATTGGGGAGCTAAAGCCTGCTGTTTCAAGGATGCTAAATTGATGATAAGAATTATATACCATTGTTAAACCTCAATAAACAAAGCTCCAGGTTGCGCCTGAATTAGACCATGTGTTTGCTCAAAGAGCTGGTGTTTAAATCCTCTTTCACTGATAAAAATTATTAATAAACCTAGTAAAAATGATACTATTTGGAAGAAGGGAGGCTGAAATAGACCATACCTTCATTTATGCCTGATGAACAAACTAATTATTGTTTTTCTGTCAAATGCACCTTACTTCAAAGAAAGCAACTGCTATTAGATGTTCTTGAATTTAAAACCTGATTGAGTTGCTTAGAGTATTTTTTTTTTTTACTATTTATTTTTGGGAGAGAGATAGAGTGTGAGCAGAGGAGGGGCAGAGAGAGAGGGAGACACAGAATCTGAAGTAGGCTCTAGGCTCTGAGCTGTCAACACAGACCCTGATGTGGGGCTCGAGCCCATGAACTCTGAGATCATGACCTGAACAGAAGTCAGACACTTAACCAACTGCACTACACTGGTGCCCCTAGAGTATTTTTTAAAATATCAGGAGATGCTGGTGGAGTTCCTTGGTACATATGCTAGTGTTCTAGGAGAGCTCTGTTTGTGAAGGCAAGAGAAAAGGCACAACTTCTAGGTCTGGAGACTGGGATTTTCATCCCAGGTCCATTGCTAATTCACTGGACGATTTTAGGCAGGTTACCTCACTGACCTGGCTAGTAAGGACAATAGTAATTCCTGCCTCCTTGACGGAGTAACAATTATTGAAGACTTTGAAGGCTAGAAGGCACACCGTAAAAAGGAAAAGTGGAAATGGCAATACAGCATGGCTATCAGGAGCCACTATTGTGTGTGAATCAAGACCAAAGTTTGCTAGAAGTTGAGTCATTAACCAAGTGAACAGTTAAGAACAGAGTACTTAACTTCTCTTCTTCAGCAACAGCTGCAGCATGGGTCAGATGAGATCATGTGTGTGAATTAGTAGTTCACTTGTGTGCATCAGCAGTTGAGAATAATAACAATGACTTAACCATAGAGAACATGAGACCCAAGGCAAGCGGTTCAAGTTAGTACAACCTCTCTTCTCCATGAGATGAGTCAGGGATCCAGGATCCGCTTACCTTGTTGCTCGGCCATCCCTAGTTCTTTTTTTTTTTTTTAATTTGCATTTATTTTGAGAGAGAGAGAGAGCATGTGTCAGGGAGGCGCAGAGAGAGAGAGGGAAAAAGTATCTCGAGCAGGTTCCAAGTTGTCAGCACAGAGCCCGATGCAGGGCTCGATCTCACAAACTGTGAGATCGTGACCTGAGCCAAGATCAAGCCCTCAACCACTCAATGACTGAGCCACCCAGGTGTCCCCCATAGGCTGTTCCAATTTGCATCAACAACAGTGGCCTGGCGGGCACATCCAAATTCCAACCCACAGGATAAATGAAGGCAAGGTAAGGGGAATGAGGGCGCACCCCTTTTCTCCAAGGACACAACCTATACCCACATGACACTCCTCCTCACAGGCCACTGGCTGGAACTTAGAAAGGTGGCTGCTCTTGTCTTCAAGAGAAACTGGCTATAACGCAGCTAAAACATAGGAAGAAGGAGATAAAGAAAACTTATGTGGGTGAGACATCAAGCTGACTCTGTCACAGTGTCCAAGCATCTTAGCATATATGAACAGTCAATAAATCATAGCACTGAAAGTCCTATGTTCCAGGCTCCCTCTCAGTCCTGGGAAAACTGTGAAGGTTGTCCACCCAAGATGCTCTATGGTGGGCTTCTGAGAGACCTTTCGAAGTAAGACTTCAGAGAGGAGCTTCAGGAGAACCATTCGAGGCACCTGGCATGCCAAAAACTGGCATGCCTTGAAAATATAGGCCAAACACACGTTTTATGGTTAAAGTTGCTGTATATAAAAAAAGACAAAGGGATTTGACTTATGGCTTTGTCCTTCCTAAGTACAGAGGTAGGCTGAGAAGGAGATCATTGTCCAAATATATTTCTACGATGGGTCCTTGCATGGCCTTTCCCTCCTGCTTAACAGAAAAGCCCATTCAGTAGCTCTGTTGATGTGGTAGACCAGAAATACCCAATCCATGGAGGGGACGTACCAGTAGAACACAAAAATGCCCAAAACTCTTCTTTTTCTTTTTCTTTCTTCTCTCTCTTATAATTCATATTAATTGGAACTCTGTTGGTTACAGATGAAAGAAACCTAACTCAAACTGGTTTCAGCAGGAAAATGGAAATATATTGGCTCATGGAACTACATTCATAAATAGGTCAGATTCAGGCACAGCTGGATACAGGGGCTCAAATCACAGCATCAGGAACTGGATCTGTTTGTATCTCTGATTCTATCTGAATACGTTTCATTCACGGGCATTCTTTCCCTCGTGGTGACAACATTGTTGCTGGCAGACCAACTCCCTTGAAACCAATGGAAAGAGTGTTTCCCTTTTCAATAGTTCAAATAAAATTCCCAGAATTGTGTTAGTTTAGTATGACTTGCTCATCATTATGGTCAGAGAGTGGGACATGCTGATTGGCCAACCTGACTTGTGTGCTCATGCTTGGAGTGAGAGGCTCTGAGGTCCACCCCACATGAGATATGTGGGCTGGGCGGGAGTAGAGAGGGGTGGTTTCCCAGATAAAAATATAGATGCTAAAGACAGAGGAAGGGAATATGGACACTCAGTAGGCAAACAACAGATGTCCATAACATCTTCTAAATTCATTCTTTTCTTTCCTCTCTCTTCCTTCCCCTTCCCACATTCTCTTTCTCCCTTCCCTCTTTTCTTTCTCTCTCTGTCTTTCTCTGTGTCTCTATTTCTCTCAGTGTGATTACCATTAAGCAAGATGCAAAGGTAAACTTCTTGTGGCCCCTGACTTCATGCAGCTCTCAGATGCAAGAATAAAAGGGGACAATTCAGTAACAAACTGTAATAAAATGTGATATGCTTGGGGGATGCATTCATGCAGACATACCTGAATAAATAAATAAATAGTGCATGCATGAATGAAATGGTATAATAGAGAATTATGCAACATTACTCTAGGCACACAAATAAAGGAGGGATTAATTTAATCTGGATCAAGTGAAAGCTCAGAGAAATGATCACAAAGGAGACATTTCATCTGACTCTGAAGGATGAGGAGCAGTTTGTAATATTTTTTTTCAGCAGAAAAAGACCCCCATGTAATCAGTCAAGGTCCTGTCAGTTTCATGCCACCTTCAAAGTTCCTCATGGAATCTGAAGCAAACCCAATCATCAAAAATGAGGAAATTTGGATAGAGTCTGTCACTAAATTTAACCTTGTGGAAGTCATTCATTGTCTCTTGTCGGCAGTTTTTAATCATTTGTGAAACAAGCAGATGGAACTATTTCTGGGGCTCCTTGCAGCTCTAAAAACAACCAATTTCTCTCTTGAAAACACTGAAGACCATTGGCTTATAGACTGAATGGAAGGGTCTCTGATGTTGAGTTAAATGTGCATTGTTGCTTTGTGGAGTGCATGTATGGGAAGGCACTGGTTTTCCAGATGTCTGAATCAGCTAGTTGATGCTATAGGTACCAAGAGGAAGAGGCAATAAGACTTTTTTTTTCCATAAGTTGAATCTGGGTCATTTTATCACATTGTCTCAAGTCATCCTGGAAGTGTAGCAATGGAAGGTAACTATAGGACCACTTGGAGAAATCTATGACCAGATGAATCTGTTCTGTGTCTGACCATTGAAGGATCATCTTGGTAAGTCCTTTTTGTGGCTTTTCCCCCAGTGAGTTTAGTTTTGCTTTCTCATGGCTGAGATATCACAAATGGCTAACAAATGAGATAGAGTTGGGTGTCCTAAAATATGTGTACTGTTTTAAATTATCACCAGGTTCTATGTTCACTTCTTAATTTAGTAAATAAGAGGAAAACAAACCCTCTACCACCTCTCAGTGCTGTAATCTTGTATTCAAAAGTCCTGTTGAGAGAGCAGCATGACCCATTAAGCCCTGCCTTTCTAACCACAGAAATTACTACCTCGACTTAATGATTACAATTTGTTATTGGTGTACAGCCCCAGCAGATGAGTAAGTTTTAGCATCCAGGGAGAAAATGGACTTGAAAGCAGGATGGAGTAGGAGTTCACAAGGGCCCACACAGCATTCCTTGAAACAAGGGCTATAAATTCCCTGAGGACATTATTAGCCTCGTTTTGAATACAAGGAAATAAGCAAGGAGAAGTAAAATGACTCCTTCATCACACATCCAGGAAGCGGATATGTAAATTAGAGGTAGGGGCTCAGATCAGATTTTTTTTTTTTACTGGAGTATTCTTTTCATTGCTCTTTGCCAAACTGATTTTCAAAAATGAAGCCAACACACCTACCAAAATAGCTCAGATGGAAAAGACAGAAAATACTAGTGGCAGAAATGAGGAATAGCTGGAGCTCTCATATACAATGGGAGTGTTAAGTGTCACAGCAGCTTTTAAAAATGGTTTAGCATTGTCTACTAAAACCACACATCCTCTATGAGCCATCCATCCCATTGCCAACAGTAACGTGTGCCTTTGTCCACCTAAAGACATGTTCAAGAGTGTTTAGAACTATTCGTGATGTTCCCAAACTGCAAGCTACATGAACTCCCATCATCAGGAGAACAGCTACATAAAACATGGTGGGATACCATATATAATGGGTTATTACACACGCGACAACATGGGTGGGTCATACAAATCTAATATTGAGAAAATAAGGCAGACACAGAAGAGTACATGCTAAGAGATTGTATAACATTGAACAATAGGCAAAATTAATCTATAGCATTAGAAATCAGAACAGCACTTCCCCTAGAGGAGTAGTGACTAGAAGAAGGTACTGGGGGTGGGAAGGGGGGATGATGTTCTTGGGCCCAGGTGATATTCTGTTTCTTGATCCGGGGCTGGTTACATGACTGTGATCAGTTTTTGAAAACTCACTGCCCCGCACTCTTCTGACCTATGCACTCTTGTGTATATATATCATATATATTTTGAAATTGAATAAAATCTCAAAAGTTAAAATAATAATAATAAAGCAAATTTGCACAAGGTTAAGAAACGAGCTAAATGTAGTCTGTCAGAAATATTTACAAATGATAGCAGTAGGGTCTGGCACTTCATCATAGACTCACTTAGAGTCTTGCATTTTTATCCATTAGTTATTTGATTCTTTCAACATCGCAGAGTGAATACAATTGTCACCCCATTCTTAGAAGGTAAAACAGAACTGGAAAGCTTACTTGCCTTATCCCCAACTATACAGCTGAGAAGCAATAGAACATATACTCAAACCAAAGCAGCCCACCTCCAGGGTCCACATCCTAATCGTGTGACATAGTATCTCACAATGGTAGGACCTGGGACACCCAGGAACACTTTGATTCATTGAGTTTATTCCCTTGAAAACCACCTGGAAACTACAGGAATTGGGATAAATTCCCTTAGGTTAGCTCTGGAAGAAAAGAAAATATTTAAATCAAAACTCAACATCAAGTGAGTTGGAGAAAGACTGTTTATCAAAAATTTAGGGCAGTCATGGAGAAAGTCACTAGGGCTATAACTTTCTGCTTGCCTAAGTCTCCCTTTGAATAAATCACTGCTTGTAACACTCAGTAGCAACTGGAGAAGACAGGGATGGATGCAGTCACTTTCAGGAGGTTAGAGGACTGTGAACAGCAGTGCAAGATTCGTGACAATGTGTTGAAAGATGGTTGGCACCCAAAGGAGGGAATGATACATGTTTCATGTTTTATGATATGTTTTGTCACTTGGGGAATTCAGAGGTGGAGGCACTTATAAAGTGAAATGGAAGCCAACTTTCTCTACTTGTCATTTGTGTTACTTAGGAGGTTTCTTGTTGTAAAAAAGAAAACTAGAGGCGATTCTGTCAACGAAAGGACAAGAGTTATTCCTAAGAACCAGATTAGAACCAGGCAGTAGTCAGAATTGGTGACAAGGATGAGCCAACAGCTACTTCCTGTATTTTCTCCAGTCTTTGCATTTTTGTTCCCTTCTGCGAGTCTTCTCTATTGGTCTCTTTTGACCAGCTCCCATCACCATGTCCCTGTTCCTAAACCAGAAGGAGCTTCACCGAATGGCATGGTCATGGGCAAACACTGGACAGACCTCACCCTCACAGGTTAGATGGGGAGACACCATCTGCAAAGTCAACCAGTGCGAAGGTGCTGGGGGGATGCAGCGGCACCCCCAGCTCAGGGAACAGCCCACTGCAGCTTCCTTGGAGGGGAAACAATGGGCAGATGAATCCCTAAGAACAGAGCAAGGAGGGTGTGGTGGGTTCCCCTATTGACATGGTAATTACGATTTATTTGCCAAACACTAGAATCAAACAGAAGGTGCTACAATCTTTGATGTGATGAAGCTGGTAGAACTTTGAAAAACACTTGGGAAGGGTTACACCAAACACAGAAGCCCCATATTGTGTTTTTCTTGCTGAAACCAGGAGTCTCTTATTTTCATTCGTCCACCCTTCC
The DNA here is from genome assembly GCA_017311185.1 of Proteles cristata cristata. Classification (NCBI taxonomy): domain Eukaryota; kingdom Metazoa; phylum Chordata; class Mammalia; order Carnivora; family Hyaenidae; genus Proteles; species Proteles cristata. Next base: position 84,263 of record JAESUZ010000511.1, on the reverse strand, counting down.
TTCTTTAAACTCTTCCTTCTTTTCTTTCTTTACTCCTACATTCAACAGATACCTGATATGTTTTCGAGTAGAGACCCTAGCCTAAAACTAAGTTATATTTATCTCTGAGAAATATGGCTTGTCTAGGCATGTCTGATATGCTCTTACAGATATATTTTTTTAGCAAAGATCCTTCAAGAGAAAAGTAGAAAGAGACATTCCAGATTTTTATTGCCGCATAACACAACACATCCAAACTCAGTGGCATAATGGAACAACCATTTTAATATGTTCATGACTGCGGGTCTGAAATTTGAAAGCACGTGAAAGGATAGTTTGTCCTTCCATGTATGTCCATGTTTCACAATGTCTGGTATAATCTGACTGTCTAGAGATGGCAGGAATGGCTCAAATGGGGACGTATCTGGGGCCTAAATTCTTCACCATGTGGCACCTGCTGAAATTGGAATGTTCAAGACGAATATGTCACTCACATGCCTGGTGCTTGGGACGAGATGGCTGAAACATTTGGGGGCTTCCTGGCAATTGTTTTCCCCCATATGACCTGCTTGGGCTTCCTCCCAATATGGTTGTCTCAAGATATTCAACCTAGTTAAATGATAGCTGACTTCCCCCAGAGCAAGTGTTCAAGGTAGAAGTTGCTGAGAAGGAAAGTCAGCAAGAGCAGATTTAAAAAAAAAAAAAGGGGGGGGGGGTCGGCAGCCAGACGTCCGAGGCTGGATACTCCCCTTGCATGATTTTGGCTTCTGTAATCTTGCTTGCCTCTTGCATCAGCCAACTGTCTGTGCAACACAACCAATAGTACCCCTTTCCCCCCATGCAGCCAATAGAATGTTTCCAAATACCCAGAAGCTAGATAGGCATAAAAGAAGGCCCACACCAGGGCTCAGGGCTCAGCCTTTGGAGGTGATTCTGCTGGGCCAGCACCAGTATGAAATAAACAGTCTTTTCTGATTCCCCAAATGCATGTCACCTATCTCTTCCTGGGCCCTGAGTATTTGGTGTAACATTGCAAGCCCTCCTTGAACCTAGCTTTGGAAGTCATGCATTATTTCTGGTATGTTCTAATAGTTAGATAGAGCCAGCCCAGATTTGATGTGGGAGACTGTTTAAAGGGCATGGATACGAGAAAGTGAGGTTCTTGGGATAGGACATCTTTGGAGATTCACTGTCACAGAGGGAGGGGATGTATGATTCTATTTACCTTTTGAATGACCCCACAGACATACAATATGGCTCTAGCATCTTAAGTCCTACAAGTTTCAAACTAACCTTAAGAACATAGGAGACTGTACACCTGGCACAGTCCCACTGACCCCCCACCCAACCCAAGAGGCAGAACCCACAGCAAAGGGTAGAGCCAAAGAGAAGGAACACATTGCATACCACACAGCATCCTGCTGACAGCCTGGGTAATGAGCACAAATGAGACAAGCTCTGGGAGATTCCCAGATGTACACTAGGGGGCTTGGTGGTTCTTTCTGAGTAGTCAAAGCACAACTAGTGAAATGTGGATCTTCAATCTTCTATAAGCCCATTTGTACAAACTGGATTGTGAAGACACAAATTACATTTGATAACAGTTTTAGTTCAAGCTTTGTACTTAATGACCTCACCCTCAGGGGTTTAGCTTCTAATTGGGAAAATAAAATTAATATACATTAAATAATGGCATAAAACAACATAAAAGCTTTCACCAGGGAGCCACAAATAAATGCCTCATGCATTAAGTTTTATAGGAATAACCTCAGAGGAAGAGGCATTCTAAGAGCCCGAATGAACTGAAGGGCCTCCAGGAAGAAGAAATTTGATCTGTGCCTTGGAAGTTGGTAAATTTAATTAGGCAGGGAAGAAGAAGAGAGCGGAAGAAAACTCAAAATTAGAAATGTTTCTGAATGACTTTTGGCCCAAGATACAATTATTTTCTCCTAAACATAAAAATTTTAGACTTTAGCCATTTTTTTGTGTGTGTAAGGCATGGAACTCAGGAGATTAAAGATTAATGAGAAGCTGAATGTGGTTATAAGAAGGGATTCAGTAACCAAAAGGAGAGGAGGCATTTTAGAGTGGTAATTTACTTTACATCTCTTCTTATGCTTGAAAAAAGAAAACAATCTAGACCAGGAGTTGGCCAGAGTAAATAGTCTTTACTGCAACTACCCAAGTCTGCTTTTGTAGCACAAGATAAGCTATACACAATCCCATAAACAAAAGGGCATTACTGTGTTCCAATAAAACCAAGTAGCAGGCTGAATCTGGCCCCCTAGGAAGAGCTTGTTAACCTCTGTTCTGTTTTATCCCGTGAATGTTTACTGAAGTCCACACCATGCTTACCACTGTGGACAAGAACGTGATGCAAAAGTGATTTACTCAACAGGTGGTGACTCTAGGTCAATTGTATGCTTTGCACTGGGCAGGTCACATGGGGTATTAAGCTAAGCAGGTAGAGGTAATGCTCTCCTTACACACCCTAGGAGGGAAGCCTGGAGGTGAGGAGGGAAAATGAAACAGGATATAACCTAATCTTAGGGGATGGAGGAGTCAGAAATGACTTCCACTGAAGATGTGACATTTTACCTGAGATTGGAGGAAGCTCATGTTACCACAGATTATTTGTGGAAGTAGTGATATTAAGGAGGGTAAAAATGCTCAATGTAGGAGAAACAGCTGTTCCAGATGCACAGAAATAAGATAAAGTGTGTTTCATTAGAGAAACCAATAAGAATCCAATATGGCCACAATGGAAAGAGAGGAATGGGGGAAAGATGAGATTAAAAGTCTCAAGAAATTGGAATTACCCCAAGAAATGCACTGGTGTGGTGAAATGTTCTTGACCCCCACTTTCACACTCATTTCCTCCCCAGCATTAGGGTGATTATGTTTAGCCTTGTCTGAGAACAGCTAAGGTCCTAAAGATGACAAACACTGTGAAATCGTCTCACCCAGACACTGAGTTGGCTCACAAGATGGTGTTATGGCTACTCCAAGCCAATAAGCTCAAATTTGCTTCAGGGGAAAGCAGTGATCCAGTCTCTACTCTTCCCACACACCAGGCAAAGCAGAGTCTGTTTCCACATCATTTTCAAAGGTGATTAAACTGGCATCAATTAATGCAAACCTAGAGAGCACTTGGATGTGAGCCTTTCTCTTTCAAGATGACGTATAATTGGTTGGAGTTCGTCATCCTTTTCCTGTGCCAGGTGATGCTGGCATTCCACATAATGCAGAAGCATTCCACATAATTCTGATGTGTCGTCCTTGGGCTCTGTGAACTTCATCCAATGAACACCGTAAACACTCAGTGCACTTTAATTTATATTATTTTGTGGTATGCCAAATAACGTAGTCCAATGCATGGCAGGCAGTATCAGCAAATAGGTCTCTTCCCTTTCTTCCAGCCCATTCTACTACACAATTCTTGCCTGAAATCTCATAAAATCTCTCATGGGGCATATTTTCCACTTCACCAGTTGCCTTGGGGGGATCTGCATAAACAAATCCCAGGTTGGAGCAAATCCTTTCCCATCACACTGAAAGAAATGTCTGATTGGCAGGTTGCAGAGGAAAAAGCTAAATGCCTGACAAGCATAGGAATGCCTATCTGGGGTCCCAAACTTTATGTGGGGATTTTTGCTTGCTGTATTTTCTAATATAGGAATGAGTTTGCAGAGTCAGATCTGAACTGGTGTTGCTTGGTTGGTCTTTCTGTGGAGGCCATGGGAGAGGGTACTCATTGAGGACCCAGATGCACCCATTAGCAAAATGTGGCCTTTGATGTCACACTCAAATTCATTGTGCACATGTTCCCCTAGAACCATCACTGAGGTACAGGGAGCCTCCAAAGTTGTGTGTGCATGTGTGTCTGGGGGTATAATATATACCCTCTAGGCTAAAGCACAATGCAAGGGGCAAATGTGTGTCACTCCCCATCAGAAGAGTCAGGTAAGTAAATAAGTAAGTAAATAAGTAAATAAATAAATAAAACAGTGCTTTTAATTTTGTGAATATTCCAATAGACTGAGAAAACAATCTTGGAAATGGTTGCTATGAGACACCTGGATTGCAAAGTGAAATTTGAATTCTCACCCTGGAACTTCCACTATCTGTCCAGGGTTCTTAGTGCTATCATTTCACGGGTCCCATGTCTTTATTTCCTCTTCTGTCTGGTGAGGGTCTCACTCCAGATGAGCGGGAATCTTCCTGCCGGCTCTAAAATCAAATGTTCCTGGAGAAAAGAGGAAGGTGCCCAGGACTTGAAGTTGGAGAGTGTGGGCTCCTGTCCTAACTTCATCATGAATCAGTTGTGTGGCCTTGAGTAAATAATTTACTCTCTCCAGAACTAGTTCTATTACCCATGAAATGAGAGGGCTCCAACAAGTCTAAGATATTTCTCTGGGTATCTTCTCTGAACAGCATCCATGAGCTGACGGGGCTCAGATATTCAAATGTTTGCCTGAAGCGAACGAAGGCTTTGATCTGCCAGGCAGTGCAGAAATTTTTGTCTACTCACTCTGCAGAGATACCACTGGGCTCTGGCCACCTGGCATCTGTCTTGTGTTTACCTGGAAATTCTTTTCTTTATTTTTGTCTTGTTACAAAAGTGAGACATATTCAAAGGGAGAGAAAAGCAAAGGGAAGAAGTAACCCCATACAAGCTACCCCTCCCCCAAAGGATACCCATAGTCAAATTGTTTTATGTCCTTCAGATCTGTTTTTAGCATCTCCAAGAGAGACTCATCATTTACTCAAATCATCTCTAAGTTCTTCAGCTTTCTTTTAATACTCAAAACAACTCATTTCCCCATGTTGGTTCTATACAAGTTACCATAGGCGCTGATAGCAAAGTCTATGCATGGTATGGCTAAGTTGTCTCCTCATGGTCTCATGAGGCTAAAACAAGATATTGGCTCAGCTGTGTTCCACTGTGGAGGCTCTGGGAATGAAGTGACTTCCAAGCTCCAGTTGTTGGCTGAATTCAGTTCCTCGCAACCAGAAGACTGCCATCTTTGTTTCCTTGCTGCCTTGTAGCCAAGGGCTACTCCCAGATCCAAGAGGTCACCTCTGTTCCTTACCACCTGTATGTCTCCCCTTCTTTAAGCCAGCAAGGGCACACTGAGTCCTTCTCCTGTTTTGACTCTCTTTATAAAGAGCACTGTCTTTTTTCAAGACTCATCTTATTAGGTCAGGCTCATCCAGATGCTCTCTCTCATTTGATGAACTTGAAGTCAACTGATTAGTGACCTACTCATGTAGCCATATGCACCATTCCCACCCACTCTCACAGGGAGGGGATTAGATAGAGCATTTATGGAGCAGGGGAGCAGGAATCTTGGGGGCCATTTTAGAATCTTGCCTATCACATAACCCCATTTTGACTAACTGCAGGAGATCCACCCCTCTCCTGAGTATTTCACTAGTAAGCAATCTGTCCAGTGCTCAGGACATAGCTGATACTCAATAAGCTTATGTGAAGTGACTCCAAGTGTTCCAGAATTTAATGACTTTGTCGCCAGTCTCTTCTCATTTACTACTCCAGTGTTGCCCTGGTTTTGGTTACCTCTGGCCACATTACTGGACTCCATGCTTTTCTGCATGTCTCTTCTGAATCAGTCTCAAAGATTTCAGCCTTCTTCCAAGGCAACAGTAACAGAACCCAATGGGGACAATGACAAAACTAGAAATAATGAATCACACAAAACTGGGTAACAGACATCACTACTACTTCAGTCCGAGTCACATTCTGTGAAAAGAAGTCCCTAACTGGATCTTTCTTGCCTTAGGCCAGCGCAGTGGTATATAAGAAATATATCTGGTTCTTGTCCCCAGTTCCCAGTACTGATTTCCTAAAGCCTTTGGATTTCTTGAGAGACAGGAGTGTCTTTTGTCATTCATAAGGACCCCCCACCCCTGCTTTTTAAGTTTATTTATTTATTTTGAGAGAGAGAGAAAGAGGGAGAGAGAATGAGTGGGGGAGGGGCAGAGGGCGTGGGGAGAGAGAATCCCAAGCAGGCTCTGTGCTGTTAGTGAAGATCCTGACCCCGGGGCTCAAACTCACAAATGGTGAAATCATGACTAGAGCCAAAATCAAGAGTCAGATGCTTAACCAACTGAGCCACCCAGGTGCCCCTAAGGAGCCCCTTTTGAGCACACCAGAGTTTATGCTAATGAGACCAGGGTGGGGCCCCTGGAGAGCCTCCTTATACCAGAAAGACCAAGTGATTAGAGGGCTGGAACTTTGAACCCCACCCATCACCCTCAGGGAAGCAGAAAGGGAAGGAAGTGCCAAGTTAAGCTCTATAAAAACTCTGGAGGGGCGCCCGGGTGGCTCAGTGGGCTAAGCGGCCGACTTAGGCCCAGGTCATGATCTCTGGGTTCATGAGTTCTAGCCCTGCCCTGCGTGGTGACAGCTCAGAGCCTGTGCTGACAGCTCTAGCTGTGCTGACAGCTCAGAGCCTGGAGTCTGCTTCCAATTCTGCTCCCTGTCTCTCTCTGCCCCTCCCCTGCTTACACTCTGGCTCTCTCTGGCTCTCAAAACTGACTAAACCTTAAAAAAAATTTTTTTAACTTGAGCAAGGTTTGGTGAGCTTCATATTGGTGAATACATCCACATGCCAAGAGGGTGGGCCACCCTGAATCCACCCATGGGGACAGAAATTCCAGCACCTGGGACCCTTCTGGACCTCACCCTTATCTGTCTCTTCATTTCATGGTTCATTGGTATCCTTTACCATATCATTTGTAATAAACTGAGAAACGCAAGCACACTAGGCCCATCCCTTACTCATGGTTTGGAAGCAAAGGATCCTCCTTCTGACACCTCATCGGCTCAGCAGTAGCCTAGCACTAGTACATCATTTGCCTCATTTCATCCCATCATAAAGGCATTTGTTAAAAAGTTTTTATCTATTTTTGAGAGAGAGAGTGAGAGTGAGCGAGGGAGGGACAGAGAGGGAGACAGAAGATCCAAAGCAGGATCTGTGCTGACAGCAGAGAGCCCAATGTGGGGCTCGAACTCACAAACAGTGAGATCATGACCTGCACCGAAATTGGAGGCTCAACTGGCTGAGCCACCCAGGCACCCCTATCATGAATGCATTTTATTTTCTCACATCACAAGGAGGGTGAGCACAATAAAATAAGATATTATAATTGCTCTGTTTTATTATTAGCTATTGTTACTAATCTCTGACTGTGACTAATTTGTAAATTAAACTTTCTCGTAGGTGTATATGTATAGGAAAAGCACAGGATACCTAAGGTTTGGTACTATCTGTATTTTTAGGGATTCCAGTTTTGGACCAGGTCCTCTGCAGATAGAAGGGGACAGTGCAGTCTCTGAATTCCATGGGCAAATTAATCAAACCCAAGGGGGGAGTCATGGAAACCTCCAGTTTATAGCTAGTTGGTCAGAAGCAGAGGCAATAATCCAGACTTGAGTCTGGCATCTGAAGTTCCCCATCTTGTGGGACTGAGCCCTTAGCCTGTGGGATCTGACATCTCCAAGTAGTTTGTGTCAGAACTGAGTTAAATTGTTGGACACCCAGTTGATGTCATAGAATTGTTTCATGTGTGGAAAACCCACATATCTGGTATCAGTGTTGTCGAAGAGTAGTGAGAGTCAAGGAGACAGGAGTGAGTTTTTCCTTTTTGGGGGTTTGGCAAACTTCCCTAAAGGGCCAGATAGTAAACATTTTAGACTTGGTGGGCCATAAGGTCTCTATTGCAGCTCTTCCTCTTCGATATTGTAATGAGAAAGCAGTCACACAGATGATGTGCAAACAAAGAGGTGTGGCAGGGTCACAATTAAAATGCATTTACACAGTCAGACATGGGCCAGAATTAGCCTTTGGGTCACCGCGTGGAGTACTCTGCCTTTGATTCTCGTGGTTGTGAGGCTGTGACCCCTCTCTTTGAAGTGAGTCTCTCCTTTATCATTCCAGGTTGAAGGAAACTCCTATCTTGGGCCACTAGCAGCAAGTAAAAACTTCATGACATCCACATTAACTCTGTTCCAAGAGAACCACTCATTTGCATTAACATGAAAAACAATTTTAGCTTTCCCTTCTCCTGATTTCCATTCTGGATCAACATTGCCTTGGAAAAACCAATTTGAGCATCGTTGCTATTGTTGATTTACTCATTTGTTTTCTCCCAGAGAGAATTCTTAAGCAACCCAAAGACCTCCGAGAAACAATGAAATTAGAGCCGTTATTGTTTTGCTGATCCTATGGCTGAAGATGGAGTTCTTGGGCACAGTTCAAGGTTAATTTACTTCTGCCCCTCTCCTTGTAGCCATTCTGTAAGGGAAGGTTAATGGGCAGGAAGTGGACAACAGGAGAATTATCTCCTCTTTCCTAGCTCATCAACATCCCTGTTTTCTTTCTTTCTTTTCTGCCTTCCTGTTGTAATAGGAACTTCATAGTTCAACGGGTTTTGTAGAGTATTTGGCAGAAAATGCACTTTGAGCTGCAACTTGCTATAATAATAACAGCTACCATTTATTGGGAGCCTACTATACACCAGTACTTTGGCAAGTGTTTTATGTGCATTATCTCATTTAATTCTCATGACAATTCTGTGAGATAGGCACTATTCTTTCTTCCATTTCTTGCAAGAGAAGCTGGAGTAGCAAGAGGTTAATCAGTTCCCCTAGGTTCACAGAGCCAGAAGGCAGCAGAGTCCATTCTGACCAAAGGTCTCTCTGACTCCAAAGCCATGTCCCCCAGCCATTACAGCCAAGGAGCCTCTGCTTCTAGGACACCCCCCTTCTGCACCCCCATTTGCCCTGTCTGGTTACATTCCCTCTACCCACAGTGTGATGAAAGGAAATGACCCCTCTTCTATAAAGAGTGCTGTAGAGATTCTAGACATTCTTTTAAGGCCAACTCCAAATAATAAAGTTCCATTGATGTTCTAGTAAATAAGTTCAAGACAGGCTAGAGGGCTTAATTTCAGACAAAACAATATATTAGGTGGAAGCAAGTGTCAAAGACCTAACTTAATAAAGCTTCATCACCTGTGAGATCTTTCAGACCACATCAAAATGTAACCCTGCAATTGAATGGGTTGAATAGATAATTTAGAATTGACATCATCTCTGCTTGACTGTGTGCTTTATGAATGGTGTTAACAATGCCGGGCACTTCCCATCTGCCGGGTATCACAACCATACTAAATTCTCTGAAGAATGCTCTACATCAGGCAGGATAGTCTAGGCTCTGCTGCAGACACAGGTGACTCCGAAGTCTCAGAGGCTTATAAGTAAAGGTTTATTTCTTGCTCATGCACCATCTCTATCACAGGCAGCCAGAGAGACTCTGCTTCTCTGACAGCAGGCACTACGTGGAACAGTCCTGGTTGGTATTTGGAACATCCTTGGTTGGCATTGCAGAGGGAAACAAGAGGTTTGGAACATCTCACTTCACCCATTCAATATGCTCAAGCCTAGAAATGTCAAGTGACCCTTTTGTGCAAACTCGTCAGCCAGAGTCACATGGCAAAGGGAAAGAAATGAAATAGTTGTTCTAAGGCAAGTGCTATTCTGATCCCACCTTCTGTAAAAGAAGAAAGAAAGAGTATCTAAGGAGTCTACCAGACCTTATATAGCTAGATTAATGGCTGAGCCAAGATACAACTTTCTGACTCACTCTTCACCCTGTCCGATAGAGATAGAAATGTAAATGGGCTTATATAATACAAAAAAGATTACTCTGCAATGGCAGTTTAAACAAAATGTAAAGTCCAAGAGAACTGTAGGGGATGAATAATTGTGAGAAGTGGAAGACCTAAAAAAGAAGACAAAGCCGTGTGGAGGAGATGTGGCTCGAGTTGACTCCTGAAAGATGGGATGTCATATGGCAGGTACAGGGTAGAGAGAAAGGAAATGCATGGAGATGGATCCCAGGAGCAGCCAGGACTGTAATGCAGTGTGGCTGCAGTGTGGTGGGAGAACTTGAGAGAAGGTACATAGGCTTGTAGCAGGAGATGAGAAGAAAAGCAGACCAGGACAGACCACAGATTTTGTCCTCTTGGTGTCAAGGATATGCAAGCAGGGAATCATTCTAGAACCCCTTGGAGGGGGCAAGATGGCGGAGAAGTAAGGAGCTCTGTACTTGCACTCGCGCCCATACATCACACAGAAAAGATCTGAAGCCATTAGAAACCTTACAAAACCTGAGAAATTGGGAGAAAAAGGACGCAGAATCCACTGAGAGAGACTTCTATCGTGAGTGCGAACCGGGGAAGATAAAATCGGGTCGGGATCCGAGACTCCAGGGTGGGAGGCGATCCCCCTCTACCTTCTACAGGGAGTGAGAGGGGAAAAGGAGAGTCCGAAACAGAAAAACCTCCGCTCAGGGGGGGTAAAACCTCCGCTCAGTGCATAGAAAGACCATACTTGCTAAATACCTGCACACCAGGTCCCTTCGCGCCAAGTGGTCCTGGGGGGGCTGAGCACACAAACTGCTTCTTTGTGCTGGCTCCTGGGGGCTGGACTTCAGAGTGGCGGGGCGCCTGTCGCCATTGTAGCTCCAGGGCGGCTGGGGCCCCCGAAAGAGCCGCGCGGACACCGGGCGTCCACGCTCCTGGCTGGCTGGAACTCGAGAGGGAAGGCATTCTAGAACCCCTTGTACTCACAACTAGAAAAAACACTGGAGGCAAAAATCCACTCAATAATGAGTCAAAGGCCTCATTTTTTATAGAAGTATAGCATTTCTGGGGCTCTACAGAGTGCTTGGCATACCACACTGTAGGTGTTTTATAAATATTTATTGACTATCGAATGATTTCCAGGAGAAGTGTATACGAGGTTCAGAGCTTGCCCTGAGGACAAAACAGGAAGAACTGCTTGAAGTCTAGCGATAAAGGGAAGCCTGCAAAGAATTTTCTGGATTGAGTTTGTCACTGAGGACACAGAACACCAACATGCTGGCAAACAGCCAAGACTACAGGAAAGACGAAACATTAGCACAAACTGTGTGGGTCAAGGTTTAACTAGTCTCACAGTGAATGGGGCTGCCATATGGAATTGTTTTTATTTGCTGTGGGTAATTTTCTGTGGAAGAACATCCTCCTAACCCAGCATAATGAAGCCGATTATTCGTGCTTAGAATCAGCAGCAAGAAAGAGAGAGAGAGAGAGAGAGAGATGCAGTCATAAAAACACTTTCATGAGTGAGCTTGACTGGATTTCATCAGTGGGGACCATTTTGGATGGGCCACCAAGGAGATGACAAAGGGCTGGATTTTCAGGTGCACTGACCAAGAGCTCAAACCAGATTAGAGGGTTTCTTACCCCAAATACACACACTGAGTGGAGAGAGAAGTCTTCTTAGGGGACCCTGGTGAGCTCCAGTCCTAAAGATAGATGTAACAATTCCTGGTGGACATATTCCTGATGGTAGCTCAGTTTCCTGAGAGTGGGCCATTCCATTTCACGTCCAAATGAATTCTGACCTCTAAGAAGAAACATATGAGATCTGAAAATTGGATAGAGGATGCTCAGGGAAGAGAACTGATTGTATTAATGGACTTGTATGTTGGGCTGGATGGATCTTGGCTGACATCTGAGGGTTAATGGTGAAGATACCTTACAAGGGGACACTTGAATTACAGAAAGATCCCCAGGCAGATAGGTGGAGAATGGATGGGAAGAGAGGGTGTTAGTCTTACAGTGGCCACAGTACTTGAAGTTGATTGCGAGAGGCCAGCCAAGAAATGATGAAAACATCCATTTTGGCTGTAGGGATGGGCGTATGGAGGAGGGGAGCTGTATTCCCTTCTAGGGCTGCCATAACCAAGGACAACACTGGGTGACTTAAACAACAGAAATGTACAGTCTCACAGTTTCTGGAGGCTAGAATTCTGAGGTCGAGAAGTGCGCAGGGTCGGTTCTTACCGAGGTCCTTGAGGGATGGATCTGTGCTGTGCCTCTCTTCTAGCTCCTGCTGATTTGTGGCTCATCTTTGCTATCCTTTGACTTCTGCCACATCATCCCAAACTCTGCTTTTATCTTAACATGGCATTTTCTGTGTCTTTTCTCTATGCATCTCTGTGTGTCCAAATTCCCTCTTTTTATAAGGACACCAATGATATTGAATTAGACCCACCCACCCACTCAGTTCCTGCCTCACTGTATCTCAACTAATTACATCTGTAAAGACCTTATTTCCAAACAAGGACTCATTCTGAGGTACTGGGGTTAGAACTTCAACATACAAATTTTGGAGGACACAATGCAACCCATTTCAAAGGTGTTTTGGAATTGTGATTAAAATAACTTGGTAATCAATTTTATTATTTACACACTAAAATAGTTTTCAGTGGATGGAAACATTAGCATACAAGGTGAGCACCTGCAATTTAGCAAGGGGTCAACTTAAGTGACAATGTCCTTGTTGGAAGCTGCATCATGTCAGCCTGCCAAAATTTATATATGGAAGCCCTTGTGCCTAGAATGTCAGAATGTGACATATTTGGAGATAAAGCCTTTAAAGAGAAAATTAAGCTTAAGTGAGGCATTTAGGAGGGGCCCTAATCCAATATCCCTTGTGTCCTAATAAGAACAAGTGATGGATGTGTTAATTACCTTGATTATGGTGATCATTTCACAATGTCTTCATATATCAAAACATCATGTTGTGTACCTTAAATATATACCATGTTTATGTGCCAAGTATACCTTGATAAAGCTGGACAAAATAAAAAAATTAAAAAATAAATCATAATTGGAGATGAGGACACAGATAAACCCAGAGGAAGCATGGTGTGAGGACACAATGAGAAGACAGCCATCTATAAGCCAAGGAGAGAGGCCTCAGGAGAAATAACCCTGCAGACACTTTGATCCCAGATTTCCAGCTTCCAGAACTGTAAGAACATAAATTTGTGTTGTTTGTGGCACTTTGCTATGGCAGCCTGAGTAGACTAACACAGTCCTCATTAATCTAATGATCATTTATGGTACTGTGCCTGACCAGTGCAGGAGATCGATCCTTGGGACTGGGGAACATTGAGTCTTTCCAGGTAACTGGATTCTTATCTGTCAATGCCCAAGATTAGTGTTGCCTATTAGGGATCATTGCTTTGCAAACTCCAGCAAGTCTAATGCTCAGAGGAAGAAACATTTGTAGGCATCCCACTTGAACAAGCCCTAGAATCCTAAACACCACCATGTTGTTTGCCTCTGGCAACTACTGCCATTTGAGTTTTTGGGCATTATGTTTGCTCAGTGAATAAAGGCTGTGTTGTATCCATCACTGAAAGGGGAAAGATGTTGAATAGAAGAGAGGATGAGAGAGAGGGAATAGATAATGAGAAAGAGAAAAGTAAGGGGAAGAAGGGAAACAGGGAGAAGAGGACAGTGGATAAATTATGAGACAGAAGAGCTAATGTATTTGTGGCTGGCTGTCTCAGCCTCCAACAACATTGGAGGCTGGATCATTCTATGCTGTTGAGGGCCATCCTGTGCACTGTAGAGTGTTTAACAGCATCCCTGGCCTCCACCTACTCGATGCCAGTAGCACCCATCCCCCCAACCCTAGGTGTGACAACCAAAAATGTCCTTGGATCTTGTTAAATGTCCCCTGGTAGGCATACTATGGTATGGTCTACAGTATGATTTTTCATAAAACATGTAAGCCGTCCTTTACATTTCTTAGAATAAAGGGCAGAAGGTGAAAAAACACAAAACCACATAAAGACAGGAAGACAGGAACATGGGCATGGGCCCTGTAGAGTCCCATGCCTCTGGGGCCTTAGCTTGCATGGCTTTGGTGGATGTGATGAGGGGCTTGGCATGTAGTGTGTTATGTTTATTGGGCACAAATAAAGCCGTGACTTATGCTTCATGTTTCAGATGGTGGGTTCCATGTACATGTGACAGTGACATCACTTCTAAGAAAAACATTGTCCTCCCTGCTTGGAACACCACTAGATGGTCCAAGCCAAACACAGTTACAGATAGGGGTTTGACTTCATTTTCCTAATTGTCCCAGGGCATCCTACTTTTTGATCATGCTTTTCCTTGGCTAAAAGGTAGCAAAGGGTACATCAAGTCTTTATCTCTGATGGTTTTAATGAAATCAGTGGGAATTTAAGAGGCAGCATTATTATTAAAAGCTAAAAGTGAGGTGTGTTCCTTTGGGTGGGTTACTTTCTGAGTCTTAATTTTCTCCTTTGCAAGTGGGCTAAAAATAGTCTCTCAAAGGATTTGTTGTGAGGATAGAGAGAATAGGAAAAGTGCTTTGTACAGGCTCTTTTTACAAGCAAAGAGTGACCAGAAAGATAAAGGAACTGGGTATAAAGTTATATGAGGAGTAATTAAAAGATGTTTCATTTGATAAGAGGAGGCATAAGGGCTGTCTTCAAGTGTCTGATGGGATCCTATGAAAAGGAAAGAATCAAAACACAGAACTAGGGACAAGAGAGGCATATTTAAGCTCAAGAAATTTTCCAACAACTGTATCTACATGGCTAACTACTGGGGAAGGAGGACAATTTTCCTCATGAGAAATGATTGAGCAGAAGCTTTTTGGGGAACTTCTTCAGTTGGAGAAGGGAAAATTCCTACACGTCTGTCAACACCCAGTCTACCCGAGGAAGGCTTCCCAGATCACCTAGATGGTCCAGCCTGAACTGAGCATCTTGAACTTGACTTCCCAAGATTTTACAGTAGTTACCTGTTTACCTGCCTCTTCCTACATCTACACGGTGAACTTCTCCATGACAAGAATTTGATTGCTCACTTCCTTAGCCACACTGCCTTTCTTTTTATATATATATATATATATTTTTTTTTTTATTATTATTTCTAGAAGAGAGAGAGAGCATGAGCAGGGAGGGTCAGAGAGAGAGGGAGATACAGACTCTGAAATAGGCTCCAGGCTGTGAGCGGACAGTCAGCACAGAGCCCGACGCGGGGCCCAAACCCACGAACCGCGAGATCATGACCTAAGCGAAAGTCGGACACTTTACCGACTAAGCCACCCAGGCGCCCCGCCACACTGCCTTTCTTAATGCCTGGAACCAACCAGATGCTCAGAAGATGTCAAATAGGAAACAGAATTGCATGGCCGGAAGAAATTTCTGATTTGGGGGAAAGGGTTGACATTGACTGCCTCTACATTTCCATCCAACTCAAATACGTGATAATTTCTTCAGTTATATTTTCTAACTACTGACTTATTTTTACCAAGGCCTTATCAGGCTGAATATCAAGCAACAAAACAACAGCTTGAGGCCAGAAAAGGAGAAAATAAAACCATTTAGTTCACTGCTTGGTTTTTTTGTTTTTCCAGACCATGCCCAATGGCCCATTTTGTGATAAGCATGATTTTTCCCAATGACTGGTCAATCTGAGAGTCAGTTGTCTCAAACAACTTGTTCTGGACTGACTCAGCTTCCTGCCTTCTAGTAGTGAGTTCATGGTCAAAGATCTTTTAAGGGAGTAAGACTTGCAGGAAATATGTACTCAATTCCAATAACAAAAATATTAAAATAACTTGTCTTTAGGTTGTACCCAGGCTTGTAAAGTCTCATGTTATGAATTTCTGTCTTATAGCTTCTGAAAGAGGAAAAGCTCCATGACCAATTGAAAAAGCTGGTGGGTCTGTCCTTATACCTCTTTTCTGTACTGCAAAGTTCAGAAGATGTAGGACATCTGTATTCTTTTTAAACCTCTTAGCATAGTTACCCATTCCCCTGAGCCAGTGGGCAGATGACTATCTGCAAGGTTGCAAATAAATAAAAGTTGCAAATCTCGGATGGAAGGTGAGAATTATTTTCCAAGAATGGTTTACAGGGAGGGGTTGAGAAAGGAAGAAAAGAACTGGAAGCTGATAAGCTGTGAAATAGTTGAAAGGGAGGGTGACATTCTGAAGTGTTCAAAAATTTGCATTTTTTGCACTAGTGTCTAGGGTCCTGGAGAAAACATTTATCAAAAAAAGGATGGAAAGAATTATCATTTAACATGATATATCCCTTAGAGTTTGTTTGTTTTGTTTTGCTTTGTGTTTAGGAAAGGCACGTCATTCGATGAACAAATGGTGAAGACCTACTATGTGCAAAGCACAGAAGTGGGAAGATACATGAATAGACGTGGCAAGATGTTATGAACACAGTGGTGGGGAAAGATAATTAAATTTGTGTTTATTTTAAGAATAACCTTTCACTTATCAATACCTATTGTGTTCTTTTACAAAAGTCAATATTGCAGAGTGGTAAGATCTGAAAGCCTGGGGACCGTACACCTCAATCCAAAACTCAGACCCAACACTTAATTGACTTAATTGATTATGTGACCTTGACCCTTAACCTCCTTAACCTCTCTGCTTCTGTTTTCTCATCTGAAATAATGGAAGTGCCTACGTCATGGGATTATTGTGAAAACTAGATGAGTTAATATGACCTAAATTACTTAGAAAAATTCCGTTAGTGCTGCATGTGGTAGTTAAGATGGCTATTGTCTCTTTGTATGTGCAACATAGGGCATTTGTTGTATCTTGGGGCAACCTTTTATTATGCCTTTTGCACAGATGAAGAGACTGAGGTTAAGTTCTGTGTTTGAAGACAGAACAATAAAGGGTTGAAGCTAGAATGGAAATCTCAAACTGACTCTAAAATTTCACATTCTTACCACTGCATTTTACTGAATCCAAGGTAACAATAATATAACACAAAATTCATGAAAATGGAAGTTTTGAGTACACACTTTGGGAATGCAAGAGGAAACAGGTGGATGGACTCATGGAGAAGGTGAAAAATGAACACAACTTGGAAGAAGAGTTTACCCACCTGACTTAACCTCTGATCCCCAGGATAGACAGCCTTTTGAGCTTTGGGTCTAGACCACCTATTGCCTGCCTTTTTTTGGTCAGATTAGTGATATCTCTGTGTTTGACAAGCCATACTTAGTACATAGTAAGTGCTCAATAATTCTCATTGGAATGAAGAATGAATGAATGGCATCAGTGTTCCTGGTTTCTAGCAGAACTTCAGCTAAGGATATCAGTAACATTCAACCAGCCTATTAGCCCGTCTCCTTATTACAAAGTTGTAGGATTCTCCTTTGTTTGGAAAGAGACTGGTGCTTTTCAGAATATACTGTGAACAGCGAATGCCTCTAGGCTTAATGAATAATCCCTCTTTAAAATGAAAAATGCACTAACACTGCAAAGCTATCCTGTGACAAGATTTCAGCCTTGTAGGTAATCTGTTCTTTTTCAAACATAATTTCTTCCCTATTCACTTGATCCATTATGCTAATTAATGACAACACCAGCTTTCAAGGATGTGCCCAGGTTTTCTTTGTTTGTTTGTTTCACATAGTAAAACTCCTATTATTTTAACAACACGCATTGCCTAAGAGGACTCGTGCACCCATTCCCTGAATCAGTGTTTTCAGTACACGTAGTAAGAAAACTACAGGACTACTTGGAGCTACGGGACTTCTGAGGGGCTCTTGCCTCGGCAAGAACGCTCTCCTCAAGGAATCTGAAAGGTGGTTAAAAAGACAAGACAAACACACAAACCATCAGGCAGATTATGGTAAAGCGTGTTGCAGGAAATGGCAGAAAACTGTGCATGACTGAGCCCATGTTGGTGGAAAATGATGTCCATTCCCAGCGGATTTTTTTTTTTTTAATACAATCTGAGGTAGCCTGAGGGGCTCAGTTGGTTAAGCATCTGACTTCAGCTCAGGTCATGGTCTCAGGGTTCATGAGTTCAAGCCCTTCCTCAGGCTCTGTCCTGACGGCTCTGAGCCTGCTTGGGATTCTGTGTCTCCTCCTCCCCCCGCCCCACCTGTCTCTTCCACTTGTGCTCTCTCTCTCTCAAAAATAATAAGTAAACATTTTAAAAATTTCAAGTTCACTGGAATATAACTGGAGAAAGGTAGTACTCAAATTGTTTTTGGTGGACTTAACCTTGGCCAAAATGTGAGAAAAAACAAAAATTAGTTCACCCTAATAATTCCTGATAATTCAAGCAAAATGGTTTATTTTTAAACATTGGAATATTGTCATTCCTCCTTAGGGTGCTGTTAAGAAGGAGCTCAAGAGGGGCGCCGGGGTGGCTTAGTCGGTTAAGCGTCCGACTTCGGCTCAGGCCATGATCTCATGGTTCGTGGGTTTGAGCCCCGCGTTGGGCCTTGTGCGGACAGCCAGTTCAGAGCCGGGAGCCTGTTTCAGATTCTGTGTCTCCCTCTCTCTCTCTGACCCTCCCCTGCTCACGCTGTCTCTCTATCAGAAATAAACAAAAATATTAAAATTTTTTTAAAAAAAGAAAGAACTCAATAGGGAAATATATATATGTGTGTGTGTGTACACACATATATATACATAATACATATATATGTATTTTTTTATGTCAATATAGATTTTTATTTTCAAGGACATAGAAAAAAATTAACTGCTCAGGTAAGCAAAGATACATTAGAATTCTCTCCCATTCCCAATTCCTGCTGAAGCTGCCACAGTTACCTTAAACATAAAGACCTTGTATTTCAGATAGATTTGATTTCGTCTCATCCATTTGTGTAGTTAATTGCTTTAGGACATCCTGTCTAATCCCCCATATCCTTGCTTTAAAACCCTTTATGTCTCTGATAGAAACCTAGATTCTCTTTGGCCTGGAAAAATTAGATATCTTTGGTTCTCAAAAGAGATTTGCAAGTTTTTTGCTTAAAGAAACAACCAAAAAAAATGTCATGGAAACATCTAGAGAAGCCTTTTGCCATGGTTACTGTAATGAAGATAAGGCCCCAGAAAAGATGGACATTGAAAGCTGCTGCCACACCCTGGAGAGAAGAGATTTTGGTGATGACGATGGTTACTAACTACTCAGCACTTAATCTATTTCAGGCTCAGTTCTATCCAGTTTACATGTATTCATACACCCAACAGCGCAGCAACGTGAGCACTATCTATATTTCTATTCTACAAATGAAAAAACTGGAAACAGAGAGAGGTAAAGCATGTTCCCCAAGGCTCCACAGTCTGTAAGTAAAAACTGGGATGAAAACCAGCCCAGTCCCAGGCTCCATGCACTCACTCTCCATTCTGTAGTCTCTCTTGAACCATAAAGAACAGGGTCATGGCAATTCCATTAGGGAAGATCCTGATAGGGTTTAATCATCCCTTCTGTGAATGCCCCCTTGGATTCTTGAGGATAACAGCATTTATCATACATAAGTTATTAATATCAGCTTTGTCTTTTCAAGGTGACCCTTGACTTGATGGGGAAGGGATCCAAGGTCATAAACGTGAGCACAGCAAAAACCACCAAAGCCCTGAAAACTCCACGTACTGGCTTTAGGGCAAGACAAGCTGGGTTTCTAGGACTTTTCTACCACTCAATTAACTGTTGTGAAAATTTGTGCAAGTCATTCAAATTCTCTGAATCTTGGTTTGCTCCTCTGTAAAGTAGCAATAACATCATCCATTTTGAAGTGATTCTAGGTCAATAAAGAGATTAAGCATGTATTGGATGTATAGTAATTACTCAAAGGGTAATTGATTCCCATGCTCATCATTGGGGTGCTTATATTACAAGGACCTGACAGTATCTACCATTTTCTATTGGTTATGGTACCTAGTAGTGCAATCTTACATACTTAGTATGGCCTCAATAACTATTTGAAAATACCAAAGTAGTCATTTTATTTCATAGGTAAAACATTAAGCTGAAAAAGAAGACAGCAGAGCTCATGTGCTTGGTGGGAACATCATTGCAGAAATGGAGCTGAAAATTAGGCATAGAATTCTTATTAAATATTTCTCAAAAATGGGAGTCTGCTATTAAAACCAGGGGGGAAAAATAGTAATCATTTCATTATTCCTGTTGAAAAGTTTTGGCAAAACTGTGAAGGAACCAAGAGAGGTAAGCAGTGAAAATTCATTAAAAGGTCAGAAAAAAGGGTCCATGTGAAAAGGTTAAAAATAATTGGAATTAGCCCAGAAAGGAAAAGGCCATGTGGCAACTTAATTACTGTCTGCGTTCCTTCGCAAAATGAGGTGCCCTCCATCGCTTCCATTTTGTATAATGAGAATACAGGAGGAGCTGACCTTAAAAAGAAAGCAAAGGCAATGTAGGCACAGTTCTTGGGACCTTTTTTATTTGACAAAGGAAACACTTGAAAGGTGACCTAAAATGATGCTAGAATGGTCGACCCAGGAAAGCCTGTCTTTCAGGCGTGGTATGCCCGGAACATGGGAGCCAAGGGGGAGGACTTGTTACATCCTATTAAAGAATGGTTGAAACAGAAGGCAAGAAACTGGAGCTGATGGCTTTTGGTGGTCCCATAAGCTCTCAAATATTTAATTCCTTGAATTTGAGTCTGAGTCGCCACCTCCCCAAGCGTCTGCGCCACTGCCATTGTGTTCAGCCCAATTACAAGGACTTTCTTGGGAAATGAGGACTTGTGTGTCTGCAGCAGAGCCATGGAGGAAATAAAAGGTCAGCTCTCAAAAGCCCAGTTGGGAGCCAACTCTGCTTCTTTTGACCTTCCAAACTTTCCATTAGACGGGCAGTGATCTCAGCGATTTACCAGCATGGGCAGCTGGGGCTGTGATTACATGAAATGCTGTTAAGGGGCTGAGTTAATACTTAGGCAGGCACAATGGAGGAGGATGTGTGTTCTGGGCAGATCAGGTCTTCTTATATACTTATTGGAGGAGGGAACAATACTCAGTCTTACTTTTACCCCTCAGATGCCCTGCCAAGTCTATGAATTTACAGATGGCTTTTTAATAGTGTGTATGTGTGTGTGTATGGGGCGGGATCATTTTAGATTCTTGGGGCTGGCTTTCCTTAGACAGAAGTCCCTCCCCCTTATAACTCCTCTACTTCCCATTTCCAATCTTTGGCACTCTTATCTCCTGAATGCTTTCAATTTACCCTGCATTGCCCTCTCTTCCTCTCTCTGGCTTTAGGGGAGACCTGTCAGTCATTTGATTGCATCTATCTAGTTTCCTGCTGGATTGGGGATCAGGGATAGAGTTTAAGTCCTTTTATTGTGGGAGAGAGAGAAAGGAAACCTTTGACATTGTCTGGCCCTAAAGCAGAGCAACTACATGATGTCCAGATTTGAAAATGTCAAGACTGGCTATCTGTTCACATGACCCCTAGTTATTCCATTAACAGTCTCCCTTTTTCTGCTTTGAATTTCCTCTCCAAGTGTCTTTTCTATTAACCTAAAATGTGTGTATTTAGATTTGTCTAAAGAAGGGGTACAGACATGTCCCAAGTCCTGGAATCAATCCAACTCCCAACAGAAATAATTAGATCAAGTGGTGGGGAGTGGGAAGGGAATGGAGAGAAACAAGGGATGGCAGAGAAGGAATAAATCATACTTCACAGTGACATAAGGCAAGATAAAAACAGTTGAAGAATATATGTGAGGTGTGCCTGGAACTCCATTTCTGTCTGTAGGGGAGGCATGAGCAAAATCATGGAGGAGGAAATGCAAGCAACAATAACATCCTTCTAAACTGAAAATGCTTATACTTCCTAGGATAATGGGGATACAAAAATGTCCTGTACTTTTGGAAGCTCCTCAGATCATCACATCTTAACAATAGGGATCTGTGGACCCCAACTTTAAAAACTCTGATTTCAAAGATCTTCTCGCTTGAAGCATCTCTGTGTGGTTGGGAAGCCATATAATTCCATGCCTTCAGGGAGGTGCTGGAGAATTACCCCAAGGTCATTTAAAAGTTCCCCTTCTGAAGAATATACTTAACACTCCACTGCCTCCAGACTGCAGGCAGGTAATGCAATTGAATGGAGATTCATAGGATTCATCCTTCATCCTAGAGGATTCATCCAAGATTTATCCTTCGTCCTTTTTTAAAAATTTTTAATGTTTTTTTAAAATTTATTTTTGAGAGAGAGATACAGACAGCGTGGTCATGGGAGGGTCAGAGAGAGAGGGAGTCACAGAATCCAAAGACAGGCTCCTGGCTCTGAGTTGTCAGCACAGAGCCTGACACAGGGCTTGAACCCGCGAACAGTGAGATCACAACCTGAACCGAAATCAGACGCTTAACCGACTGAGTCACCCAAGCGTCCCGATTCATCCTTCATCCTTGAGGATGCTTGTCGGTTGACAAGCACAACCTCTGGTCACCAGTAGCACCTATGCAGGGGCACATTGCTGGGTCTTCTAATTTCTAAGACTAAAGCCCTAACTTTCATGTTGGATCTCGTAGATTTGTTGCTGATGTTTGCCTGCTTACTTTGTTTTAGTTTTAGTAACTAATTCAGAAAAGAAAAAAACATTAAAAACACTTTGCAGTGATATTGTACTATAGATGTATTAGGTGTTCCCATTGGGGGAGGCTGGGTGAAGGGTACATGGAACTTTACTATTTTTGCAATTTCCAGTGAATCTGTAACAATTTCAAAATATAAAGTAAGAAATGAAAAAAAGTAAATGGCTCAAAACAACACATTCTGTAAATAAAATCAAACCAGTTTGGGTAGCAGTATTTACCCTACTCGCCTCCAGTTTTGAGAGGTGGCTTTGCTTCTTGAGAATCATAACTCACCCAAAGGCAAGAACAGACAGTACTAAGGGCTGCCCATAAGAGGACTTTTCATTACACTTTTTCTTTCGAGATAACAAGCCATTTCTTTTGGGGAAGCTCACTGGAGAGAAGTAGAAAATAATGTTACTGGAATTCCGACTACTCCAAATATATGAACTTCAACTGTGTGGAAGAGATTTTATCAAGGTTGATGGTTAAATGTGACTTTAGGACCAGGAGAATGGAGAAGTCCTAACTAATGTTCTTCAGAAGATGTTTGCTCAGAGAGGGCATGTTGGGGAAGGTACAGGCAAAATGAATTCATTTTAGAGTCAGTGCACCTGAGTTTGAATTCCAGTTTGGCTCCTTTCTGGCTGAATGACCTTGAATAAGGTTGTCCATCTCATTCTCCAATGTCTGTAAAATGGGGATGATATAATTTCCCACCCCCAGGGATGAGATTAAATCACATGTAATAATGCATCGTGAAAGGTCGTCATAATCTCTGAAGTAGCAAACAATCAGAAATGGCCGTGGTTGTTTTTGTTGCTATATGGTGGACCATAATCCCTATGATTAATTTTATGTCCTAGTAAATCAACTCCCCATGTTCCCAAGCCCCTATATTTTTATTTAGTTCACAGGGGCTCGTTGTTTCAAACAAGAGAAAATAAAACTTCCATCCATTGCCTTGTTCTGTGACTTATATAACCCACGTGGGAAAGCTTAACATTAACAAAAGGCCATGCATCATAAACCACCCGCAAATGCCCCTCATTATTCTTCTCAGGTCCGTCTTTATTCATTTTTCTCCCCCCTTGACATTATTTTCTGTTGCTCATGAAGTAATCTGACCATCCATCTTATTTAAGGGCAGTTTTCTTCTCAGATGAAGTAGAAGTCCAGCCCGGAAGTCTACTTGCTTATCTGAAGTACTTCTTGGCCTGGAGAAGCAATGATTGTCTGTATGATAGCTATCTTTTGAGGTTCTTTGCTTCACACAGCCATCTGAGAAAGAAGCTCCCTTCCTCCTCAGGAAGTCCAGTTTGCTTCCTTTTCAATGCTGTTAATCAGGATGTAGAAAATGGAAGTTCTGATAGGTCTTCTGGAAACACTTCATTCATCTTTCCAGCATGTTCTCTTGCCTGTGCACCCCATGTTCTCCAGCCTTATCTCTTGTCACTTCTTCTCACTTGGCTCTAGAAACATCAGACTGCTTGCCAGTGCTGGAGCTGTCCCGACACTTGTCACCTGATTGACATGTGAGGGTCTTTCAAGATTCAGGTGCAGCCTTGTCTCCTCCAGGAAGCCTTCCATAGAGGCCTGGAGTTGGGCTCAGTCTCTCCCACGTTGGGTTTCTATTCTTTTTCACTCCTTTCCAGTTTAATTATGGCAGTTGTGTCTGTCTCTCTTACCACATATGAGTTCTTAAAGGATCTCAGACTCTTCCCAACTCCTTTTCGTATCTCTAGAACCTACCATAATCTTGAGATTCTCTGGAGATGTTTTCGAAGGACAGGTAAACTGAAATGAATTTAGATACTAAGGTTTTGGAGATAACGGGCTATATCCTTTTCTGTTCATTACTGAAAGGCAATCCCTAAAACTGTCCCTGGAACGGTCATCCGTCAATAAATATTTGTAGATGGAGCAAAGGAACAAATGAATGAATGTACATTAGCATAAATATTAGTAATAATGGAAAGGGAGTGTTATTCTTACAATTTGAAATAATTTTATCACTATTCTTTTTCTACGATTAAACTTTTTGGTCTTAATTCTCATTGCCATGCAATTATTCAGGGGATGATAGAAAATAGGATAAAGTCATGGACTGTACTTAAAGGCAGAGGACTTGGACTAAAACCCTGACTCCCCAACCTCCCATCTGTGTGACTCTGGGGAAGTTGCTGCACCACTCTCATCCTCTATTTCCTCACTTGTGAAATGGAGGGTAATAATATGACTGCCCAGACCAGTAAGGATCCAGTAAGTATAAGAGAGACACTTAAGTTAATGCCTGACACATAGTAAGTGCTCCTTATAAATATTATTATTTATATAAGCTAGGAGTCAGATTTACAATAACATTTAATATCATTCAAAAACATTTAATGAGCACCTATTATGTGCTTGGCATGGAGTTATACACTAGGGATACAAATGTGGGGGAACAAATTGGTGTTTGCCCACAAGTCAGTCATAATTTGTAAAAGCCAAAAATTATTTTGGTGTTATGAGTTCAGTGAGGCAATAAAACAGGGCTGGTACAAGAAGGAGGGAATTTGCTTTGAATTGGTGAAGTCAGACAAATAAGGAGTCCCAGAGAATGAGACTCTGAGCTAGGGGTTTGAAGGATAAATAGGAGTTAAGCGAAAGAACATATATGTATGGCAGGATAATTTGTTGATATTATGTGTGTGTGTGTGTGTTCATGTGTGTGTGTGTGGCTGGGATGGGAAGAATCGGAAAGGATAGAATCCATTTATATTTTCTTCTATATTTCATCTTTTCTCTCCACTCCCATTTAAAGAAGGCAGCCTAGGGGCGCCTGGGTGGCTTAGTCGGTTAAGCGTCCGACTTTCGCTTAGGTCATGATCTCGCGGTTCGTGGGTTCGATCCCCGCGTCCGGCTCTGTGCTGACTGCCGGCTCAGAGCCTGGAGCCTGTTTCAGTCTGTGACTCCCTCTCTCTCTGACCCTCCCCTGCTCATGCTCTCTCTCTCTCTCTCCTAGAAATAAATAAAACATTAAAAAAAAATAAAAATAAAGAAGGCAGCCTAGCATTTGTGTGCCTTTGGTTTGGATGTGTTTGGCCAAAAGCTGAAGACACCACCATAATCTTTCAGATTTTTATTCTCAAAAACCTATTAAGAGAGTATCTGGCTGGGGGCAGGGGAAGGGTGTTTTTCAGTACCTTGGATCAGAAACTTCAGGAGCAACAGGAGGGTTCCCAAGTCTAGAGGGGGTGGTTTGGAGATCTGAATGTACTGTGGACTTGCACCCAGCTTGTTCTCTGTCACAAGGAGATGGCAGGAACTTGAAGAGAAGTGAACAGATGTATGGAGAGCTAGTTACCCAGTCCCTGGGCTCATGGCATGACTGCAAGGTGGGGCAGCTAGCCCAGCAACATGGGGCCGGTGGGAGAGGAAGGGCACCTTCGAGCCCACTATGGATGCTGCACCTGTGGGTAGATCCAGGTGACCTTGAGTGTCCACCATCCAGGCGTTTGCCTTTTTAGTCCCAGTCTCATCTCCATAGAAATTGCAATCATTTTCTTTGGAGAGGGGTGGTTGTGGGCATGCATTATAAACAACCAATCACAGAATAAATGCAAAAGAACCAAGAATATCTGGGTTCAGGAAGCTCAGAGTGCATAATCTCACCAGCCGTGTACTGCATACCACACAACTCTTTTCTTCTTTCTTTTTTTTCTTAAGTAGTGAAAGACTCCTAGAAATGACATTAACTCTTGTTGTAGATAAATATTACAACGCCTAATAATGTATCCTGCAAAACATGCACATGCATATTCACACACAAAAAAAATCACTGTGCGGCCATCATTTTATGTATGATGGATTTGACAAAAATTACTGAGTGATAGTGACTGCTGTGTGATGCAAAGGCACTTAGAAGAGAATCTGGTGGGGAAGCCCCATTCAATAGGCATCAGCCCAAGGGGTGTCTAGCCTTAGGCAAAAAAGCAGTACTTACTAGGTGGGTTTAGAAGCAGATCACCCATCTGCATGAAGCTTTTGTTCCTGGACGCAACCATCATTGGATTTACTGTCTTGGGCTTTTAGAAACTCTATGGGAAGTGAGTTTTCTTGCTCATGGTAAAGAATTTTCAATGTAGGAGCTTTCCTAGAAACAAACTTGGAAGTGTCCTATAGAGAGCATGCACACATACCCTGGCCTTTTATTCCGGAGCAAAAGGCCGGATTTCCTGGAGATGGGAGGGTGAATTTAAATAGCGGAACATGCCTTCAAAGGCCATTATCGAGTCTGACCTAAATGTTAGGTTGGCCCTGATCATTATGCCTCCCAGCTGTGCCCTGCACTGTAATTATCAGCTCTCACGCTGTCTCACCCTCACAAAGGCACCCTCTGAAGCTGTCCAAGTCACAGACTGGGCCTGTCAACTTCTTCCTTCTCCATGCCCATGATGAAATGAGAGGTGAACAGAATGTACTCTTCTGAAGGAGGTTATGTAACGGGAGGCCATCTGTGACCCTGCTCCAAGGCAGCCCACAAATGTCCCTTGTCTGTCCTCCCTATGCACTGCTCACTGATGGCTCCAGATGTTGAACCAAAGTGATTTCTGAGGTCACCTATTCAGAATATCTCAACATTCTGGAATAGGAGAGGGAAAACAAGCTACCATTGTTCTTTGGAGTGGGCACTAAACAGAGATGTTCTTTTGAAGAGTTTTTCTGAGTTTTTCCAGATAGTACTTCAAGTTTCAAAAAAAGCAAAACAAACAAAAAGAATGGTGCTTACTGATGGTGAGTGGGATGCCCAATGGGCACTCTTTGTGTACCCAGATGATAGGGATGGAAATCAATCTGTTCTGGAACACTCTCTGAAGATACAGATCTTTCTCAACTTACAACAGGGTTATATCCTGATAAACCCATAGTAAGTTGAAAATATCATAAGTTGAAAATACATTCAATACCCCTAACCTACCAACCATCATAGTCTAGCCTTGCACACCTTAAATATGCTCAGATCACTTACCTTAGCCTATAGTTGGGCAAAGTCATCCAATACAAGGCCTATTTTATAATACAGTGTTGAATAGCTCATGTAAGTTATTGCATATTATACTGAAAGTGACAAATCACACTAGTTGTCAGTGTATCAGTTATTGACTTGTGATTGTGGTTGACTGAGGGCTGTGGCTGCTGCCACTGTTCAGCGTCACAGGGGAGGACTGACTGCAAATCACTAGCCCTAGGAAAGATCCACGTTCAAAATTCCAAGGTCAGTTTCTACTGAAGCCGCATCACTTTCATATCATTGTAAAGTTGAAAAATCATAAGCTGAACCATGGTAAGTCAGGGACTGTCTGTACATAACAAGGGTTCAAATATATGTATTCTTTTAACTCCGTACTTCCACACCCATTCCAAGAAAATGATCTGAGAGCCAGACAGCTTTATGGATAAAGGCATTCATTACTGCAAAGCAATAGGGTGAAAAACTAAAATCGCCAAGATGTATGAAATCGGTCAGTACTTTTTGCTAAATTCCTCAGTGGAATATTTAAAGCCATGTAAAATGATGTTTATTTACAAAGAGTTTATAATTAACCTGGAAAATGTTAGTGACTTGATGATTGATTAAAAAAAAACAGAATATAAAATTGAATATATAATATGGGCTCAAGTTAAAATAAAAAATGAATAAAGACAAGGAATAGGTGAAAATGTTCAAGGTGGCTACTTCTGGGCTATAGGATTATGGGTAATTTAACTTATTCAGTATCTTTGCATTCAGCATCTTTTTCGTTGTATGAATTTTCTACAACAAGCATTTATTCCTTCTATCCATTAAAAATATGTTACCTTAGGGCACCTGGGTGGCTTAGTCGGTTAAGCATCCGACTTTCGCTTGGGTCATGATCTCGCGGTTCATGGGTTCGAGCCCCGCATCGGGCTCTGTGCTGACTGCCAGCTCAGAGCCTGGAGCCTATTTCAGAGTCTGTGTCTCCCTCTCTCTCTGACCCTCCCCTGTTCACGCTGTCTCTCTCTATCCTAGAAATAAAAAAATAAAAATATAAAAAAATAAATAAAATAAAAATGTTACCTTAAAATTTAATTTTTAGTGATAAAAGTCAGAAGAGTGATTTCATTTTTTTAACTTACATCTAAGTTAGCATATAGTGTAACAATGATTTCAAGAGTAGATTCCTTAATGTCCCTCACCCATTTAGCCCATCCCCCTCCCCAAAACCCTCCAGTAACTCTCTGTTTGTTCTCTGTATTTAAGAATCTCTTATGTTTTTGTCCCCCTCCCTGCTTTTATATTATTTTTGCTTCCCTTCCCTTATGTTCATCTGTTTTGTATCTTAAAGTCCTCATATGAGCGACGTCATATGATATTTGTCTTTCTCTGACTAATTTCACTTAGCATAATGCCCTCTAGCTGCATCCACGTAGTTACAAATGGCAAGATTTCATTCGTTTTGATTGGTGAGTAATACTCCAATGTATATATATACCGCATCTTCTTTATCCATTCATCCATCGATGGACATTTGGGCTCTTCCCATACTTTGGCTATTGTTGATAGTGCTGCTATAAAAATTGGGGTGCATATGGGGCACCTGGGTGGCTTAGTCGGTTAAGCGTCCGACTAAGGACGCTTAGGTCCTGTGTCTCCCTCTCTCTCTGACCCTCCCCTGCTCACGCTGTCACTCTCTCTCTCCTAGAAATGAATAAAAAAAAAATGGGGTGCATGTGTCCCTTTGAAACAGCATACCTTGGATAAATACCTAGTAGTGCAATTACTGGGTCGTAGGGTAGTTCTGTTATTAATTTTTGGAGGAATCTCCATACTGTTTTCCAGAGCGGCCACACCAGTTTGCATTCCCACCAGCAGTGCAAAAGAGGTCCTCTTTCTCTGCATCCTCGCCAGCATCTGTTGTTGCCTGAGTTGTTGATGTTAGCCATTCTGACGGGTATGAGGTGGTATCTCATTGCAGTTTTGATTTGTATTTCCCTAATGATGAGTGACGTTGAGCATTGTTTCATGTGTCTGTTGGCCATGTGGATGTCTTCTTTGGAGAAGTGTCTGTTCAGGTCTTTAGCCCATTTCTTCACTGGATTATTTGTTTTACTGGGTGTGAGTTTGGTAAGTTCTTTATAGATTTTGGATACCAACACTTTATCTGATGTGTCGTTTGCAAATATCTTCTCCCATTTCATTGGTTGCCTTTTAGTTTTGCTGATTGTTTCCTTCGCTGTGCAGAAGTTTTTAGTTTGATGAGGTCCCAGTAGTTCATTTTTGCTTTTGTTTCTCTTGCCTCCGGAGACATATTGAGTAAGAAGTTGCAGCGGCCTAGGTCGAGGTTCTTGCCTGCTTTCTCCTCAAGGATTTTAATGGCTTCCTGTATTACATTTAGGTCTTTTATCCATTTTGAGTTTATTTTTGTGGATGGTGTAAGAAAGTGGTCCAGGTTCATTTTTCTTCATGTCGCTGTCTAGTTTTCTCAGCACCACTTGCTGAAGAGACTGTCTTTATTCCACTGGATATTCTTTTCTGCTTTGTAAAAAAATGAGTTGTCCATACATTTGTGGGTCCATTTCTGGATTCTCTATTATGTTCCATTGATCTGAGTGTCTGTTCTTGTGCCAGTACCATACTGTCTTGATGATGACAGCTTTGTAATATAGCTTGAAGTCTGGGATTGTGATGCCTCCTGCTTTGGTTTTCTTTTTCAAGATTGCTTTGGCTATTCGGGTTTTTTTCTGGTTCCATACAAATTTTAGGATTATTTGGTCTAGTTCTGTGAAGAATGCTGGTGTTATTTTGATAGGGATTGCATTGAATATGTAGATTGCTTTGGGCAGTATTGACATTTTAACAATATCTGTCAGAAGAGTGATTTCTTGAGGATAAGGAGGACCAATGGACTGGAAAGGGGCATAAGAGAAGTTTCTGGAGGGATAGAAACATCCTATGTCTTGATCTGGGTGGTGGCTATATGGATGTAAACAGAGGTACAAATTCACCAGGTTGTGCCATTAATATGCATGTCCTCCAATGTAACTATTACCTCAATTTTTAAAATATGGCATGCTGACCCTTGCACCCTTTTGATTGTATAAAGTCTCCATTTGTCTTTCTCCCATGGCACATTAGGTCAGCCCCTTATTTTCACATGGCTCTTACCCCTAATTCCCAGTTGTCCTCACCCATGTGTCTTACCTCCACCTTTATGCTGTAGGCAACTTCTGGCAATAACCACATTGTCTCTTTCCTACAAAGCTCTCCAAAGACGATTCTTACTTCTAGTACATAATCTGTTCCTTCCTTGCTTATAAGGAGACTTTCTGGTCCCTGGGAACAGCCCTCAATGACCCATGGGAGTCTGGCTCTGTCACCCCTCAGCTAGGACAAGTCTGAGTTTTGTGCTGTTTACTTGTTCCAGGAGTTTCCCAGAGAGATCACACCCTAGGGACTCAATGGTAACTCACCTGATAACACATCAACGATCATCTGAAGATCTGTATCCCCTCAACTTGATATGTTAACAATTAATTTCCAATGTAATGGTATTTGGGAGTTTTGGGAAGTGATTACGGTGATGAGGATGTAAGCTTCATGGATGGGATTAGCACCATTATAAAAGAGACCCCCGTGAGCTCCCTTCCCCCTTCTGCATTTATTCCATGAAAGACACCAAGAGACATTGACTACCTGCGGCCTGGAAGGGGGCTGTCACCAGAACCTGACCAGACCAGGCAAGTACCCTGATTTCAGACTGCCAGCATTCAAAACTGTGAAAAATAAGCTTCTGTTGTTTGTAAGCCTCCTAGCTGATGATAACTTGCTATCACAGCCCTTCAGCGGCTGCTTTCCCTTCCTGGTCTCCCTCCCATCTCCTGACTTCACTTCCTTTGCCTCCCAAATAAGCCACTTGCACTGGAATCCTTGCCTCAAGCGTCTGCCTTGGGAGGAAACCAAGCACAGATAAGCACATACGTTTATTGGGCACCTGCCTTTTATGCAGCTTGCACCCTCATGGGGGCGGCCAGCCATAAATAAGCAAACAGTAAATAAAAGATAATTATAGGGGGTGAAAATTACCAGGCAAGAACCGAGAGGATGTGATAGGGGACAAGCGGGGTGGAGGAGCTATTTCAGATATAATAGCCAGGCATGTCCTCTAGGGAAAGCAACCTTTATTATTTTTTTTTAAATATTTTTATTTATTTCTAGGAGAGAGAGAGAGAGACAGCACGAGCAGGGAGGGTCAGAGAGAGGGAGACACAGACTCTGAAATAGGCTCCAGGCTCTGAGCTGGCAGTCAGCATAGAGCCCGGCGGGGCTCAAACCCACGAACCGCGAGATCATGACCTAAGCGAAAGTCGGACGCTTAACCGACCTAAGCCACCGCGCCCGGGAAAGCCTAAAATGAGACCTGGGAGGGCGCCTGGGTGGCTTAGTCGGTTAAGCGTCCAACTTTCGCTCAGGTCATGATCTCGCGGTTCGTGGTTCGAGCCGCGTCAGGCTCTGTGCTGACTGCCAGCTCAGAGCCTGGAGCCTGTTTCAGTCTGTGACTCCTCTCTCTCTGACCCTCCCCTGCTCACGCTGTCTCTCTCTCTCCTAGAAATAAATAAAACATTTAAAAAAAATTAAAAAAAAAAATGAGACCTGGGAAACAAGACAGAGCCAGGTGCACAAGAAGGCAGGAGAGAGAGAATTTAGGAAGGAGGGACACCAAGGGCAAAGGTCTCCTAGGCGGGAAACGTGTTGCATATCTATGATCTCAAAGGACAGCGTCTGAAGAATTTGGAGACACTGGCCCGTGTGACAGACCACCCAGGGCTTGTCAGCACGCATGTCAAGAAGGATGGAATGATGCAAAGCCACTCCTATGGTTTAAGGAAGGTCTTTGCCATGTACTTGAATTTGAGCCCCGTGTGGAGGTTCCTGCCTCCATCCTTAAGATTCAAATGCATTCACCCGGCTTCAGGGTGGAGGGGAGAGGAAAAAGGACACCTGGAGGCTGCTTCTGCAAAGAAGTATGTCAAGAGAAGCTGATGGGACCCTTTGTTTCATCAGGCTAGTTTTCCCTTTGATTCCTCAATACCTCTAATTCTGCTTGTCACCACCAAATAGGTGTGCTGCAGCTTGGTGACAAGCCTTCCCCAGTGTCTATGGCAACCTGGGGCTGGGGCCATTTTTCCTTCATCAAAAGAATGGGCTGGCTTCCTGAAGATAAGTAAAGCCCCATTGTTGTTCTAAACCGTTACAGAGGTAGCACACACGGGAGTCATAAAGACATGACGGAATGCTGCTAGGGATCTTGTATGAAATAACATGAATTAAATAAACCATTTCTCTCCGGTCTAATTATAGATGCTTCGGGATGAAAATGCAAACCAGGGCCTTGCTTCTTAGTCTAGCCATTATTTCTGGTGTTCTATTCTTTCCTTCCTTCCTTCCTTCCTTCCTTCCTTCCTTCCTTCCTTCCTTCCTTCCTTCCTTCCCCTCTCTCTCTCTCTTTCTCTCTCTCTCTCTCTCATTCTCTCTCTCTCTCTCTCTCTCTTACTCTTCCTCTCACTCTGTCTCATGCATGCTCTCTCTTTCTCTCTCTCTCTCTTTCTCTGGTGGCCAGAGTCTGGATCTGTCCTTGTCTGAGGACTCTGTCAAAAGCTGGCTTCCAGATTCATGAATGAGAAGCACTTAGCTGTGTTCTTGAGCAGAACAACGGAGCTCAACAAAGCAGAGTGGGTGGAGGAAGGAGCACTATTTGGCAACAAAAGTCTCCCAACTTGCATCAGGTGGGTGTGAAGTTCTTCCTCCCCTGCGTACCCCTTGCACAGGGTTATCTTTCCAAAGGAAAGTAGATTGTAGAATCCAACAGTGATTCAACAGTAAAAACCTCTGGTGATTCCCGGAAGACTAGAAGAGAAAACCTAATCTGCTTAGCTCAACCTCCTGGACTGGTGCCTTCGTGATGCACCTTGTACTTAACTCTGCTGGGCTTCTCCCAGTTCCTCCAGTCACCAAACTGGGTCAGGCTTCTGAGCTTTTGGGTGAGCTGTGCCCTCTTCCTGGATTGCCCTTCCTCCTATTAAAGAACACATACTCATCTTCAAAAATTTGGCTCAAGAATCTGTTTTTTTCTTTTACTTTAATGTTTATTTATTTTGAGAGAGAGACAGACAGGCAGAGTATGAGCAGGGGAGGGTCAGAGAGAGAGGGAGACACAGAATCTGAAACAGGCTCCAGGCTCTGAGCTGTCAGCACAGAGCCTGACGTGGGTCTCAAACCCACAAGTCATGAGATTATGACCTGAGCCGAAGTAGGACATTAAACCAACTGAGCCACTCAGAATCTTTTTAAAAAAATGTTTATTTATTTATTTATTTTGAGAGAGAGAGAGCGTGCAAGAATAAGAGAGATTGAGAGTGCGCATACAAGAGCACAGGGGAGGGGCAGAGAGAGAGAGAATCCCAAGCAGGCTCCCCTCTTGTCAATGCAGAGCCTGATTCAGGGATCGATCCTACGAACCTTGAGATCATGACCTGAGTCAAAATCAAGAGTCAGACTCTTAACCCACTGAGCTACCAGGGTGCCCCCAGAATCTTTTTTTATGATAAAGCCTTCCAAGGCTTGATGTAAGTCCATTCTCACACTTGCCAACTGTATACACCTCATATTGCAATCTTTGGTACTGGAGAGATTCATTGCATGAATGCCCCCAACGAAGAGCCTGTCTGCATCCACACCTTTTGCTTGAAATTTTGGAGCTCCCTGGCTCAGATGGGTGACTTGTTTTGTAAGATAAGACTTACAAAACAAAGTAGCAAAACAAAGTAGTAAGCAATGTAGCAAACCTCATGCAATCAGAAGCTTGAAAGCATGTGTGGGTCTCCTCTGGCCCTTTTATACAGACGATAGGGAGGTCTCATTTATGGGCCAGTTGTAAGGAGACAGGGAAAGGGAATGGCTCCCCCTACAGGACATATTTGACCAGCCACGCACAATTCTGAAGAGTTGAAGTTTCCAGAACCATTGTTACACCCTCTTTCACTAGACATGTTTGCTTGTTTGTTTTTGGAATTAAAGGAGAAATGATGTCAACGACCAAGGAGGGAATGAAAGAGAAAGATACAGGAAAAAGGAAAAAGGATTGAGTGGTGCAGACAGGACATGAAACACTTTAAGAAAGCAACTTGCCGTCACTGACACCCAGCCTCGCCCTCTCTTCGACATATTAAATATTGTACAGTGCTTGTTCCATGCCAGTACTGTGAAAACCATGCAACAGTAACTCCCAATGTGGGTTCATTCTCCAGATGAGGGAAAAACATCAGCAAGTAACCCAAAGGCACTGAGGTATGAGTGATGGAAATGGGGTTCAAAGTAGGAAGACTTGGGGGTGACCAGGTGGCTCAGTCGGTGGAGCATCTGACTCTTGATCTTGGCTCAGATCATGATCTCAGGGTTCCTAAGATGGAGCCCCACATTATGCTTCTCACTGACCCTGTAGAGCCTGTGTAGGATTCTCTCTGCCCCTCCCCCATTGATGCATGTGCATGTGCTCTTTCTCTCTCTCTCTCACCATAAATAAACTTAAAAAAAAATAGGCAGCCATGCTCTGATGGCTGTGTATATACTATCTTGAGGAACGAAGCCACATGGCACCCTGTAGTCCACTAAATGGTGCTAGACATTGTAGGCCGATCAGCAGGAATGGACAAAAAATGGGAGCATTGCCTCCTCTGCACTGCATCTCAGAACTTCTTCCAAATTAGTGCTACTAGACATGTGTCCTTCTGCCCCTGATTACTACATACTTCCAGGTATATGACTTTCTTCATCTCACAGTCATCAGGCTAAGGAAAGGGCATCTCAGAGCCAGGAACTTTGGAATTCTGGCTGTGTTCATCCTTAGAACCCTCCACTCCATTCCGTTTCATTGAATTCTACCTGTTCTTGGCTCACCTCACTACTGCTATCATGGATACATAATCAGCCACCTCTTTTGTACCTCACAGTCCAACTCATGTTCTAACTCCACCATTTCAGTCCATTTAATTTCTATACCAGCGTATTTCCAAATATATATAACCACATAATTATACCTTTGTAAGCCATTTATCCAAATTCACTTTATATGCATAATTTAGTACACATTCCTCTCTGAAACAAACAATCCCCCTTTTATTCAATATTGTACATCATTCCTGCCCCAGCCTTTGTCTGAATTTCTTATGTTCCAACAAATAGAAGAAGCCACTTCTGCATTTTCCCCATCATTCTTTGCCAATTTATACCCCCCCAAACCAGGATGTACCTCTAATTTTCTCTACAGAAAGCAAAGTCAAATTCCATTTTGTCCCCCATCCCCGGTAAGAATTGATTTCAGGAATAGCTCTAATGTTTTGCATGTCACCAGGGATTTATGCGGAAATCGATAAATGGAGTCAAAAGAAAGTGACACAAATTTGCACATGGTGGATGAAAAAAGTGAGCCCAAATGCTCATTGCCATTGTCAACAGTCTGTGTCTAGGAAGAATTTGCCTGACCCCAGCTGAATGGTAATATGCATGTGGAAATTGATAATTATGTTCAGTCAACCCTTTGTGAAATGCCTTCATGTGTTAAGATGCAAAAACATGAAGCTAAGTGGCCAAGTCTTTATTAACTCAGTGTGAAGTTTTTATAGTTGTAGGCAGCAGGTTTGCATCTGTAATTACTCCTCATCTTTCTCGCGGATCTAAATGGACAAATGCGCCATGGTACCAGCAGCTCCCACTCCCCCTGATACCATGCATCATGCTCCTGCTGGAAGAAATAAATGGGAATTGATATGGAGCTAGACACTCTGTTGGTGGCTGGGAGTTTCTCTTTGATTTAGCTAAAGAAACCTAAGTTTTGTAGGTAGAAAGTTCAGAGATCCTTTCTGTGGCATTGGATTGGAGAAAATTCATTTAACAAATGAATAATGAGTGTCTACCTTGTACTAGGCACTCTTCCAGAGACTGGGAACAGAGTGGTGAGAGAAACAGGTAAACATCTTTTCTCATACTACTGGGAAAGACAAACGCTAAATGAACAAATAAGTAAGCAAGATAATTTCAGATGCAATAAGTAC
This sequence comes from Proteles cristata cristata, assembly GCA_017311185.1. Classification (NCBI taxonomy): domain Eukaryota; kingdom Metazoa; phylum Chordata; class Mammalia; order Carnivora; family Hyaenidae; genus Proteles; species Proteles cristata. The sequence goes on along the minus strand of JAESUZ010000511.1, from coordinate 47,899 downwards.
TAAGAAGAAAATGAAAATGACATAAGATCTGGCTAGTGACTCCCCTTTGCCTGTTTGCTCTGAATGTGAATGACTTGTCACTGTGCCGTGGCCACGTGGTTGGACTTTCTCCTTCTGATCTTTCTGGAATAGGAAATGGGAGCCCTATGCTCCCTTTGACTAAGCCCTAAACTTTCCTATTTCCCACTCCAGTGCTATATTATCTGGTTAGCTAGATAACCTTTCCATCTTCCACCCATTCCATGTCTCCCAGGATTGCCCACATCTAAGTCAGCTCAAGAATCCTGTCTTAACCACCATTTCCCCTAAAGTGCCTAGAGTGGTATTTTGCACAGAGACATGAATGAATGAATGAATGAATGAACGAACGAATGAACGATTTATTCATTGGGAGCAATTCTGGCTTGCCAGTGTCTATTCTGTAAGGCCACTGTGCAGTGAAGAATCAACCTTACTCAAAGAGAGGTCTAGCCTTTGCGCCTGGTAACTGGGATGTAATCCCTAGACCCTTGGGCTGTTCACACCCTGTAGGAGTATCTTTGTTTGCCTGAGGATCCTGGCCACCAGACAGTCTAACAATAGGATGTAAAATGGAGGTTTGGGGCTATACAGTATTAGTTCCACCTATGAGGGATCTAGAGACTAACGGTCAGCCCCACATTTTCAGATCTAACTCCAGAGGGGCTGCCACATAAGCAGTATGGGGTGAAGCCCAATAAAAATGGAAGTGAGCTTGAGTGGTTGGCAATACTCTGTGCCTATGGTCATACATGATGCTGGGGAAGTCACACTGTCCGTAATTCCATGGAGAGAAGACAATGGAAGCTCCACATTTGAAGCCTTTCCTGGACTCTGCTCATGAGCTTTCTCTGTTGGCTGATTTTTTTCTCCATTGACTGATTTTAATCTGTATCCTTTCCCTGCAATAAACTGTAACCGTGAACTCACAATAGCTTTCAGTGAGTTCCATGAATCTTTCTAGCAAATTATCAAAACTAAAAGTAGTTTTGGGGGATCTCTTGAACTTGCAATTTATTTTGGGACCGAGGGCATCTTTGTGTGGACTTTGTTCCCTACCGTACAATTGTCTACCTCTTACAGGCACATACCTGTACCATGTCACCACATAAAAAGACCCTGCATTTACTTGTAGCTCCTAGTCTAAGTTCTTAAGACCTCTTTCTGGCTGATTCTCTATAAAGACATCAATAACTGTGGTCCCCAAATTTCCTATTGTCATTCTTTATACTTAGAACAGTCCCCAAAAAGGAACTGAAGGTCTAGATAATTTACCTCAAAAACAAAAAGAAAATTCAATCAAGTAATAGTTCCATGTAAGAAATAACACATGTGACTAGGGCCACTCTAGGCAAGACTTTAGGGAGAGTTCACTTATCTTTGTTCCTTCCTCCTTTCCCTCCTTCCTTCATTCCTTCTTTCTTTCTTTGATTTATGTCGAGGACAATGTCTGCCATGTCACTCAAAGCTCAACAAATATTTGTAATATATCCTCAATGTATGGATGAATGAACCTATAGTGAGCAGCACCTACCATATTTCATGCACTGTGGTAGGCACTAAGATACAGTGATGGATAATAAAGAAATGTTCTAATTTTGATGTACTTGTTCTACCAGTCAACCTGCTGAACTATTAAAAAAAAAAAAAAAGAAAGAAAGAACCATCTAGAGGAAACACAGGGGATCCTAAGAATAACTTCTTGGGGACATTTATTCTGTTATGGCTCACCTTCTTCCACCAATTATGGTTCTTTTGGGGACATGGGATATCATAAACATGATAGAGATTCTTTGACTGGAAATACCTTAGGTATTCTTAGCATGAACCCTTGCCGGATGAGCCAAGTCCTGGTCTAGGCTGCCTTGGGGAGAAATGATTTTACAAAGACTTTATAAAGAAAATTTCCTCTCCCCTCCCTTCAAGTCCACCCTCCTTGTCTCATGTCACCAAGTATGTGATCAAGGGAGTAGGTTACAAAGGGAATATTATCAGTAGAAACAAGATGGTATATAACCTTCATAGTTGCCTAGAGACGTTCTAGCCTATTGGTTTTTCATTCTCTTTTTTTGCAGGGAGCCTTATCTCCTTTGCTTTTCCAACTAAGTCATAACTAGATTATTGGGTACCCCAAGCCATATGTGAAAATCCAAAGTCACTGGAGTTTATATATCAGATAGGGAGAATTTATGTTTCAGAGGAGAGGGAAAGTGCATTCCTTTTCACTTTTTTCTAGCCTGGTGTTTGCTAATAGTAGACTGTAACTGACCCCACATATCATGTCTGGAGACCTTAATGGAGGTGTTTAACACAATTAATTTAGTAGCAAAGGCCAAAATAAAGGCATCATGCTGGCATCTGGCCTTTAGAAGTTAATCTACCTTAATGTTATGAGTGTGAAGAAAGAAACAAGTTTGCATGAATCCTTAGATACCCTTATAGTCAGTATCAAACTCCACATGATTATTAATATACATTTCCATATTCAATGGACAGTAATTAGGCATCAAAACCAAGTAAAATTGGAAATTGGATTCATGGAAGATGCAAAAGGAGAAATACAGTTCTTGTCTCTTGGAGATGGAGTCTATTGGTGCAGAAACAGAACAAACATAAATAACCTCAAAGTGATTCTGTTCTATGAGTGCCTTGAGGATAGGGATGTTATCATTAGGGTCATGGTAATAATACTACAAACGGTATTCATTGAATGCTTACTGTGTGCTATAAACTTGATGCTCCTTTTTCTAATCTTTACAGCAAGCCCCTGACTTCTATCATATTAGCCCCATTTTATAGATGAGGAAGCTCAAGTTTAAAAGTTACATGACTGATAAATGCCAGGATCAGGGCTGGCGCAGAACAATATCTAATACCCCCAAAGTCCATTATTTTTCTGGTAATTTGTATTTGGGAACAAAGAGACATGGGACAACTTGCCACGTGGCACGGGTTCCAATAAACTTGGTGGATGCTTAAAAGGATGTGGCAGAGTTACCAGGAGGATGTCTTAAAGCCAGGGAAACTCAGGATGCCTGGGTGGCTCAGTCGGTTGACCCTCCGACTTTGGCCCAGGTCGTGATCTCACTGCTAGTGAGTTCGAGCCCCGCAATGGGCTCTGTGCTGACAGCTCAGAGCCTAGATAGAGCCTGCTTCAGATTCTGTGTCTCTGTCTCTCTCTGCTCCTCACCAGCTCATGCTGTCTGTGTGTCTGTCTGTCTCTCAGAAGTATTTAAACATTAAAAAAATTAAAAACAAAAACAAGGGAAACTCATGGGTCTAGCATCAAAGTGGCTCAAACCCAGTGAGGTCTATATTATGGGCATAAACTATCTTCTCTCTGATAAGATCTGTCTTAGGTGGACTGCAGTTGGTCTGAATTTGTAATGATGCAAAAGACCACAGTTAGATAAGGTAAATCCCAATCCATGTTCAGAGGAACTGATTGGAAATGGCTTGCAGAACCTTCACCAGCTCCCAACCAGCTCCTCAGTATGGCACAAAGACATCCTTCTTGTCTTTCACTGCTCCTCCTAGCTCACTTTTAGCTTTTCATTTGTGTCTTGCTCTCTCAAGCAGTTATCCATTTCTCTCCATGTCGTTTATCCAGTAGACAATAGAGCAACAAGTCAGCTTTTATTTGTCCAAAAGTGTTTGACCAATGAAGGAGATGCCTTTTCTGAGGAGCCATTAATGTTCATGGAAATCTGAGTCTGGAATTATGACAGTTCTCTGAACCTGAGCACACTTGCCCCTTTTAGGCTGTCCCTCGTGTTTTCAAAGACTGGCTGGGACACCCTCCTGGTGGCTGAATCCAAGATAGTTAATGCTTCAAGTTTAGTGAATTTCTAAAGAACTATAGATATACTTTGTTGATGAAGTCTTTACTCATTCAACCAAGAATTATTGAGTACCTACTATGTTCCAGGACTATTAACTTCTTTATTTTTATCCAGGAAATATTTATTGAACTTCTGTGTTTCTTGTCGTAGGATAGACAGCAGTGATGTAGAGATTAGTAATAGTCGAGTCCCTTAGGAAATGTGAACTTTATCATTTTGTCATCCATCCAACAAATATTCATAAATTATATACTCTATGCTAGATACCAAGTGAAACACTTGATATTCATTATCTTATTTAATTATCACAATAATGCCATGCTAGATTGAATTTTCCTGTTCCACATGCCCTACAGAATCTTGCCATTCCTATCAAAAGATGAAATCTAGAACATAGGTGGCTTTTGTGACTGTTAAGGTAATAGGTTATGGTGAATGTAATGCCATGTGGCTTTCAAGGTTGCATCATAATGAGAAATAGAGCTCTGCCTGGCTTTTTTTGAGATTGTCATTCTTGAACCTAGCCATCATGCTGTGATGAAACCCAGGACACATGACAATGCCTTCGTGGGGAGAGACCAAGGTTCCTAGACCTTAGTCTCAGCTGAACTCCCAGCCAGCAAGCACTAGCCTGCAAACCATGAGGGTGATCCATCCTGGAAGCAGATTTCAGCCCGCAGGGGAGGAGTCAAGGCTGATGCTGGGTACAGCATAGCGGAGCCTTCTGTACTGAGATCTGCCCACATGGCAGATACACAACCGAGTGTGTTTTTGTTTAAAGCCTCTTTTGATGGCAAATTTTATGTGTCGACTTGACTGGTCTAAGGGATTTCCAGATAACTGGTAAAACATTATTTCTGGGAGTGTCTATAACAGTGTTTCTGGAAGACATTAGCATTTGGATCAGTAGGCTGAGTAAAGAAGATCACCCTCACAATGTGCAGATTGAGTCTCTGTGTAAGGCAGGGGGCTCTGTTTCCTAAAACAAAAGAGCTTTCTTAGAAGATTCTGGATTTAGGGGCGCCCGGGTGGCTTAGTCGGTTAAGCATCCGGCTTTCGCTTAGGTCATGATCTTGCTGTTCGTGGGTTCGGGCTCCGCGTCGGGCTCTGTGCTGACTGCCAGCTCAGAGCCTGGAGCCTGTTTCAGTCTGTGACTCCCTCTCTCTCTGGCCCTCCCCTGCTCACGCTGTCTCTCTCTCTCTCTCCTAGAAATAAATTTAAAAAAAACATTAAAAAAAAAGAATATTCTGGATTTAACCAGTTACTATCCTCAGCGTCCACACGGTTCTGGCTACGACTGATGGGACTGTTGGCTGCTTAGGAAATATCGAGCAATTAACCAGCTGGAAGAATTGATTCCTGTATCACATCCCTTCCACAAGTCTACAAAATTGCTGTGTGGCAGATGCTTCTGAATCTTTGCCTTTGGGTCCCTGGAATCATAGAAGCTTGTTAATATTGACTTTCATCTAATTACTTCAGTATTTAGTTGGCAGTGCTGTTCTTTTTTCATTTTTATTTTCCTAGTTACCTTATGCCCCAAAGGAATGCTAATTGATAGAAAGGTCCAGGCTCTCAGAGACTCAAAGTACATACACTCCTTTCTCCTCACCCCCACTCCATTTACACTGTAAGAATTAATACTACTTGTCTTAAAATAGGCATAATTTTACAAACCTCCATTACTCTCTTTGTTGAGTAATTGGGAGGGATAGAGGGAGCTCTCCAGATGAACGTAACACCTGGCACTCAGGCATTTAATAAAGGTTTAATAAAGGGTAGTTGTAAATAATCATCACCCTGCTGGCAGGGAGATGCCACCAAGCCCTCCCAGATATATTAGAGGACGACAAATTTTTAGAACTGTACTTGATAGATTACATCATTCCCGCAGAGATCTACTTTTTCATGCAAGGCTGCTCATCAAGATTAGTCCCAAGTCACAACCCCACAACCCCAGTGCAGGCTGCATTTTCCCCACTCAGGTCTCTCCATCTCGACCTTGATGCTTTGGATTCATAGTTCAACTTTGTAACTGGAATTTGTACCACACTTCCTTGTCTCAAGTTCAAGCCTACTTCTTGGGACTTCGTTTATATTTGGTTATGGCCCAGGCTGCACCTGCATCCTTCATGCGCCAAACCACTGATCCATTCCCCCTGAATAGGGCAACTGGAAAATTTTCTCTATACCTAATAATAATAATAATACAATAAAAATGGTGGCTAAGACCAAGTGCTTATTGTATACTGGGCACTCTCTTATGGGATTCACATCTGTAATATCCTTCGTTCCTCAAAAAATTCCTGAGGGAAATTTTATTCCTATCCCCATTGTACAGTTGAGAAAAATAAGGACCTGAGAGATTCATTAAGTCCCACATCTAGATAAAGACTTTCATAAACCTCTAAACAGGGGTAGTTTCCTCTTAATGTTGATACTTAGGGTGGCCAAAGATTTTTGTTATAAAGGATAATGGAGGTCTCACTCTAAAACAACACCTCCCATTAAAAAAAAAAATGCTCTTTCCTACTAGCCATTAACTTTCTAGCAGGATTTCTATGCCTCAGCACTATTAACATTCGGGGGCAGATAATTAATTATCTGTTGAGGAGGGATGTCTTGTGCATTGTAGGATGTTAAGCAGCACCTCTTACCTCAAGCCACTAAAATGCCAGTAGCACCTTCTCCTGCCCCCAAGATGAGACAACTAAAAATATCTCCCGACAGTGACAAATATCCTCTGGTGGGGGACACAGTTGCCCCTGGTTGAGGGCCGTTGCTCTAAAGTACAGGGTAATCCCAGAGATTAACTGTCAAATGCTTTATGTACAGTTTCTCATGGATTTCCTCATCAGAACACACTGTATCATGTAGACATCATTCTTCCCATTTTACAGGTGAGGAAATTGAGGTAGATGAGGATATTTTGGAGATAAGTTACTAAAAACCCAATTCAAACTAGATTAAGTAAAAGAAGTTAATTTCTCAGCTCTTGAAACTAAAAAATCACTCATAGATTTGGTGTCTAGTCCAGTTGGGGCCAAGACTCAAACGGCAACCTTAGGACTCAGTCTCTCTCTACTGGTTTCTGCTGTCCCCTGTGTTGGCTTCATTCACAGATACCACCTACTTGCTCTCAAGTTTTCTAGGTTTGGTCACTTCAGTGTGCTTCCCTCCAAACTCAAGCAAAAGTCTTTAAATTGAGTCCTGACCCTGGCTGCCCTGACTTTGTCTTGTGTTCATGCTGAACCAATTGATGAAGCCAAGAGAACGTTATGAACTGGTTGGGATGGATCAGGCCACACGATTCACCTCTGAATCCAGGAATAGAGTCCCCATTTACTAGAACTGATGAAGGAGCATAATACAAGTTGATAAGCCACAAACACCACCACCACCCCAACCAGGTGGGATATGTGTGATATTCCTCAGGCACTCCTGGCTGCCCAAGAAATAAGGAAAGGGAAAAAACAAATGGTTAATGGATAGAGATCATATTCCTGCAGTACCAAAGTCTCCATCACCCTTCCATAGTGATATGGGAAACAAAGACAAAAGGAAGTGACAGATAGCACTAAATTTCCTGATAACCCGCAGCCCATTGACAAATACTTGAGGCTGGCAGAGTAAAACATTTCTCCAGGAACTCCCTACTGTCTAAATGTTAATGCTTTGCTAGAGGGAAAACAACCCTAGCCTGACAATAACTAGGCCTCTAGGATCCTGTAAGTCTTTTTTAGCATATGAGAATCTTACTAGAAACCTTCCCTGGACTTTACTTCCCCCAGCCCCGTAGTATATAACCAGTTTTTCTTCATGGTCCAAGAGCAGCCCTTTCTGCCCACGGGTACTGTCACCGGGCTTCAATAAAATCACCTTTTTGGACCAAAGACATCTTCAAGAATTCTTTTTTGGTCGTTGGCTCTGGACCCCATGAACCCCACTGTCACTCAGAAAAACCTCATCAGAACCACCTGACTTGAGGGTGGCAGAGAAGTAGATGTCTCCTATTCCCAATCGATAACAATCTATAACAATCAAAGGAAGGAGGAGAGAGTGCTACGCAGCAAATACAGCAAATGTCCACCACAGAGCCTTTGGCAAATGGAGTCATTTATCTCAGGGCCATCAGTCTGTAAAAGTAGAGCTAGGTTCAAGACCATGACTGTCTGGATCGACAGTCATCTGCCTTTTCCCTCTGCTTCTTGGGAAGGCATCATAAGATACAGAGATGACTTAGAATAAGAGTCAGCAAAATACAGCTCATGGGTCTAATGTGGCCCACCACCTGCTTTTTATAAGCAGTTTTATTGAAAACCGAGGCAAACCATTTCTGAATGTATTATCCATGACTGCTTTCACTCTATGGCTACCAGGTTGACCGGTAGTAATAGACACTGCTTGGTGCAGAAGCCTAAACAATTTACTATCTGACCGTTAACTGAAAAAATTTGCCACCCCCTTTATTCAAAGAATGGATCTTTACTGATATTGTCTAGAAGCTGCCCTGGTGGATGAAGCCAAGGGGACAGCAGGATGTCGGGCTTATCTCATTTCACTTTATTCCACTCCTGTATGGAATCTTGGGTTACCAGCCATGTCCGTACTTTCTTCCCTATTCACTTAACACCAAGTTCATTTGCCTGCACCCTCAAATTGCATGTATGAATGGTCCTGAAATTTGCCAATTATATACATCTCTATTCTTGAGGTGTTTTCTCTCCCTTCAAAAGAACTGAGAAACTTAATGGCAACTCATATCACAACAAGACACATTCAATCCCTCCACAGACCGAAAGGGTTTTATCTCCCTGTTCGTCTGTCAGATTTTAAATGGATGTGGTTTCATTCCTTTTCTCATCTAATATTGGAACATCTCAGTCTCCAGCGAGATCTCATTTTTAAATGATGTTCTCGTATTTCAAGAGGCCTTTTTCAAGGGGGAAAAATAGCTCCACTCAAGAGAAAGCTCATGGCTGGAAAGCGAGCATATTTATGTCCAGTGATTCAACAAATATTTAGTGGGTGCTGAGCCCAGATGCCTGGTGCCCGGTTGAGGGAAGGAGCATCACTTGTACAGAGTCACACGGCCAAGTTAGAGGCAGAACACCTGGGTGTTTTCTTCCCTCTTATAGCTGCTGGATCCTTTCCATCCTCTTGAGGTGAGGCACAGACTGGCTGGAACAAGAATATCAATGCTCTGCTTGGGTGTAGCCCCATAGAGAGTAAAAACAACGCCAGATCTTGCCATTCTCTGCTGTAAATCTCTCAGTATTCACCCATTTCTTTTGGAAGAAACTCACTCCCTGGACCATGGCTGAGAGCCTGCGCTTGGTCTAAGCCCTTGTGACCTACTGGGATTATTCTTTCAGCGGCCCCCTCCTTTTCCACCACACATGTCCTGTTTTCGGTCTCTCCTGTTCCCAGTACCTACCATCTCAGGGTCTATGCATTTATGCACTGGCCAATTACCTGCCCCCACCCTACCAGTCACTTTCCACTCACGTAACCCTCCCTCCTTTACATATCAGGTTAAACGTCATGTCCTCCAGGCATCTACCTGCCCTTGACCACTGACTTCTCAGACTAGGTGAAGTTCCTAGGGAAACTCTCATAGGTTCCTGTACTATTTATTCATCATATTGATTAATGACAGAGCATGAGGCAAGCTAAAGGTAAAGCACAAGCCAGCACACCCCCTCTCCTCCCCCCACTCCACACACAAGGTGGGATATGTATGATATTCCTTGGACACTCCCAGCTAACCCAAAACAGGAAAGGACAAAAAAAAAAAAAAAAAAAGAGTCTCCATCAGTTTACAAGAAAAAGGCAATCCCATCAATGGCCTGAAGTCCAGGAACTCCCTACTGTCTTAATCTTAATGCTTTGCAAGAGGGAAAAACGACCTTAGCTTCCAGTAAGTCTTTAGCATGTGAACTCTTTGGAAACTCCCTCTTGGCTGTATCTCCCTGATTCCATACAAGTGTTCCCCCCCCACCCCCACCCTACCCACACACACTTGCAGTGCTGGTCCCGTCCCCTTGCTTCAATAAAATCACCTTTTTGCACCAAAGACGTCTTCAAGAATTCTCCCTTGACCATTAGCTCCGAACTCCAAGAACCCCACCATCACCCCAAAACCTCATCATTGATCACATTTGTAATTATTTACCTAAAGAGTGTCTCCCATTTCCATCCCTAATCTTTTGTTCATTTCCATATAACCAGTTCCCAGCACAATGGCGGACATACACTAGGTGCTCAGCATTCATTAACTAGCCAATATGGCCTCCAGGCTCTGGGGCAGAAGAGAAAAGCAGATGCTTTTATTGTAATGGACAATGGGACTGGTGGAAATATGTCTTTCTGCCCTCCTTTACGGTGAGCATTTCAAATGGCTTGTTGAATCCCACAGCCTCCTTGAAGCCCCTGGATTTTGTGGTCAGTATCAAATAAAGTAGGTATTCCACACCCTCACTTTGTTCCCAGGCCTATTCCTGAACCTCTTCTCCTAGACCCTTCTTATGACGCAGAACAGCTTCTGATCTCTGACATTCTCCTTCTCTTATTTAATTTCTCCTCCCAATAGACTTGCCTTGAGATAGTCATGCCTTTCCCCACCACCAAACAATGGATGGGGCTTCATCTTTCTTAGCTGAAGATGTGCCCAGACCATACTCTGGTTTCCAAGAAATGGAACTGTAAGGATAGTGCCACATTCTCCCAGTTTTTCCAGAGCCCAGCATCCTCTGATGAGGTTTGAGGGTGATGGTGGGGTGGTCTGGAGCTGACGGCCAAGAAAGAATTCTTGAAGGCATCTTTGGTGCAAAAAGGTGATTTTATTAACGCATGGGGACAGGACCTGTGGGCAGGAATATCTGCCCTGGGGTTGTGAAGGATGGCTGGTTTTATACTATAGACTTGGGGAGATAAAGTCGAAAGGGAGGCCTCCAGAAGGACCTTGATATGCTAAAGAGGAAACCTAAGATACCTGAGGCCTTGCTATTGTCAAGCTAAGGTTGTCTTCCCTCTAGGAAGACATTACCATTAGAACAGTAGGGAGTTCCTGGAGAAATGTCATACTCTGTATTTGCTTCAAGTATTTGTCAATGGGCTGCAGGTTAGGAGGAAATATAATTTTACCTGCCATTTCCTTCTTGCCTTTGTTCTCCTCATCACACTGGAGAAGTGATGTTGGGGCTCCAGGAAACTGAAGTCTGTAGGTTTCTGGAAATTTAGGCTATTGAGAGGGTTGCCATTTTCTTGTAATTTTCCAAGACATCTGCAAACTGAGACCTCTGTCCTCTACGACTGTGATCTCTATCAGTTAGCCATTTGTTTTCTTTCCTCTCCTTCCCTTGGGCAGCCAGGAGTGCCTGAGCAATAACGCTTATCTCCCACCTGGGGGGCGGTGGGGGGAGAGGGGCGTGTGCTAGCTCATATTTTGCCTTCAGCCTGCCTCAAGCTCCCTCATCACCTCTACCTCCAGAATTTTACACATGCTTTTTACTCTGCCTGGAGTGTTCTTCCTCCCACCCTATTCACTACGTTAACTCATACCTATACTTAAGACACTAACTCAAATAGGAATCCTTCTTTGACTCATAAGGCCAGGTCAGGCTCCTCTGTTATACCTTCTGTTAACACCATAAAATTGTGTTTGTAAAAAATATTTGGAGCACTTTAAAATGTTGTATTTGTGAGATTATTCTCATTAATGCCTATCTATTCTAAGCTGTGAACTCTGAAAAGGTTGGAATCATGTCTCTTTTTGACTCATTCTTACAACCTCAATGTCTGACACAGAATAATTGCTTACAATATTGGGTGAATGAGTGAAAATATTACCCGAAATGGGTACATCCTCTATGAGCCTCTTCCTCATTTTCTGGTGTAAGGAAATGGGCTGGAACACATGGAGGATCCCTTTTAGAAATTTCCTGAAGTATCTCCTACAGTGGGTCGGGTAAATAAGGGACATGTATCCCCTCTATTATTACCTGTGATCTTGAACAAGCTACTCCCATGCTCTGTTCCTCAGTCTCTATCCTTCTAAAGTGATTATTAGAATAATAATGCTTCCAATGCTACATTTGTTCATTCATTCATTCATTCATTCATTCAGTAAAGAACATTTCTCAAAGTGTAGTCTTAGGACCAGGTGCACGGGAATCTGAGCCACATAATGATGCAGATTCCTAGCTCCTATGTTAACATTACGGGTGACACTTATGCACCTCTAAGTTGAGAGCCAACGGGTATTGTGAGTTGTGATTTTAAAAAGACGTTGTAGGGGCGCCTGGGTGGCTTAGTCGGTTAAGCGTCCGACTTTCGCTTAGGTCATGATCTCGCAGTTCGTGGGTTCGAGCCCCGCGTCGGGCTCTGCGCTGACTGCCAGCTCAGAGCCTGGAGCCTGTTTCAGTCTGTGACTCCCTCTCTCTCTGACCCTCCCCTGCTCACGCTGTCTCTCTCTCTCTCTCTCCTACAAATAAAAATAAAATAAAATAAAAAATAAAAAATAAAGACGTTGTATATAAAGTAGCTTTGGGGCTACTTTACAGCACAGAGCTTGACACCTGCTCAGGGCCACATACCAGTCCATCTTTCCAGCTACTTCTCCATCTTCTTTATCCATCTACCTAACCACCTACCTTCCTCCACTTTTTCTAATGTAATACTTCCATTTCTTCCTCTAATTCCATCCTATTTTTTATTTGCTTTTCCCATCCTATCCTAAATATTTTATTCTAAGCCAAATCAACAGGAGACCCATCCCTGTACCAAGTGATGAGAGTGTTATGCCCAGATCGCGATCTCCCCAAAATCCCAAGACCACCAAGGAGTCCGAGTCACGTATGCAAAAGCAAAGGGCTTTATTACGGGTTTAAGCTCAGACTCCCAGACTTCACCAGCATATGGATCTATGCTGAGAGCCTCGAACAAGGGCAGAGTAGGGTTTTTATGGGGTTTGAGACAGGGGAGTTACAGAAGGTGTGAGTGACATGGGAACAGTGACCCAATCATAATAATTCAACATCATTGACAGCGGGTTTGACCATACACATTGTCTAGAGTATTCGTTACTTTTGGCGGGATCCAATTACAACATTTAGAGCACCTTTAAATTCAACCAATCACAGAGCGAGTCTAGGGTCTTGTTCGGCGACTAACAGGTTAACTTTAACATTAGGTAACAGGGTCCTATCTGTAGTTTCTATCTCCAGGCCTCTCCCTCAGTAATGTGGAGGGTGGTCGCTGGCCTTTCCTGATTGGGTGTTGCAAGGGTGGTTTCTCCTGCCTTGGGCAATGTGTAACTGCCTGATAGTTTCAGTAAAGCTGAAACTCAGGCCTTCTAGTTCAGAGGGGAAACTTAAAGCCTGTCATGGAGCCAGTTTGGTTTAGACGTTTAGACTTGGGGCCTTACAAGAGAACTCCAGGAAATGCAGGAGACAAAGATGAGGTCCTCAAAAAGCTCCTAGCAGAGAGAAGAGACTGGGTGTCTGTGCCTATATAAAGGTTTGTGGACACAAGGCAGCCTGTGGATTTCAATTTCTGCAAACTTCCTCTCCTCCCCTTTCCCACAAAGCCCAGTTCCATCCTCACCCAAATGACTTTGTGCTTCTCAAATCTTCCCCATCCCACACTTATTTGTCACTTGGAGATAGGCCCAGTCACTCATTCACCATATCCCACCTGTAAATTCAGAATTTCTTCTTCCTCAGGCTAATCACAGGGCAAGATTAATTATGTTAATCAGCCTCTACCGTCTGACACAATTAACCAGAGCATGAGATAGCCCCAGAAACCAGTATAGGAGCTACCTACCTGCTGGGTTTAATTTCACCATTCAGCACAGTAATTAAAAGAGGGTGCTATTTTCAACTAAAAAGTTCCATCCTCCAAGGGAACTTGCAGGTTTTCCAGCTGCAGGAATATCTGGCCACTTTCTGCCCCCACCTGTGGACCTGTCACTGGACATCTCTTTCTTGAGGCAAGGCACCAGCATTGCAGCCATTTTTTTCTTGGTGGTGATAAAAAATGAGGTACTTGTGTTATGATAGCTTTCAAAATCCTTTTTGTTCTCCTATCTTTTAACTCTTGTATGCCTTTAAATTTTTAAAATATTTTTCTTTATTTAAAAATTTAAACGTTTGGGACACCTGGGTGGTTCATTCAGTTGAGTGTCTGACTTCAGCTCAGGTCATGATCTCAGGGTTTGTGAACTCAGCCCCCCCGGCGGGCTCTGTGCTGACAGCTCAAAGCCTGGAGCCTGCTTCAGATTCTCTCTCCCTCTCTCTCTGCCCTTCCCGACTCACACTCGGTCTCTCTCAAAAGTAAATAAGCATTAACAAATTAAAAATAAAATAAAAACATAAAAACTTTATATCAGGCATCCCTAGCATGTGTTTCATGGAGTGCTAATTTGGCAAGCTGCCTTGGGGATAGAAGTTGATAACTCAAGTTCGAGAAGCTCTAATATGAATCCATTCTTGAGGATGTTCATAGGGAACATTTTTGTATTAAAGCTCTGAAAGTCGTTTCAGAAAACTCATTTAACTAGTTAGCCCAATATTTTCCATTTTATCTTTCCACACGTCTTAGTTTTGTTTCTTCCTAAAGATGACCCTAAGACAAAGACTTGAGGGCAGTTTGCTTAGTGAGAGGAGATTTCAGATAACAGAAGCGAGAGAGTGAGAAGTGAGGCAGGAGAGGGAAGAAAACCGATCAAGTGTATTCATACACTTGTTACTGCTATTGATGATTGTTTAGTCTTGCTGGGGGACCCCCTAAAGATCCATGTAAAATACATTGCAGCAGCATCCTACTGGAGGATAGAAAAACTTAGACATGTATCTACTGACTTTTTCCCTTATTGTTTGAGAGTTGCCCTAAGAGACGACCTTCATATACTTCTGAGTTGATCAGTTGACAAACCTTCCTGAGCTTTGGGAAAAGTGGGATAAAGAGACACATGTCAGTGGGGGATGGAACTGTCCAGCACAGCAGTGCTAAAATCAGCAAAGCTAAAGGGGCATGGCATGGTCATCACATCTGCTATCCCTTGTAATCTTAAAAAGAATTAGAATTCTAAGTTATTAATGTCCAAGACACTTATATTCTGTGTGTATTGTTCAGTAAACACTTCTTGGAAATCATTAGTGCTTTTCTGATTCACCTCCTCCGCCCCCCACTGGGAATATAAAAGATTACATTTCCAGACGCCTTGTAGTGATTAATGCCTGTCAATAGACTAAGGGTAGGTTGTGTATGCCACATCCAAGCTGAGGCAGTAACAGTCTCTGTTGAGCTCTCCATTTCTCTCTACACATACTGAACGTAGTGTAGTGTGGCACCCACTGAGATGGCCACAAGAAAGGAGCAGACTGGACTCCTGTGTGGCCTTGAAGGGAACTGCTCCAGTGATCTGAGTGACCCACCGTGGGTTTGGCGTGAACAGCAAGTCAGCCTTCATCTGCCAGTCCACTGGGATTTGGGGCTTCTACCTTGGAAAATCCAACTGCCTTGGAGAATACAGCCACGGAGAAGCAAAGTGTTGCTGTAATTTCTAGGATCTTTCTTACACAGGATATCTAATATGGGTCAGCTAGAGTTACAGCAAAAACCAAGGAAAGGATGAAGAAAGACTGAATTGTTGTGTGTGTTTCTTAGTGTAGCTAATATAGAATCCCAAAGACAAGTTAAGACATGGTCTGGGGAGGCACCCTAGGACCGCATAAAAATGTCTTATTTCTGTAGAATGAGATGGTCATGAGGGGGCTGTCTGATTTGATTAGAGCAGATATGGACCCAACTCTTCCAAAGCCAAAGAAATCTAAGTGTTCCGCTTCCAAGTCATGCTCCTGACTCTTTAAATGGGCTCACTGATCTATAAAATATATTCTTGCTTGTCTATAGATGTTAAAAATTGAAGCAATGTCTCCTACCCTTGTTTATTCCAATTCTAAATTTTTACTATGTTTTCTTATTTAAACTAGCTCTGAAATTTTGGCTCTGTAACCCTTGTTCAAGTATTTGTCTGCCCCTCTTTGGAGAATCCAATTACACATAAGTTTCACTGTTTGAATTCATCCCAGAGCTCTTCAAGTCTCTGTGAATATTTCAAAATTCTCTTATCTCTTTTTATTTCATTTTGGATAGTTTCTATTGGTGTCTTCAAGTCCAGTAATCTTTTCTTCTGTCATATCTAATCTCCTATTAATCCCATCTCGTGTTTTTTAAATCTCACACATTGTAGTTTTCATCCCAAAAATGTCAGTTGGAGATTTTATATATTCATCTCATATTATACTTAAATTTTGAATATTTTGAATGCAGTCACAATTTATTTAATGTTCTTGTATGCTAATTCTAGTATCTGTACCAGCTCTGGGTCAGTTTTGATTAATTAGTTCTTCTCTTCGTTATGGGTTGTATTTTTCTGCCAATTAATTTTTTATTGGACGCCAGGCATTGTGAGTTATGGTGAATATCTCTGGATTCCTATAAATGTTCATGAGATTTCTTATGGGACATGGTCGAATCCCTTGGAAAAGTTTTATCTTTCAAATCTTGCTTTTTATATGTTAGGCAGGACCAGAGCAGTGCTCAGCATTGGGCTAGTTATTCACCATTGTGAGGCAAGATTCTTCTGTGTATTCAACCCAATGTATCATAAATCAGAAGCAGAAACAGACACCACTCCCAGCCCTGTA
Source organism: Proteles cristata cristata (assembly GCA_017311185.1). NCBI lineage: Eukaryota > Metazoa > Chordata > Mammalia > Carnivora > Hyaenidae > Proteles > Proteles cristata. The sequence goes on along the minus strand of JAESUZ010000511.1, from coordinate 31,323 downwards.
TCAGCAATGAGCACCTGCTACCAATAATCTTTTCAGGAGACTTCCCTCCCATTTGGTAGTTTCTTCACATACATGTGCTAGTCAGTGTTCAGCCAAATATTCAAGGGGTACCCCTATTCAGATCTTGCTATGTTAAAAGAAAAATCCCTCACCTGTTTAAGGTAAGGTAATTTCTGTTATTTCCAACTGAGCATAATCTTGACCTCAAACCCTGTCTCTTCCTTCCCTCCATAGGGAACAGTTTTGGTCTGTACCATTACCCAAACATATAAAACAAAAACAAGCCAATTCTGCTTGGAGAACTCCCTCCACCCCAACTTCCGATGTGCTTGACAGAATCCATGTGGAAAAAGAAACCGAAAGGTAGGATTTTTTTTCTTAAAGCTAAGTAATAATTAGATAACTACATTTATCACACGTGATTTATGTGTCAGGCACCAGGCTAAGGGCTTCACATAAATTATCTCCTTTGATTTTCAAAACTGCACTTGGGGCGCCTGGGTGGCTTAGTCGGTTAAGCGTCCGACTTTCGCTTGGGTCATGATCTCGCGTTCGTGGGTTCGAGCCCCGCGTCGGGCTCTGTGCTGACTGCCAGCTCAGAGCCTGGAGCCTGTTTCAGTCTGTGACTCCCTCTCTCTCTGACCCTCCCCTGCCCATGCTGTCTCTCTCTCTCTCCTAGAAATAAATAAAAACATTAAAAAATTAAAAAAAAAACTGCACTAAAACGTAGAGGTTAACATATATAGTTAACAAATATTTATGGATTATTAGAACTGTTCTAGGTTCCACGGGCGTTGCCATGAATTCTACAAAGTATTTTCCACCCATGGAATTTACATTCTGGTGAAGGAGATAGGCAACAATTAAATAAATTAATCAAATTAAAATACGACGCTACGAACAGATTTCTGAAGATCATGAAAACATATGATGTGACAAAGGCAGAACGTATGGTGACTCTGGATCAGGTCATTTCGTGGGGGGGGCATGTCTCTGAGGTGCTGTTTAAGGTGAAATCTGAGTTACAAGAGGGGACGGTCTTGTGAAAATCAGGGCATTCCAGGTAGAGGTTACAGCTGACGCAAATCTCTTAAGTTGAGAACAAGCATGCTGGATTCGAAGGGCAACCACTAAAAGGAAACAAGATGAGCCAGAGTAGCTAGAGAAGAGGGAAGACTTGGAGATGAGGCCGGCGGCATTGGGGTGTTGGGAAAATAAGTTATGCACCATAAGATGGCCAAGGGGGCTAACATAAGCTCTAGTCCCTAGTTTAGAGACTCCTCTTCTGGGTTCTTCTTCCAGCCTTGCTTGCCATGCGCCCCAAATTACTACTAAAGCGGAATGCGGAAGTAACAGGCGATAAATTGTCCCCCATGCTTGCGCTCAGGACTCAGTCTCTGGAGAAGGATATCCTCTGAGCCAACCAGTGTAAAATAAAACTCAGATCCACCAAGGTCTCCGAGTGCCACTTGGCTTTGCCGCCAGCAATCCAGCCTGGTTCCATAACAGGAGGAGCACTCAGGAAAAGTCATGAACGACTTAGTGAACCAAGGTCAGGAATTTTTATTCCATTCCAGATGCAATGGCCGCTAGCTGGAGGATTTTAAGCAAGGGAATGCTTTGGTTTGATTTATGAATTTACAAAACTCATCTGGATATTCCTCAGTGAATACATTTTGGAGGATGAGGAGGGGATAAGGAAGTGAATCAGGAAGCTTTGCAGCCATCGAGAGGGTGGAAAGACTCAGCTTGGATACGGTGACAGTAAAGATGAGGGATGGAGATGAAACTAGAATGTGTCTTGGAGGTGGAGTTTTCAGAGACCACACATGGTTTGGCTATGAGCTATGAGAAAGCAGAACCAAGAATTGCTCTTGAGATTCTGCCTGAAGCCTGAGAGAGAGAGAGATTATATATAAGAGAGATTATATACCTTGCCAAAGGGCACAAGACTAGCCCATAACATTCATTTATAGTATATTTATTCATTCATTCAACAAATATGTATGAGGTTCAGCAAAACTACGAGTGGTCAAACAGTCGGGGTCTCTCATGGAATCCACAGCTGCAGAGGATAAGGGAGTGTATGAATAATTACACACATATACCCAGATACACAGAGTATTTGACTTCATTATTAAAGGGCTTAAAGAATTCTGAAGTTCAAACCCAATCATTATAACCCAAAGCTCATGCTATCCTTCGTGCTATGGTAGGCTGAATTTCCCAGGGTTTTAAAGGAGAAACCCAGTAGTCAGGACTGTTTAGACCCCCTGCTACCCTACTTAGCCCACCTTCTTCTTTCTTCACCTGTTTATTCCTCAGCCACAAGCCCCTTTGGATTTTTTTTCTTTTCTTTGAATCCTTCTCCTTCTATGCTATACTGGTGTTGATTCCAGGAGTCTTTGCAAACACTCAGTGAATACCTACTGTGCATCAGGCTCTGGGCTGGTCACTAGGGAAACGGAAATTAGTAGATTTTCCTCTCCTCAAGGAGCCCGCAGTCTAATGGGAAAACGGAACCAGAACTGATTTTTAAAAAATTTTTTATCTTTATTTCATTTTTGAGGGAGAGAGACAGAGAGAGACAGAGACAGAGAGAGAGCACGCAAGTGAGCCAGCAGGGGAGGGTCAGAGAGAGACACACACAGAACCTGAAGCAGGCTCCAGGCTCTTAGCCAGCTGTCAGCACAGAGCCCGATGCAGGGCTCAAACCCACAAAGTGTGAGACCATGACCTGAGCTGAAGTCACACGTTCAACCGACTGAGCCACCCAGGTGCCCCAAGAACTGATTGTTTCAATCTAGTACAGCGTCGTGATATAGAAAAGCACAGGACACCACCAGGGCTAGGGGAGGGTCCCTTAGACTGGAAAAAAGTACTTAGAAAAGCTCTATTAGAGAAGAAGGAGAATTCTACCTTGAGAAAAGCAGAGAGAAAGAATTCTAAGGCAGACAGCCATCCAAGTAAAATCATAGTCTTAAAATAACACTCAAGGTCCAGGGACTCTGCTGTGCTCAGACCATAAATGGAAGGTGAGTTACCAGATGGGGTTGAAAAGTCACAGCCTGGTCCCACAGCAAATTCCTTACAAAGCCTTTTTTCTCTACACTCCCTCCGCTCTGTCTCTATCCCTTCTTCTTTTCCTTTTACAGGAAAAACAAACAAACAAAAGGACTTCCCAATGCAAGTTAGAATATGCATTTAAAAGACTAGCTTTCGTCGGTTTTCTTCCCACCTTATTTTTCTAAGGACCTGCTGTATTTCTGATCAAGGACCCTCTTTGTTTGGGAGCGTTTTCATCTGAAATTCTTTCTGTCCCTCTTCCATCCGGCTGCCACCGCTGGTTCTTTCACTAAAAACGGAAACTGCCAGGGGGAACAAGTCAGGTCCTTGACAGAATCTACTGTCTGTGTATATTTTAAAACACATCAAAGGGCTCCTAAGTTGAGCTGGGGCATTCCCCAGATCCCTGGGTTTCTGTTCTAGGGACTGTCGCTCAATTTCACCTCCCAAGGCCAGGAGTTTGGAGGCTCCTTCTGGGAGTTACAGTAACGTTTAGGGAGCCTCTCTGGGTTAGGCCACTGAATGCTTTTGCCTCATAGAACAAATAACGTTTAATTCTTCTCCTGAGTGTTCAAGTTATCCTTTTAGCCCTGCAAGGCACACATGCACACATAGACACACACGTACAACGCACATGTGCATACATGCATGCACACACGTATAGTCTCAAGTTCTTTTATTTATTTTCTTTCGCAGAAATGTAAACTCTTTCAGGAATCTGAGATCTGTGCCCCATTTTAGGATTCTGGCCCACTGTACCGTGTGTGAGAATTCCATCTCTTGTCCAGCCTGCCGAGTATTTCAGAGAGGATCCCCTACAGTTATTTTGTGTGCACAGTTGATTTTACTATCTTTTATCTCATTTTTGGAGAAATTGCTCAGAGAATTTAAAAATACATTCCTCTTTTCCGTTGTGCTCAGAACCCAAGATGACCTCTAAGAATTGATAAAAATGGAACTCGTAGAAAGCTTTTTTATTTTTATTTTTTATATATTTATTTTAATGTTTGTTTTTGAGAGAGAAACAGGGACAGAGTATGAGCAGGCAAGGGGGAGAAAGGGAGACACAGAATCTGAAGCAAGCTGCAGGTTCCAGGATCTGAGATGTCAGCACAGAGCCTGACGCGGGGCTCGAACTCACAAACTGTGAAATCATGACCTGAGCTGAAGTCAGACACTCAACCGAATGAGCCACTCAGGTGCCCCATTAGAAAGCTTTTTTAAAAGCCAGAGAGATGGATAGATAAATAGACCGACAGAAAGGGAGAAACTGGGAAGTCACACTAAAAGACAAAGAGAATATGTAAATATACAACCCATAAAATTACAGAGGAAAACTTGGCTTTTAATTCACCTTTGAGCAGTCTGGAGACCTGAGAAAAACCATACTCTTTCAAATCAGTGTTGCCTTCCCCAAACAAGAGATCATGCCCTAGGCTGTGGTCAGAAAGAATCATCCTGCAACCCTCGATTCTGGTCCTGACTTGCACTCCATAGTTCACCCCCTAGAAGCCCCAGACCTCCTGATGCATCTCTTCCTGTATCTGTTAAATGCGGGCACTAAGCTAGAAGTCCATCCCAGGTCTAATAGCTGGGGCTTTATAAATAACCTACTTATGGCTTAGTGGTTCTGCCAGACAGATTCCAAACTCATCACCCATTTTCTGAAAAAAAAAAAAAGAACCTTACAGATCCTTAGCCTGCATTTCCCGACTTGAGTACTTCCCTGTCCTGTGCTCCCAGGGATTTGGGGAGGGAAAGTGTTCAAAATGCAGCCTTACTGGCTGGACTCAGACCTCATGAATCCTACTGTCTGGGGCTTGGGGACATGTACTTAAGCTGCTTAGGTGATTCTGATGTTCCTCTAGGGCCACTGAGGCTTTAGAGTTCCCTACTGCTGCTGTAACCAATTACCATAAACTCATTGGCTTAAAAACAACACAAATTTATTATTTTACAGCTCTGGAGACTTACAACTCCTAAATTAGTTTTGCGAGGCTAAAACCAAGGTATCGGCAGGGCCTCCTTCTGGAAGAATTTGGTTCTTTCCTTTTTCCAGCTTCTAGCAGTAGCTTAAATTCCTTGGCTAGTGGCCTGAATCTCTCTTACTCTTTTCTTTTGCCACATTTCTGTCTGGACTCAGACTCTGGCCCTCCTGCTTCCCTCCTTTAAGGACCCTTGTGATTCCATTGGGCCCATTCAGATAATCCAGGCTTGTCTTTCCATCTCAAGATCCTTAATTGAATCACATCAGCAGAGTCCCATTTGCCATGGAATGAAACACATTCACATGTTCTGGGCATGAGGATGTAGACATCACTGGGGGCCACTGTGCAGCTGATCACATGGTCCCTTGGTTTCACAGGGGCTGAGAGAAGGGGCTCCCAATTTGTGGCTGTAATTTTTCTTTTGTAAAAGCTAGTGAACTGACTCTAGCAGATGCTACTGAAACATTTGTTAACAACAATATACCCAACAGGTACTTGGTCATGAATGACCTACATCGTGTTATCACTTAGAACTCTCCATTGCATGAATGCACATATATTCTTCTTAGAGGACAGAGTTGTGTCTATTAAAACAAGATAGTTTAGGGACCAGACCAGCCTGATCAGCCCTTTACCTTGGTCGCTTACTTAACGTCTCTGCTCCTCAGTTTCCTGAGGTCTACGAAGTGGGTTCTCACAGCTATTAGCCAGCAGTTGGGACTAGAGCCCTATGCTTGGCAGCTCTGACTCTGGGTTCCTATATTTTGCTTGGTGTGTGTGTGGCACAAGGGGAATGATGGTAAAAAAGGCAACTTTCTTTTTTTCCCGATGATACACCTTCATTTTTGTTGTTGAGTCCCAGTTCCACCAAGCAGACAAAGCTAAAGTTTGGACTATTCAAGGTTCTTCTCTTCTCCTTTCTCAGGGGATTGTGGCTAAGTCCTGGGGCTTGCAGAGTGACATCATGAGAAGGAAAGAAGTGGGGGTTTTCTCTGCCATTGTCTATTTGGGCTATCACTCCCTGAGAATTGCTCTGTCCCTCCTGGCCAAAGCCCTGGCCACTCACTCTGTCAGTCTCAGCCTGTTGGTCAGCCTCAGCCTCTGTCACTCTCAGCCTCTCCTGATCATGGGTTGGTTTTTCTCAGGGCTTGGGGAACAAGGAGGTGCCCCCACGAGTTTCCCTACTCTGCCAGCATTTCCCTACTCTCTGCTCCATGCTCACTCCCCAGGAACTCTGTGTGCTGGAGGCCAGCACGGGCATGTCCAGGGGTCCCTGAAGGATGGACAGTGTCAGCTGTCCTGAGAGTGAGTGAGCCCTGGAGATTCTTTCTGATCACCAGGCAGGCATCTCTGCTCTGACTGGGGCTCAACTTTATTTTAAGTGTTTTTGAGATGGCACAGAAGTGGCATTTGCCTTAGACAATGATTTCTGACAACAAACTTCTTTGATATGTAAGAATATCCCAGAACATAAATTTGTAGAAGATTCATGCATAATCTTTACCAATAGCGATTGAGGTAGGGGATTTAGATGCTTATCTTATGGGGAAGGGAGGCATCTTTAGCCTACAAGACAATGGTTTTAGCATAAGAGGGTGATGTTACTTCTCTGAAAGCAGGGGTCAAAAACAGGTCTTTCAGGAGATACCTTTGCTCTCATAATCACAAAAGGAAGAAGTTCCTCCATAGGTTCCTTCACAGGGAGTAGTCACAAGGCCAGAAAATGCTCCAGGCAGAAACAAATGGGTGGGGGTAGATATTTGCCCTTAACTCTAAATTAGGCTCTTTGCCTCAAGGCCAGACTCAAGTCCCCTTTATTATGTAAGTCTTGGATCTGCAAGACCCTTAGGAAGAGCCTTTTGACAATCATCTTTGGAAAGGAAAGGACATGCCTTTCCTTAGGATCAATCTGTGTGGGGAATATCGGGTCTGATCTGGAATATTGTGAGACCTGGTCAATACCAGCAGCCTCATTTGCAACATGAGCCAGTAGTAGCAGAAGGAGATACCAGTTTCCTTGCTGTGACTGCCATCCAGAGAGGCTGGTGCGGCTCCCGGCATCTGTGCATCTATTTCAGGACACTTGGCCACTTCCATTTATTTTCTCCTGCTCCCAGATAACAGAGGCGGGGACATTGTAGGGTCTTGTTATTTTTGACCTGTGCTGTTTCTAACCACACCATGCTGGCCATCTTCTGGAACAAACCAAGTCAGACTCCCATTCCACTTGCTCTATGTTTGTAGACAGGCATAAGTAAGAGGCTGAGGACAGACCAAGGTGATCCTCAGGACTATGGCTCCTACCAGTGCTGTGATTCCTCTCGGCTGAAGAAGGAGCTATATGTGTGCCTGTCCCTTGCACACCACTCCTTGGCAGCGAAAACTCAGAAAGAGGTTGTAAGGGCTGTAGACAGGATAAAACACTACTGCTTAATTGCCTAGGGAGGGTCAGAAACGACTCTCTGTTCAGCTTTGTGGAGCTAATTAGTTGGGAAAGAATGTGCTCAGCACATAAACAAGAGCCTTTTTTCTATAAGCAATTAGAAACGACCCTAACCTTGTTCATTTAAACACACGCCCCACCACAAAGTTGGAAAGACACCAAAGTTGAGGTTGGCTACTGTTTTTGTTAATCCTCAAACCTTTGCATTTAAACAGTGATCATTCTTTCTGAAAAGCTTCTCTTCTTTGCTAATCCTCAATATTCCTTTTCAGTGGTTTAGTGGTGAAAACAGCAGACTGGAGCCCTAATTGGGCCATGGAGGTGTACCCTCCATGCTTCCTACAGCCGCCTGTCCTTCTCCCCTGCCCCCTGATCTCATCACACACTCTGTTTTCTAATTGATCGTTTATGTGTCCCTACCATCCACCACGTTGTCAACACTATAAGACTATGTGTCCATCCACCATCATGGGCTCAGTGTCCTGTACAGTGAGTGGTGTACAGAAGGTGCTAAATGAATCACTGTGGAATAAACCAACGAACGAATGAATGAATGCCTTCCCTAACAGGAAAGGTAGAACATGCCACAGAGCATGCCATCCACCGCTGGGGTAACAGAGATCTGCAAATCTGCAAAGCCACTAGCGTTGAGAATGGAAACTGTCTTTTTCCTCCAAGGTTTCTATAAAAGTGGATGTCAAAACTGAAGTGGGAAACAATCCCAAGATGGCAGATCCCTAATTCTGCACTCTTTCTTAAATAATCAGGGCCTGCTATTTATTGAGAACATGTGAGCATCGTGATGAAGCACTCTGTGTATCTCCCTCCCTCATCTGGGTACTTGAGTTGGATCTCTTCCGTTGCCCCTCCAGGTTTACCCCCCACCTGCCTTGGGTGCTCTGATTTTTTTTTTTAAAAGATGTTCAGGATCTTTTTTTTTTAATGTTTTATTTATTTCTAAGAGAGAGACAGGGAGACAGCGTGAGCAGGGGAGGGTCAGAGAGAGAGGGAGTCACAGACCGAAACAGGCTCCAGGCTCTGAGCTGGCAGTCAGCACAGAGCCCGACGCGGGGCTCGAACCCACGAACCGCGAGATCATGACCTAAGCGAAAGTCGGACGCTCAACCGACTAAGCCACCCAGGCGCCCCGGGTGCTCCGATTTTAACTTGTATGGACTGCGTGGATCCTCTCGATCTCTGCTTCTGGATGGATTCAACCAAAGGGAGACACCAGCAGAAGTAATTTGGAGGGAAGGAGTAGAAAGTGGTCCAAGTATTTCTTTCCCTGGCTCCCTCCCTGCCCGGTCACTATGAGTGAGCTGACTGCATTACCCTGCTGAAGACTCCTATCCTGACCCCTGTCAAACCAGTGTCTTCTCTGGGTACCAGTTACCACCTCTTCCTTTTACCTGTTAAGCTTTGGGATGGTACTGGTTGCCTTCCAATACTACTCCAGGAGCACTCACTACGCCTTGCGGGTTTCCTTAAACCTCCATGATGACTTTCCCATGGCCAGGGTTATTAACGGTTTTGTTTTATTTTATTTATTTTATTTTATTTTATTTATTTTATTTTATTTTATTTTATTTTATTTTATTTTATTTTATCTCATTTCATTTCATTTCATTTATTGAGAGAAAGAGAGAGCAAGCAGGGGGAGAGGAGCAGAGTGGGAGAGAGAATCCCAAGCAGACTCCATGTTCAACATGGACCCTGATGCAGGGCTCAATCCTACAACTCTGGGATCATGATCTGAGCCAAAATCAAGAGTTGGTCACCCAACCAACCGAGCCACCTAGTCACGCCAGTAGCTCCATTTTAAAGAGCAGACATTACATTGCAAAGAGATTAAGAGACATGCCCAAGGTCTGAGTCAGCAGGAGCAGATCCTCCAAGCTAGGTCTGTCTGACTGTCTTGCTGATGTGCCCTCTCCCCACCTCTAAGAAAAGAGAGTGGCTTGTGCCTCAAGCTTGAGATACAGCTCACAGAAAGAACTCATAGAAGAATGTTTAGTGGCGGCCAGGAGCAGAATTCTCATTTCAGAACTCCACCTCCGCAGATGGGCACTTAGAGTTTGGCTCCGTGGGATGGTGATGGTTCATTGAGAGTTCAAACCCCATCACAGACACGTGTGGGTGAATAAGTGGCAAGGTCTTTGGTTCTTCCAAGTGCCTGATACAGGCGTGCAGATGCGTGGGGGTGTGAACAAGAGAGCCTCAAGTGTAGTTCACTCTTAGATACAGCCTATAAATATGTATGTTGGATCCCATGAATCATTTAGGGATGGGTTGGTTGCATTTTTTATGCTTTCAGGGATGGTTTGACTGACTCAGAGATGTTGGTAAGCACCCCCGAGGCCAGAGTGGAACCAAAGGCTGTGCAGAATTTGGAAGAAAACCAGGTGTTTGCTCCCTCACTTGATTTCAGAGTGATAAAATTTTGGGAAATTGCAGAACTTTCAGATTGTGTTTTCACCACTGATTACCATTGTGTAATCTTGGAACAAGACAACTCACTTTTCTGAGCCTCACTTTCCAAGTCAGCAAAATGGGAGTAAGAGCTGAATGAAATGTGTGCATATCAAGTGTCAGAACAAGACGTAGATCAGACATACATAACTGTCAATCACCCTTTTTCTCCTTCTCAGTGTGCTCCAGCCCACAGGCAAATCTGAGAGCCCAGCGCACTTACAGTCAGGCCTCAGAGGTGAGCAATTGCTAATGGGTAAATGATGTCTCTCTGGTTGTATGGAGAGCTCCTGAACGGCAGGTGTATCTCTCGAGTCACGCTGTAGTAACAACACTTCACTCCTTGGTCTTGTACAGAGCCTCTTCATCCCCAAGCTGAGTATCTGCCTAGACATCCTTTATCATCCCTCTTTCACTCCATCCCAAGAGTTATCCTAGAAGCTGCCATGTTAGAAAAATGTTACCCCACTTCTGAGCAGAGTTGACTCCATGTAGACCATGGATAAGCATCTAATCCAATCAGATCCCTTCCCCAAGAATTAGGGATCTGGAAGGGAGCAAGAAATCCCATCTACCTCCAGAACTGTAAAAATGCAAAGCCTAAGAGGTCTTGGTAAGAACTAGAGAAGACCAGGTTTTGGGAGAAAATAAGGGAATAACCACTTGGAGAGGAAGTGGAATGAGAGAGAAGGTCATGTTAAGAGTATTCAATCCTTGGTTCCAATTGGACCTGAGGCCCAGTCACATTGCTCTCTGGGCTGCCGTGGGTCATCCCAATATTTCATTTTTCTAAAACTCATTGGATCACTTGCAACCAAGAGTCAATGCCCAAGTAGCAGACTGACATCTATTAATTTGGTTTACATATTTTTTTATTTGGAAATAATTTTAGACTTACTGCCAACTCAGTTTTCCTCCACTGCTTTGAATTTGCCCATTTATAAAATAAGGAGAATTATTTTCTGGAACCATCCTTTTTTCTTTTTTTAACAAGATGTGGTTATGGTAATATCAGACTCTCAGAGAAGCTAACATAGGGTTAATTTATTTCAAACAGGTTGTAAGATATTCTCTGGTTTTCACCATCTGGAGGAGGGAAATGTTGTTTTTCTTTTTTCTTTAATTATTAAGCCCCTTTCAAGTTTTATCAGTGAAAGTCATCCTAAACCCAAAGGCTATGTTGTTGCAAGATCTATATTCAAATTCAGGTTTAATTTGTATTAAGAGCTTATGTGCTGAATACTTTCAGTGAACTAAGTTCGTTGAAACTTTAAAATAACCCTGAAAAAGAGATATCATTGTCTCCATTTTATAGCTAAGGAAACTGAAACAGATACATTAGTAATTTGCTTATAGATGGTGTAGTCACGATTTGAACTTGGTTCTCTTTGTTGTGTGCCATGGGTTTTCCCTCTACAAAGTTGCTACTGGGAATCTATTAGAGAAAATGATGAGGATGGGGCACCTTGGAGGCTCAGGTGGTTAAGCATCCAACTTTGGCTCATGATCTTGCAGTTTGAGAATTTGAGCCCTGCATCAGGCTCTGATGACAGCTTGGGGCCTGGCGCCTGGCTCAGATTCTGTGTGTGTTTCTCTCTCTCTCTGCCCCTCCCCAACCCACACTCTGTCTCTTTCTCTCAAAAATAAACAAACATTTAAAAAATTGAACATGATAATGATGGTGATAGTAGTCATTAAAGTAGTATTTGCAAATACTGATTGCCTTGTTATGTGCCAGGTACCATCCTAAGCCCTTAAATGAATAGCTTTATTTCTTTTCTTTTTTTTTTAATATGAGAGAGAGAGAGAGAGAGCGCAATCAGGGTAGGGGCAGAGGGAAACACAAAATCCGAAGCAGGCTCCAGGCTCCAAGATTTCAGCACAAAGCCCAACTTGAGGCTCTCCCTAACGAACTGTGAGATCATGACCTGAGCCAAAGTCAGACGCTGAACTGACTGAGATGCCCAGGTGCCCCTCATTAATTTTTTAGAGACCTTATGAAACAAAGCTCTTTATTATCTCCAAATTTGAGGAAAGTGAGGCTAACAAGGGTTAAGCAACCTGTTGGGATGGAACAGCTTATTCGTGCCAGGGTTGGGATTTTTTTTTACACCAGAGCTGGTGGCGTCTGGACTCACGTACCTGGCTATTTTGGATTCCAGACCCCCTTTTTGGGCCTGCCCATCTCACCCCTCCTCCACCAAGAAGAAGAAAGAAAAATCTCTCTTCCTCAGAGCAAGGTCCTCAGCATCCTGTGTCACCATGACAACGAGGCCTAGTCAATTTCTTTACAAGGAAGGGAAAAGCAAAAGTCAAACAGAGCTTCCGTGGGAACATTCTGTGGGCAAACACTGGGGCCAGTGTGCTTGGGCCTCTGTGTCCTCACTTAAATAGGGTGAATCACTCCTAGAATTGGAGCTGGGAGGTGGGCCAGGTTCCTAAATAGGTATGGTTAATGGTGCTCTTGGAGAGCCTTTGGGTCACTTTGAAAATTAATCCTTTTTCCTTCAGAATCTGAGCTCATAAATGAGCAGATTAGAAATCAAAGGGCAGAAACAAATGAGAATTCCTGGCAGGGGATTTGAGGGCATCCCAGCTTTTTTCTTAGGCTGACATCATCTTGTCTCACCTTTCCTGCCCATCTTCTGCCAAGGTCTAGTGTGTTTGAAGACTGCCAAGTCCCCAAAGAATGTAGACTCCAAAGAGTCAGGGACCATGTTAAGCGGTTCATCACTGCCTGCTCAATGCCTAGCACAGTGCCTGACTCACAGTAGGTACTTCCTAATCCCTGATCAATTAACTGATTAATTGTAGATAACACAAACAATAATTTGGTTGGGGGAGAATGCCTTTGTTCCAATATTAGAAAATTCAAAGCCCAATGTTTTGATCTCTCTAGGAGGTGACATTTGAGTTGAGATTTGAATGACAAGAAGTAGCACGTTATAAGACTATGAATAAAGAGAATTTCAGGCAAGAGAAATAGCAGATTCTGTGGTAGGAAGGAGCATATTTGAGAAACAGCCAGAGGCATGGGTGGCTAACAAGAAATGGGATGGATGGAATGAGAAGATATGAAGTTGAAGAGACAGCAAGGGCCAGCTCCTGTAGTGAGGGTCTGGAAGTGAAATTTTATTCTAAGCACTATGTGAGGCCACTGAGGGGTTTTAAACAGAAAAGAAAAAGAAAAAAATACATGTCATTCATTCGGTGTCCCCAAAGCTTGGTATATAACAGGTGCTCAGAAATTGGATGAATGAGCTGAGATAATGCATATAAAGTGCCTTTTAAACAATGAAGAGTTTCAGAAATGACAGTCATCATCATTTGGAGGAGAATAAGACACTGCCCCCAGTACCATTCTCTCAGATCACAAAGCGATTACAGACTTCTGGGTAATGAGGGTGGAAATCTAGAGACACCTGCTTTTTGCACAACTTCTTTTCTGTTAAAATGATTTCAAACCACACCCAAATACATGGTTGCAATCGCACTGGCCAGACCCCAGAAGAATTTCCGTGAAGAATTCACTCTTGGCCATCTGAGGCCAATGAGATCAAGGAAAAAAAAAAGGTAATAGATTTTCCCTGACCCTGACATTTGAGACACACAGGGCTCCAATACACAAGAGGTACGTTCTAATGAAGTCATGACTCCATCATTAACCTTTATTGCCCCAACACTGCCTTTCCTATTATATTCACTTGGAGGCCGTGGTGGCCAGAATTGTACACAGTGCAGGAAGCAAGGAGAAAGAAAGAACAGTAGTTGCTTACTGCCACCTGGGATGTAAGATGTGAGCTCTGGAGTGGGAGGAGTCAGGGAAGGAGACACGGGTGGGAACAGGGAGCCGAGGGGTAATGCTTAATGCACGGCTCCTGTTAAGGTAAGAGCTACACACCATATTCAGTCATCTGTGCACAAATTCCCACCACAACATCAGCGGAGCGGAAACTTTTCTGTTGCCCACACTCAATACATAGCCATCAGGCTTCATCAATACGGTTGGCAACAGGGTACACTAATCAGCCGTCCAGCAAGAGGGCTGACAGAGCAAAGTGCAACAGGACCCAGGTGGACAGTCAGGGATGTAGAGGAAAATCCACCCTACCTGTCTAGCCGCACACGCCAGGCTTACCTAAGCCTCTCTTCATTTCTGAGGAAATGGAAGAAGCATAAAAACCCAACAACGTGGCACCTATGAAACAATTTCCTATCATAAAAACACATGGAACACTGTACTCAAAATGCATAGAAAGTGCACAAATTTTAGAAAGATTTACTGAACAAGGAAAGAAAATTTTAAAAAGCATCTGGTATGCTCTCGATAAAATTCAAGGAAACATGAGCTTATAGGGAAATGGCTATATAAAGTGAAGTACATCCGTATGGTAGAATATTACTCAGCCATTAAAAACCATGTTTTCGAAGGCTAAATAATAACATGGGAGAAATGCTTACAATCAAATGCTATATTTTAAAAATGGGATTTGAAAATAATGAATGCCAAAGAAGCCCAATCTGTGCACGAATGTTCATAACAAATCTATTCATGATAGGAGAAAACTGGAAAAAACTCAAATGTCCTTCAATGGGTAGGTGGTTATACCAAACTCTGGTCCATCCATGCATTAACACATGCATCTCCTGGATGGATCTCAAGGGCATTATGCATAGCAAAATAAATCAATCACAAAAGGTTATATCTGTATGATTCTATTTAGGATGTAACATTCTTAAAATGACAAAACTATAGAGATGGAAACAGATTAGTTAGTGTTTGCCAAGGAACAAAGAGAGGTGCAGGGGTGAACAGAAGGAGACAGTAAAAGGAGATAGAGTAAAGGAGTTCCTTTTTGGTTCCATGAATCTATACATGGCATAACACTGCACAGAAAGCATATACACGTACACACACACAAATAAATGCATGTAAAAATATGGTGAAAACTTAATAAGATCAATTGTCTAGAAAAGAGTATTTTACCAATGTCAGCTTCCTAGGATTGACACTATGCTCAAGTTCTACAAGATGACACCATTTCAGGGAAGAAGGATGAAAGGTTTATGAGACCCTAGTTGAGTCTATAATCATCTCAAAATAAAAGTTTAAAAAATATATACTAAAGAAATACCAATTTGATTAAAAGAAAACACCCCATTAGATTAGCAGTGATTTGTTTTTCTGGCCAATGGAACAACCAATGGTCTTTTTTTTTTTAATATTTTTTTAATTATTTATTTCTAGGAGAGAGAGAGAGACAGTGTGAGCAGGGGAGGGTCAGAGAGAGAGGGAGTCACAGACTGAAACAGGCTCCAGGCTCTGAGCCGGCAGTCAGCACAGAGCCGACGCGGGGCTTGAACCCACGAACCGTGAGATCATGACCTAAGCGAAAGTCAGACGCTTAACTGACTAAGCCACCCAGGCGCCCCCCAATGGTCATTTTTATATTCTGTATGCTTTTATGCATCTCTAAACATTCTGTGGTAAATATATATTACTTTTAGAATCTAAAAAGGACTTATTAATTCCAAGTTAATGATGGGAATAAAATATTTGATTGATGAAGCATCTCCAAGGGAAAAAAAAAATATCTGAAAATGTTATAAAAGGGAATTGGGTGAGGGGCACCTGGGTGGCTCAGTGGGTTAAGTGTCTGACTTCAGCTCAGGTCGTGATCTCACGGTTCATGAGTTCAAGCCCCTCATCAGGCCCTGGGGTGACAGCTAGGCCTGGAGCCTGTTTTCGATTCTGTGTGTCCCTCTCTTTGCTTCTCCCCTGCTCACACTCTGTCTCTCTCTCAAAAATAAACATTAAGCAAACAAACAAAAAAAGGAACTGGATGAAAAAAGAGAGAAGAAAATGTCCTGGTAAGATATAGGAAATACAAACTGTAGCAGCAAAATTAAATCATACATTGAAAGCAGTGCAGAAGACTAGAGAGGCTAACCAGTGATGTGTAGTACAAACAAAACTGGTTCAGAACGCACCGTACGAGAACAAAGAGATGAAATAATAAGAGATAAAGATGACAGATGTGTAGGACCAAGGATGGAGATTCAGCATACCACTAACTGATGAAACATCAGTTCCAAAAGCAATCATAAAAGAATAGAACAAAAGCAATAATCAGAGAGATAAAATAACAAAACACCTTCCAGATTTATGGATGAACTGACTCTAATTCTAATAAATACATAATACCATCTGGGAAACAATATGATAAAGTTTTAGAATCTCAAGGATACACTCTTAAAATCCTACGTGTAGCCGGGCAGAAAAACAAAACAAAACAACTTAAAAACGGTTTACCTAGAAAGATTAAAACATCAAACTGGTCTCAAACTTTTATTCCATATCATCAAGATAAGAGAAAGAGAGATTAGGACCCAATAATCTCTACTAATTATCCAAGTCGTTATTAGTGTATGAGGCAATGATAAAATCTTCCTAGTAAGCAACAGTTGGCATTTGATAAGGTCGGCACTCATTAAATTACCAACAAAAGCTTAAGGCGACAAGGAAAAGATAAAAGTGCTTCAACACAATTTTTAATTGTCTTAAGTCAATGGCCAACATCATATAAGGAGATAGTTTCATTAGCATTAATAATAAAACAAGCCATCTCTTATTTATTAATGTGCTAGATATTCTAGTCTAGCCAATGGGTCATGGTAGAAATAAGAGAGTAAGGAAAGTCATTGCTTCTTGCATAAGATAGAAGTGTCTACTTAGAAAAAAAAATGCTGGAAAAAAATGGAAATAATAAGTATGTTCCACAGGTCATGAGTTGCAAAATCAGTATGTCTACATTTTTCCTATATATTTGAAACAAATGAATTAGAAAATATAAAGAAAAAAAGATTGACAGTAGCAATAATTAACAACCACAAAAAAAGAAAACACTGGAATTAATGGTCAACACACACACACACACACACACACACAATCGTGGCTGGAGGATACACATGAAGATATAAAGAGCTCAAAATGCCATTTTCCTGAACAGGAAAAGTTAATATTATTAATACTAATAATTATTAAAATATCACTTCTTCTAAGATCCATTAACACATTTAAGTCAAGGTAAATCAGAATTCTGAAAGGGATTGTTTTAGACCTTCATAAAATTATTCTAAAATTTATTTGAAAATATAAATCAATAAGACTGACCAAGATATTTGGGGAAGACAATGGGAGAGGTAAAATCGAGGGCATTTTGTCATGCTGGGTATTAAAATTCTAAGATACTACATGAAACAGGGGTGCCTGGGTGGCTCAGTTGGTTGAGCATCTGACTTCAGCTCAGGTCATGATCTCAAGGTTTGTGGGTTTGAGCCCCATGTTGGGCTTTGTGCTGACAGTGCAGAGCCTGCTTCAGATCCTCTATCTCCCTCCTTCTCCCCCCTCTCAAAAATAAACATTGAAAAAAATTAATAGCTACACAATTATAAAACAAGATACTAGGTGAAATAGCAACCTAAGATACATAGTGCTGGACAATTAGTGACCTATTTGTTATGAAGAAAAAGTCCTAACCTGACAACAAACACCAAAATCAATTCTAACCAAATTAAAATATTAAATGAAAATATATTTTAAAAATCACAAAAAGGTATAGATATTTATTTTATATCTGAAAAATAAGAAATTTTTAAGCAATAGAAGCAAATTGGTAAGCACTCAACCAATTCCATAACTTAGTTAAACTATAAACAAAGCAAAGCAACAAATTAAAAAAAGACCAGATCAATTTGGTATGCTTAGCATCTGAATCCATCAAAACAATGGACATTCGGTAGCTAAAATGGCCAAAGGATATGTATGAACAAAGCTCAAATGACAAACTGATGAAGAATGATCAGTACTGTTACTACTTAGAAAAACACAAAATGAAAACCTACATTGCTTTTGTTCCTATCAAAAAAGAGAAGTTTTAAAGTACCACCACTCCATGTTGATGTAGACTCAGGGACTTGGTCAACAGTATACATTGCTAGTGGTGGGTCAAAGTGGAATAAACTTTGCAGTAAGCAAGTTGGAAATCAGTTTGAAAAGTCTTAAAAATAATCAGTCTCCCTGGCCCTTTAACTCTTCCAGAAATCAACCTGTAGAAAAGACTCATGGATCTGTTCTCCAGGATCTCCAACATAGTCAGCCAGATGAAAGATATCTACTAGAATTTTGCTACTTGGCCACCCCAGGGACAGGGGAGAGACCTGTCTGGTTGGTGACCTTGGCAGAAGACACTGCATCTGAGCAGTGCTGTCTTTTCTTCTCTCCTCTATTCAAATGGGATTTGTCTCCCTGCAGGGAGGGTGCCTTCCAGTTTCTTCTGACTTGGTAAGAAGCCTGCCCAAAAGGAGGCCTGAGGTTTGCAAGAACTGTCTGTGTCTGCCTGAGTACACCTGTAAAATTATAGAGATAGATAGATGATAGATAGATAGATGATAGATAGATAGATAGATAGATAGATAGATAGATAGATAGATAGAATGGAATATTATTCAGCCATAAAAAAGAAGGAACTACTGCCATTTACAACAAGAATAGGGACAGACCTTGAAGGCATTATGCACAGTGAAATAAGTCAAACAGAAGAAGACATTCCCAAATGATCTCACTTATGTGCAGAATATAAAAACACTGAACTCATAGAAACAGAGAACAGGTTGGTGTTTTCCAGGACCTGTGGGGGGGGGGGGGAGGGCGGGGGGGAGTGGTGAGGGAAGAGGAGGAGGTCTGCCAAAGGATACAAACTTCCAGTTAAAAGTTGCATAATTCAGGGTGCCTGGGTGGCTCAGATGGTTAAGTGTCTGACTCTTGATTTCAGCTCAGGTCATGATCTCATGGTTTGTTCGAGCCCTGCATTCAGCTCTGCACTGTCATCACAGAGTTGCTTGGGATGCTTGGGATGCTCTCTCTCCCTCTCTCTCTGCCTCCCCCCTGCTCTCTCTCTCTCTCTTTAAATAAATAAATAAACTTTTTTAAAAAGCTGCTTAAGTGCTGAGGATCTAATGCATAGCATGGTTGAAACGCCCAGAGATCGGAAGACCCCCAAAATCAGACCACCAGAGACCAGAGTCAAAGCCAAGCGGCAAGGGTTGTTTATTCGCAGGTTCGAACCCAGACCTCCGCGCACTCATTGCCGGTGATGCTAAGAGGCCCTGAACAAAGCCTTTACAGCCTTTTTATAGACAAAAGTAAACAAGTCATGGGGAGGGACAGGAGATTTCCATGGTTACAAGTTTGCCATTGGTTAACATTCAAATGTGAACATATACCGTATCTGATTGGTTCCCGCCATCAGGTTTTTGGCGGGATCCAATTACAACATTTGGGATACCTTTGAATTCAGCCTATCATAGAGCGAGTTTAAAGTCTTGTTTGGCGACTAACAGGTTAACATCTCTCTCTCCAGGCCCTTCCCTCAGCAAGGTAGGGGGTAGCCGCTGGCCTTTTCGGATTGGCTTCCGCCAAGGTGGGGTGATGGGGTGACAGGGGGAACATGAAGCTAGTCGCTTGGGCAATCCGGTGGCGGGAAAGCAAGCCTTAAGCATTGTTACAGAAGCAGAAAGAGCTGGTTAGGTATTAGCTTCCCGTAGCGCAGGCATCTGTTCAGAAGCGGAAAAGCTGGTTAAGTTTTTGGTTTAGTTTATCTAGGCCTCTCATGGTGACAACATGTTGGACAGTCAATACTGCATTGTATATTTGAAAGTTGCTAAGAGAATAGATCTTAAGAATTCTCACAATACACACAAAAATGGTACCTAAGTGAGGTGGTGGATGTGTTAACTAACCTTATTGTAATCATTTCACGATATACACATGCATCATATGATTCTGTGATACACCTTAAATTTATACAATGTTATATATCAATGATATCTCAATAGAGTCAGAAAAAATATTCTTGAGTGTGTGATGTCAAGTTCTTTGTTGCCTCATCCTAAGCCACATCCTTCACATTTATAACCATCAGTAGCCAACATGACAGTTTGATCCTCATCTGCCCTAACTTCCTGTGTATCTAACCCTCGGTTGGCTTGAAAGTTGGGTGGAAACAATAAGGGTACTGTTCATTAACACCTCTCTCAAGCCCGAATTCAATGTGGTTTATAACCACGTACCAGAAACAGGACACCATAGTTACAGTAAGTGAGGGAACTCCATGTTAGTTTCTCTCTAGGATGCAATATCATATGGATTCTAAACATCATACATAAAGAAAAAAATGGGCAGTATTAAGAATTGAACTAGAGAAAGCATGCAATGAAAATAGTGCATAAATAAGCACATCGACAAATTGTGATATATCGAGGGGAGAGACCAGTAGAAAGTACTTCAAAGTGCCAGTATTTATCTGTAGATGCCGAAGCCATGGGTGATTCTTATTTTCTCCCTGTCTGTCTCTTGTATTATATAAATTCTCTACAATACGTTTGAATTCCTTTTATAATCAGAAAAAAAAATCCATGTTATTTTTGAAGAAAGCAGAATCTTAGAGGTCACAGTGACTACACGATTTGTCCTCTGCACATCAGGAAGAATAAACTCTGATTTGGGCCCAGGGCACTTTGAACATGAGTAAAAACCCACTAAAGGTTTATTCTGAGACAATGCAGTGCACCTGCTTTCAGTCAGGGCATCTGACGACTCTAAGACTTTGTGTGCTCGCACAGGGTCGGTGCATCCATCCGTGTCCCGACACATGCCAGGAACAGTGAGTGACCAGGCTCCTGTACTCCGTGTCACACGTGCAGCCTTCAGGGGTTTGGTCCTTACGTCAAAGGAATGAGGCATGGCGGAAAGGCAGACACGCAAACAGATTCAGTGGTGTGGTACACTAGGTGCTGTGCTCAAGATGTGCACACAGCCTTGTGGGGGGAAATGCAGGAATTAGCATCAAGTCTCCCTGGGATATTCAGGGAAGGAAACATTTGGCTTCAGTCTGGAAGGATGAGGAAGAATCAGGTGGATGGGCCAGTTGGGCAGGGTTATTCCAGGCACAGCAACAGGAGTGAGAGAAAAAGCAAGAGACAGACAGACCTAATCACACACACACACACACACACACACACGAATATATAGCTACTGGTATCCCCAAAGTTTTACATTACATGGGAGGGTGTACCAGCTAGGGTTCTTTGGTCATAGATCAAGAAACTGACTCTAACTAAAGGAGAAAGGGAACTTGCTCGAAGGATGTAGGGTAGCTCCAGGAATCACTAAGTTGAAAGCCTCTGCTCTGAAAGTGCACCTCCAGGAAGCTTTAGAACAACTACACTGGTCTCTTCTGGAAGCTGCAACACATTCACTCATGGGAAGTCCACTGTTTCACTGAAGACTGAAACCCAGGGGGAGAGCATTTGTGGGGTCACATGTAAGTTATGTAGCTCCTGGAGTTTTATGAGGAGTCCCGTTATTGAGATAAAATAATGTCATGCCTAGGCACTCAATCCTTCCTTCCTTCCTTCCTTCCTTCCTTCCTTCCTTCCTTCCTTCCTTCCTTCCTTCCTTCCTTCCAGTTGCTAAACTGTGGTAAGACCAAAACGTAAAGCTTCAGTGAGATGGACAAGATGGACGTAACAACCTGAAAGCACGCATTTATGTGCCATTTGGCTGAAAATGACCACAACCAACTGATTCCCTTCCCTGAGATTTCCAACGCCCTTGCAGTCCCTGGGCAGGAAGTGGCCCCATATGGAAAACTTAGGCCAACATTGCTCTTCAAGCTGCCGGGAACACTGCTCTAAGCCAAATCCAAAAATAATCCCATTAGTCACATTCGAAGTGCTAAGCAGAAACGAAAAGAGATCAAAATTAATTTCAGTACCTACAATGACAGCAGCAATTAAGGTGACAAGATTATGGAAATCACCGCCATCTCCCGAGATCTTTGCCTAAGGGGGCAAATATCCAGTAACACAGCCAGCCTGGAAGCTAGAGGGACTTGGGTTGTGGTCCGATGAAATTCACTGTTCACCACATATGGGCCCCCAGCCCTCAGGGAATGGATTCTAAGGGGTCACTTCTTCAAATAAGAATGTCTTCTGTACCTACTACGTGCCACGATCATTAGGTGATTACCTCCAGGAGTCAGCTCTACAGGAGGTATTATTGTTCTTATCTTACAGACGAAGAAACTGAGTCACAGAAAGTTTCAATAAATTGCCCAAATGCACACAGATGGAAAGTAGCAGAACCAAGATCGGAAAGGACCATCCTACTGCCCAGTCATTTTAGATAACATTTCAGATAACCAGAAAGGTTAATCTGATTCCCCAGGCTTCTGGATCCGTGCTCCATCCCTGTGTTAGGAATTGGAGGAAGGTAGGTAGATACAGTTTGGATGTTCTGCGAGTTGCCCATTTTTCTCTTTTTCTGCCTTCTGGTTTGTGTTGTTGAGACTGGTTGCTAAAGGATCCCCACGTGGTTATCCAGAAAAAGGCCCAAGCACAAGAGAAGAGCATCCTGTTCTGAAATCTCAGGGGAGATAAATTGCATCTTGCTGTGCAGAATGACAAAAACAATCATTAAAGTCAAGTGGGCTCAGCATAAGGGAGTTCAGGCAGTGCTGAAAAACTCTTTGTGGCTTTGTCCCCTGGTCCCCTCTCCTGGGAAAACTGTCCTTCTGGGTATTTTATATACCCTTATTGATCACCTCCATGGAGGCCCGGGGTAATGGAGAGAGCAAGTTGGCCAGGATTGCTTTTATCAGGATCAACGAGTGGCTGTTCTGGGCTAATTACATTGCTCTGTCCAATTTGGGGCAAATTTGAAGGCTTTTAGAGCAAGGAAGCAGGAGCAGTTACCAATCGTCTTCATGTGTATGGTGGAGGGTAGATAAATACTAACAATGACAATAATTATAAGACAGAAACACCACCCACCACTAAAATGTGTTGTGCTCTCTGGTCCACAGTACCTCCCCACTGAACACATTCTGATTTCTTTTTTTTTTTTTTTTATGTTTTATTTATTTCTTTCTAGGAGAGAGAGAGAGACAGCGTGAGCGGGGAGGGTCAGAGAGAGAGGGAGTCACAGACTGAAACAGGCTCCAGGCTCTGAGCTGGCAGTCAGCACAGAGCCCGACGCGGGCTTGAACCCACGAACCGTGAGATCATGACCTAAGCGAAAGTCGGACGCTTAACCGACTAAGCCACCCAGGCGCCCCGAACACATTCTGATTTCTGAACCAGCAGTCCTGTTTCCTGAGGGTCTGGAGAGGAACCCAGAGAAGTCAGAGAGTCAGAACTGGTTTTAGAAACTTGGGGGGATTTTATCAGCTTCATTCTCCTGTGGTGAAATCACTGTGATAGTGAAGGGCCTAAGTAACACCATTTTGAGATTAAGGCCTCCATTAAGAGCAACCTCTGGCTGCAGGTAGCCCCACTTCCAGGAAAAACTTTAGCTGAAGCCAGCCACGGACCACCCTCAGGTCAGCCAATCAAAAGAAGCTAAGAAAGATAGGAGTAACATTCCTGTAGTCTGAGTCAGGGTCTGGGACTATAGATAAGTACTTTATATAAACTAGCCAATCACCCACCACTTGCCTGAACCCCACGTGGGCCCTTTAAACTCACCTCATAATTGGTAATTTTCAAAGGATTCTCAAAGGTCATGATTGGGTCCCGCCAAAAGTCACGAACACCTCACAGATACTGAATGGTCAAAACTGTTGCCATGGGTGCTGTACAATTATGATTGGTGCTTATGTGATGATGCTATGTGTACAACGTGTGCACTGTAACACTCCCGTCCCTTACCCCATAAAAACCCTGCTTGCTATTGTTCGGGGCTTCACTCTGCTGCCACTGCGCTGGTTGACTGGTGAGCCCTTGCTCGAGCTTGTAATAAAGACCCTTATGTACTTGCATCGGTGTCAGCTCCTTGGAGGTCTCTGGGGACTCACGATTCAGGCATAACATTGGGCAAGCTTGTCTTCATAAAGCATGCCAAGACCTGTGATCAGGGAGCATGGGGCAAGCTGAGGTCAAAGGGCATGCTAACAACACCACTCACCTCCAGGTGGGACATGAATGACATTCCTTGGACACTCCCAGCTACCCCCAAAATGAGAAAGGACAAAAAACACATGGGTAAACTGGTAAGAGCCTCCACCAGTTTACCTGAAAACAGGCAATCCCATCAACATCCCGGAAGTCCAGAAACTCCCTACTGTCTTCATGTTGATTCTTTGCTAGAGGGAAAAACAACTTTAGCTTGACAATAGCTAAACCTCCAATAATCTATGTCTTTAGCATATGAAAGTTTCTTTGAAAACTTTTCTTTTGACTTTACTTCCCCCAAGTCCAAGGTATATAACCAGCCATTCTACCCAACCCCGGTGGAGTTCTTCCTGCCCACAAGTCCTGTCCCTGTGCTTTAATAAAATCACCTTTTGGCACCAAAAACACCTTTAAGAATTCTTTCATGGGCATCCGCTCTGAACCCCATGAACCCCACTGGCACCCCAAAACTTTATCAGCCCGAGTCTGTAACCATTGTAGAAAGTCTCATCCCCTACATCTGTTGGTGGGGGTGGCATTTAATCCATTATTTCCAGAAACTTTTGTTGTTCTTTTTTAATGACACTTATGACAGTGTCTCCAGACCCTTGCTCACTAGCCAGCTATTGAATAGCCCAAGTCATCTGTGCATGGATCTAACTCTCTCTCAGAGACACAAAGGCTTTTGGCCAGAAGAATATGGTACATTAGCTAGTACTTCCAAAGACTCCACAAAGACTCAGATAAAACAAGAGGCAAATAAGGAGATATTAGATCATTAAAGCCATTCTGCCTTAAATAACTTTCAATCCCCATGGGTGAGGGAGAGAATAGAGATTCAGGAAATTCTTTTTTCATTCATTTATGAATTCATCATTCACTCATGCATTCACTTAATACCTACCTACTGAGCACCTACTAGGTACCAGGCACTGTTAAAGTGCTTGGGGAAGTTTTTGAACAACAACAAAACCTCAAAGATCTCTGGTTGGGGTGATTTACATTCCAAGGTTTGAGGGGGGAGGAGATGTTCAAAAAGCTGTTAGTGTAAGGAAAAGGACAATTACACAGCATGGTGGGCAGTGACAAATACAGTGCAAAACAAAAGGAAAGCAAGTGTAAAGAGTTAGGGAGTGTTATGAGGACAAAGGAATCTACATTTTTAAAATGGTGGTTTTAAAATAAATGGGAGTGTGCTTGGCTCGATTAAGCAAACAAACAAAAAAGAACACATTGGGGTTAGAGAGCTTATGAGGGTGGAGAGTGGATCATCTCAGATAGTGGAGGCCATTTTACAGATGTGGCAGATGACCCTGGGGGGTGTGGCTGAGTTGATTAAGTGTCTGACTCTGGATTTCAGCTCAGATCATGATCTCACTATTTGTGAGTTCAGGCCCCAGGAGATTGAGCCCTGCACTGACAGTGCAGAGCCTGCTTGGGATTCTTTCTCTCCCTCCCTCTCCCTCTCTCTCTTTTGAGGAACCCCACTATTAGTGCCAAAATCCTGACTGTGGGTGAGTTTCCCAGATGCTTCCTTCCAGGCCAGGGAATCAAACATAATGAGAAGAGACCGCTGTAGGGAGCCTACCAGCCTTGTACCAGGCTGAGGGTATTCCTGTGTTTCAGTCACTCCTAACCACAGGCCAGAGCAGCAAACAAGATTGTTCTCAAGTCTGGCTGTTTGAAGGCTAGAAATAAGATATGCCTCCTGGTTCGTGTAGCCTGGCTCAGGAAGAAGCCCTTTTCAAACCTGTTTGTTTCTCAGGTGTCCAGCATATTTTAAGGATATTTGTCCTTTTCTGGTTGCAAATATAATTAATTACTGCATGCTTATGGTAATTTCTACCATAAATGCATTCATGAAAATAAGACCATTGCTTTTACTTCCCACTCTTCCAGGGTAACAACCCATAAATTCTGTATCTTTCTATCTTATGTTTTTTAATTCTGTCTTGCCCCCCACCCCACTCCACTTTGCCCCTGTCTCTCTTTGCTTCTGTCTCTCTTTCTCTCCTAACCTCTCTGAACCTTTTTTTCCTTCTCTGTAATATGAGGATAAAAATACCTACCTTTCAGGGTTATGTAATGGATGGTTAATAAATTACTCTACACCTACTATTATTCAACGTTGATTATGTTTATTTTCTTCCACTTGACATTCCATAATGAACATTTTCCATGTGTTATTAATTACTTTTCAAAAACATGACTTTTAATGGCAGCATAATACAACATTATTTAATGAACCACATAATTTATTTAACTATTCTATTACTGAGCTTTGAAATATTTTCTATTAGAAATTTTTATATTAGAGGTAACACTGACTGTTTAAATCTTCTCCTACTTCCCTGCTTTCTTAGGATAGACTTCCAGAACAGGAGTGGAAAGGACAAAGAGTGTACATATTTTAAGGCTTTTTATGCCTGCTGCCAAATTATTTTTCTGTACTGTATACTTCCAACATCATCACCAGGATTCATATTTACCCAGAATTTAAGACTGTGTCAGAAATGAATGTGAGAGTAGTGAAGAGGAAAGATAAAATCCATGATAGATTTAAAATCCGTGATAGATTTAAAAAATCATCGTCTTGGGGCGACTGGGTGGCTCAGTCGGTTAAGTGTCCGACTTCAGCTCAGGTCATGATCTCACAGTCTGTGGGTTCGAGCCCCACATTGGGCTCTGTGCTGACAGCTCAGAGCCTGGACCCTGTTTCAGATTCTGTCTCTTTCTTTCTCTGCCCCTCCCCCACTCGCTCTCTGTCTCTGTCTCTCAAAATAAAATAAAGACAAAATTAAAAAAATAAAAAATAAAAAATCATCAAGACTTTGGGGTGTGCACACTACATTAAACTCTATAAAGGAAGAGACTCAGAAACACTAATCATTTTCTAACCACTGCTCACTTTCTAAGAGATGTTCATCAGAGGAAAAACATAATTTCTCATTGGCAGGTTTCTAATATTAGTCCATATCTCCAAAAACCTTCCCCTCTTCTGGTCCCTATTGCTAAATTCCAATCATCCTGAAGGGGATTGATAATTGTGGCAATTGCACCAAATGATTGCTACCTGCAGAGGCAATCACTTCCATCACCTGCAGAACTGATGAGCAATTCACTATCAAGAATTTAATTGCTATAAACCTGGGATAAAAAGTTATTTCTTGTATGATTTTCAGGATTCCGTGAGTTCGACCTTTCTTGGCACCAAATCAGCTTTCATGAACAGGGATTTGAAATCAGGCTGGGGCAGGAGGGTAGTTACACAATGGAAAGTGCGGTAGAAATATTGGCATAGCCCATCTTGAACGCACGTTGTTAACTCATGCTGCCTCCATGAGTGGGGTAGCATCTTCTCGAACGATGAAGACAATCTTGGTAGGAAGCCCATAGCTGGTTTCCATAAGAAATGAAAAAAAAAAAAAAAAGCTGGTTCAGAAGAGTGTGTAAGGGCTATGGTGAACCAGTATGGTTTCAGCGTTAGAACTGGATCTCTGGACTCGGACTCCCTGGCCTCAAAAAATTGCCTTTGCTCCCCTGTCTTTACTGGGTGAACTTGAATGGAGTCAGCACATCCTCTACAATTTGCAATGGAAATTATGATGATAATAGTGCCTGCCTCATATGGTTGCTGCAAAGGGGATCTGAGAAAAATCCATGCAACGTTTTGGGTGTGGGGTCCACATAAAATAAATTATTATTATTCCTATGATGTTATAAAAGTTTGCTTCATTTTCTGTATGCGAATTTGCCCTTGGACCTCAAGTATTCTCACCACCAAGAACTATTTTTTTAAATTATTTGATCTCCTCCTATGGACTCCTTGTTTTAAGAAATTACAGTAAGGAAAAGGGGAGTACTATTTACTGAAGACCCACTATGTATTACAAATACACATCATGACATTTAATCCTTACTAACTGCTTATTAAGGTATGTATAATTTTGCATGATTTTTGCATGGTACTACTGTGAATCAGAATTCAAATCCTAATTCTCCACTTATTACCCATGTGATTAAAGGTGAGGACATCTCCTAGCCTCATTTTTCTCACCTGTAAATAGGCATGGTGATAACCCCTGTCTCAACTTCCTACGAAGGTTGACACATAGTAAGTGCTCAAATAATACTGGATCTTATTTTTATTTACTAACTACTTACTAACAGTACAGAAGCTAAAGTTCATTTAGATAAGTTAGGTAGTATAGTATTCCCAGGATCACAAAACTAATTGGTGAGCTGAGATTTGAATCCAGATCTGGTTCCAAAGACCCTATCAATTTTACTGGATCCAATGACAAACTATGCTAGTGTGGTAATCATTCATTCATGGCTATAATCTTATCAGGCAAATAAAACTGTAACTACCAAATAGGCTTTCTTACCAGTTCATGACAGACAAGCCTAATGTGACTAGGTTGTGTTGAAAACATTCCTGTTTTTTCATTTGTGCTTTTCTTGCACAGTTGTTTTTTGAGGCTTACAAATGATTATTTAAACGTAATATTTGCTTACTAAATAGTAGTCATTACTTTTTTATTATATCATGTCAGCCCAGAAAAGAACAATAAATGAGACTTCAGTTACTCTGTATAGATTGATTACTGAGAAATGTACATTTTTTCTTTTAAGGTTGTATAATATAAAATTTAAAAAAAGTTACGGGCTACTATCTCTGCAATCAAGGCCTTTGTCATTTAGGTAACTTACTCTGGAAATTATTGCAGTAGAACTTAATACATATTAGAGCTATCTCCACAATTTGTGGGATAGGCACTGGGTGACATCTGTCTCTGACTGTATAGGCTAGATTTTCTCCAGGCTTCGATACCTAAAGATAGCAAAATTTAGCACATGTTTCACTTTTTGGGTTCCTCATGGCATTAACTATATATCTTCAACTAAAGATAAAACTTGGGCTAATGTTCATAAAGTGAAAGCAACTACTAATAAATCAACTAATGACATCCTAGAGTATAGTTGTATACCCTTCCAAAAGCCATTTATAAACTGAAATCAGATCTGTACTTTTTTGGGGGAAATTCATCATTGATAGGAGACCCTATTGCTAAACATGGGGGATTTACACTTAGTTGTGATATTTGAAACACTATTTCGTGTAAAGAAGCAAAAATATCTAGAATAAATGAAAGAGACCTCAGTTGAAGATCACAAATTATATCATAAAGAGAAACAAATGAATGTTGTTTATTGTCTGCCTGTGTCCAGCAGTTTTCACATATATGCTTAAATTTAAACCTCCTGATAGACTCTTTTGCTTGCAACAAAGGTGAAGTAACAGGGACCATATTTATCTTTCTACCTAAAACAACAAAAAATCTGGGTGTAATAAATGAACCATCTGCTTCCACATATTGGACATCAGGCAGTCAAAACAGTGATCCCTAAAAGAGAGGGACTAAAAGAGAGGGACCCAAACAGATCCAATGCACAAATTATCCCAACTAATTAATGGTGAGAGTGTTTAAGCCACGCTAAAGGGAGGGAAACTCAAGCAAAGTCCAGTGTTCTCTCTGAGTCGAGATGGAGCTGGAAAGTCGAGAGACCAAGGTGACAAGAGTTCATAGGGAAGAGTCCTGGAGAGCAGAAGATAACAGATAGAGAATCCGGAGAAGATCCCTCTCAAATCTTAGGCTGAGTACCAATCAGCACAGAAGTATAAGAAAACTACCAAATCTAGGGAAAGAGCCACTTGAAAATCACAGAGGAAATAATCACCAGAGAACAAAGAGCTAGGACAAGTTCCTATTCCCGACAATGAGAATGGAAAACCTCATCATTTGCAGGATATTGGATAAAGTACTTAGAAGGATATTGCCTTGGTAGTGGGGAAAATTAGCCCTAGACTAAGGCTGTTCAGATTCCCCTTAAAAATTGTGAAAGGCAAGTCTCAAAAGAATCAAAATGTTCTGAAGTAACTTAACTACATTCTAGAACAAGGCTCAAGAATATTTATAGAAACAAAAAGTTATCCAATACATAACTGGCTGAAATCACAATGCCTGGTATCTAAGTGGAAATTACCAGGCATTCAAAGAGGCAGGAAAACATGATCCATAATAAGGACAATAACAAATTAATCAAACACTTATTCCCCAGAGATGTCACATATGATAGAATCAATTACATGGGGATATTAAAAGTTATAACTATATTCCATATGCACAAGAATGTAGAGGAAAGATTGAGTATGGTAAGTAAAGGCAGGGAAAACATATACAAGACCAAAATGTAACTTCCAGAGATAAAAATTACACAGCAGGAAATCAACAGAAGATCAGACATTGGAAAAGAAGATTTGTAGATTTGAAGATATACCAACAGAGACCTTCCAAAGTGAAGTGCAGAGGGGAAGAAAAAAGGAATGAAAAATAAATAAATAGAGCATTAATGAGTTGTGATCAACTTCAACTGGCCTAATATATGCATAATCAGAGACCCCAAAGCATAGACGACAGAAAAAATATTTGAAGAAATAATGACTAAAAATTTTCTAAATGTCATGAAAACTGAAATCCCAGTGATCCCAAAACTCACCAAACCTAAGTGCAAGAAACATGGAGAAAATTACATCAGGACACATGATAATCAAATTGCTCAAAACAAGTGATAAAGAGAAAATCATAAAGTAATTAGAGAAAAACTTATATTGCATACAAAGAAATAGAGAGTATTGACAATATTTTCATAAGAAACAATTAAAACATGAAGACAATAAGCAATATCTTTAAAGTACTAAAAACAAACAAAACACAAATAAAAACCCTATTGGCCTAGAATTCTATACCCAGTGAAAATATCTTGATTTCAGATAAAAGTCTGGGGCTACATGCAAAAATGAAAAGCACTAGAAATGGTAACAATGTGTGTGTGTGTGTGTGTGTGTGTGTGTGTGTAACTGTGTGTTGCACACACACATATACATATATATAAATTTAAAATTTATGTGTATATGACAGCATATATGCATATATAAATTAGATCCCACCAGCAGTCTACTAAAAGTGATCCATGAATTCAGCAAAGTTGCAGGGTACAAAATCAATGTACAGAAATCAGTTGCATTTTTATACACCAATAATGAAGCAACAGAAAGAGAGATCAAGAAACTGATCCCATTCACAGTTGCACCAAAAACCATAAAATACCTAGGAATAAACTTAACCAAAGATGTAAAAGATCTGAAAACTATAGAAAACTTATGAAGGAAACTGAAGAAGACACAAAAAAATGGAAAAACATTCTATGCTCATGGATCAGAAGATTAAACATTGTTAAAATGTCAACACTACCCAAAGCAATCTACACATTCAATGCAAT